>OZ038476.1:46888054-46958054 GCA_964036315.1 Acanthosepion esculentum | reverse complement strand
ACCTGCGAGCAACCGTTTTCCTTGAGACCTTATTATCTGTCTCTTCATTAAATTTACGGGCAATTGATGTAGCAGTTTCAAAACGTTTTTTTGTAGATATTCTAACAATTCATCGATCTTCTCTTTGCGATGTTTTTGGAGGTCTGCCGGTTTTTGGTTTTGCATCTAACGTTCTATCGGTTTTATACCTGCTAATTACACGATGAACGTCACTTTTAGACCTATGAACAATATCAGAAATTTCTGAAATTGATTTTTTTTCTTCAATAGAGAGCGTTTTGCGTGTAGAATTTGCCATATTGCTTAAAAATAATGTCCTAATGATAAATGAACTTTTACTTATTGTTGAAAAGCTCCATCGGGTTTTTTAATAATGTAAATTAAAAGTTTATGCAAATTATTAACATCGTTCTTTAACTTTTGTCCAGTAGCTTATTTCCTTTGTTCCATTTAATCTTCATTTAAAAAAAAACTCTTATGTAAATTTTTGTAACTTTGTATAATATTTATGCATTACACCCTAATCTTTATTCGGTAAAAATTTAATTGCTAATCATACATTACTTTTTAAGTAATACACATATGTATGTCTTTGTTGTTTCCGTTCCTTATATTATGGCCGCTACTATATATATATATATATATATATATATATATATATATATATATATATATATATATATATATATATATATATATAGAGGCACTGAGGTCAACAGCAAGTGGCGATAGTCAGTTACATGCTTGAACGTAATCTTTAGGTAATATGGATTGTGTTTTGGCAAGACTATTTAACTGGCTGACCAATGGTGCATAATGGCTACTAAGGTCTATTGTATTATCATGACGGTTACTGGGTGTTTCAAATTATTCTAGCCGCTTATTGAGTAGAAATAATTGTGGAACCTAATGCGGTTATTTGTAGCTATTTTTGACCGTTATTTTTTAACTTGTTTTTATTCATTATTTATTACGTTTTAGTTGTTGACTATTATTATTACATTTACTTTTGTTCATGTGTGAAACCATAGATTCTTAATGTGTTTATTCTTTACTTAATTTGTTTATTTATTTAGATTTTATTAAATTTCTTTTCGCGGGTTGGTTATTTTTTTTTTTGGTTTAAAGTATTGGGATTGTCTGGAGTATGTTACATTAACTGTGTTGTATATAGTGCATATACTTGCATTTTTCATGGTGGTATTTTACAAGCTATTTGTTTTTAATTTTCGAATTTTAAGTAACTTCTTTATAATTTGTTTTTGTGTTTGTATTTTGAGATAAGTCCTGACCGTATATTTAGTAATTTGTATTGATGAATTTCTATTTGTTTTTCTCCTCTAGACAAAGTTTACAGTTTTTGAATTTATTGTTGTAGGCTAATGATATTTTTCTTATTTTCCATGATATATTTGTGTAATTCGGTTTTTAATTCCCCATATATGTTTAGAAAGCATTGTGATTTTGGGGTATTTTCTTTTTGCAAAGGATGTTTTGTGTGCGTAATTTCTCTGTTTCAAGGATTCTTCAGTTACTTCTATGTGTATTCTGTTCTTCGGTATCTGCTGATTTTACAGTGGTTTGGTATATTATATTGTTTTGCAAGAAATTGCCATTTCAGGGACATTCGTTCTCTGCTCTGTGGTTAAGGAGTGTTTGGCTAGTCGGGTGACTTGCTGAATATTTTTCTGTTCATTGTTAACTGTGGAAGATTTTTACCGTGTTTCTGTTGAATATCTTGTGGTGTGTGTTTGATGGGGGAAGTATTTGTGTATGAGATTAATTAATATTTTTACTACGTTTGTTTCAACGTTTTTGTTGTCAGGTGGATTGAACCATATGATGTTTCTTTTCCTGTTGTTTTTTTGTACTGTGTGGTGTGTATGTGAGAGTTGCCGAGAATCCATAAAACAGCATATATATATATATATATATATATATATATATATATATATTAACAGCATATATATATATATATATATATATATATATATATATATGTATTTTAATAGCATATATATATATATATATATATATATATATATATATGATATATTTTATCTTATATATATCATATAAAAATATTTTATCACACACAAACACACACACAGACATACACACGAATCTTTCGTTTTTGAGTTATTGTTGAGTCTTGACTCATTGTTGAATCTCGCCTAATGCATGGAATAATAATGCAACACAAAATGTACTTAGAACAAGAATGTATTATAACAAGAAAGTGTACACAATAAGTACATATAGTATTTCTGTATATTTCTGGGAAGACGTTCCTGGAGAATGTGTTGACTAGTCGCAGTCGATCAGAGTCTCTAGTTGGATCTCGTGATTCCTCCTCCTCGTCATCCGGTACCAACCATTATTTATATAGTTGGTAGTCACCTATGCAGATTAGGTGGATCCTACCACAACAGTTATTAAGTTTAAAGCAGGTTTACAGTAGATGACGCTGTGTTGCCATGTAGACTAGATTACATTCGTCATTCGTGTACATTTGTGGCTAGTCTGTCTTCAATGTTTAACGTGTGTAGTAGTGAGTTAACTGAGAAGTGTTCCGTTAAACAATGGCAGGATATTCATATCTTGAGCAGGCAGATAAGATTTTACATACGGCCGTGCGAGTGGTAATGGACGCCAGGCTGCACGGGCGTATCGGATTGCGTTTGCAGACCGAAGGCAGTCGAGTCATGCAACCTTTGCTGTTGTTTATCGTCGCGTTGCTGAGACAGGATCCGTGGCACCACAAACTATCAATCGAGGAAGATCGAGATCCGCTCGTTCGCCTAACCACAAAGAACACCTATTACAGAGCCGCATGGTGAGTACTTCAGAAGCAGCTCCTATATCCGTATCATTTGCAACCCAGTCGTAATTAATCTAGCGAGACAAATTTGTTAACCATTATACCATGTCGAAGGGCACAACGCTTTCAGCATATATACTTTTTTTTTTATTTAGATGTAAATTAAAGGAGTGGTTCAAACGAAGGTATGGTTTTTAAAATTTAGTGTTGGACATTTTTTTTTGGTAAACGATGCTCTGTGATCTGACAACCAAATTGAGGTTGATAATCAGATTGGTTCTTCTATGTGCCACATCAGTTCAGAATTTGAGCAGTCGTAGTTCTCTGAATTCATCGTAGGCATTAACAGTTTTTCTACCGCCCTCCACCCCAACCGACAACTATTCGCACAAGCTCGTGGGACAGGTTGCTCGTTTCTTTCCCCTATCTTGAATTCAATATGCTCACTGAAGGTTAATTTTTCAGTCCATCTTTCCTCATTATGTGTTCAAGGAATTTCAGTCTCTTTCTGATTCTGAGTATAAGCGTTCTTTTTGTTGCCATTTTCTTAAGGCGTCCTCGTCGTTTACTCGCTCCGTCCATGGAATTCTCAGCATCCTTCTGTAGAATAACATTTCTATTACTTCCAGTTTTCTCCTCATCCGTGGGAAGATTGTCCAGCATTCACTGCCATATAAAAGGACGGATATCATATAGCAATCCAGCACACTTTTCATTGTTTCTAACGAAATGTGATGACCAGAGATTCATGTCTTCTTATAGTTGATCATTAGTCCTTTTTTTCTCACTTTCTTTTACTACTACTATTTCGGGGGTCGTGTATCTTTTTTCCGAATTAGCCATCAACGCAGTGTCATATTGTTAAGTTTACGCCCACCGATAATAAATCAAGAAGAAGAAGAAGAAGAAGAAGAAAGAGGAGGAGGTGGTAATCAAAACTGTCTGAAGAAGAAACTAATCGAAAACTGTCCGGAATTAGTTAAGAGGAAAGGTGTGTGCCGTTAATGACAAAGCTGAAACAATCTTGGGTTGAAAGGTTTCACTTGTTCGTCATATTCAACAGATATTGGTTTACCATTTATTCTTCCATTCACAAATTTCCTCTAATGAAAAAAAAATATAGAAAGGGGCCAAGAACAGTTACTTGCTGAGTAGGGTTTAAATAAATGCATGGCAATAGTGAATGAAAGCGGTAAATACAGGATCGTTTTGAAAGTAATCCTCATTATATTAATTGGGCCCGGATGTTGGTCGCATAGAAGTTGAAAATAACCAACAATTTGTTAATGGTTGCATATAACAGATGAGCGGTAATATTGCAAAAGTTGCGCCTGGCATAAAAGTGCGTAAGAAGTAGAAACATGTCATTCAATATATGCAGAATAATGTAACTATTGACGTCCATGGACATTTGCTGAACGCTTACCGAGACCAAACAGTGGATGAAAGCATAGTTCGGAAGTAGTGAATGCATTTCAGCAGTGGCAGCTGCGATATGTGTTACGAGACACATTTACGACTGCAGCTTGTAGGTTTTTGATTATAGCTGACGAACTTAAATATAAATTTGTAATGGAAAATTAGTGTTTTTAAGGTGAAAAATTGCTATATACACCGATGATATAGTGCTCTTTCCATTAGTTGTAGCTCTCGCGGAAATATATATATATATATATATATATATATATATATATATATATATATATAATCGAATCAGAAGTAATTTATGTTCATAATGTTAAGAAATTTCGATTCAGAATTTCGTTATTTCTCACTCCTCAGGAACCAGACGAGAATGATTATCGGCAAAAATTCTGTTCCCATGAATTATATAATTTTATATATATCAATGTGGTCTTATTCTCTTTACACACACACACACACACACACACACACACACACACACATATATATATATATATATATTGTCACCTACAGACAGATCAATCTAATATACACATATATATATATATATATATATATATATATATATATATATATATATATATATATATATATATATATATATATATCAATATCTAATTTCTCTTTTGGGATATAGAGCTAGGTGTTACTGCTGTGGTTTCAATACCAAATTAGTTAAGTGTTGTGGATTCCGGAGATGGAATCCTGCACAAATAAATAAACAACGTCAGTAATTGAAATAGGAAAATAAGTGTATTGAATGTAAGAATACAAACTTGAAATGAAGATTAGTAGTCCAGGAATGCGGGTTAGTAGAAAGTATATGTACAAGTCTCTGTAAGTGAAGCCGTAATTATATATATCTCTCTCTCTTTCTGGACTCTACGTATCTCAACCTTGTCTCAACGTATCTCTTCGTATCTCCACGTATCTCCAACTGTCAGTATAAGTATAATTTAGACGAGTCCATCTTGTGTAAAAGGGGATAGCCCAACAACATTAGGTGCCATACATAATACACGCTTGGGTTGTCATGTTTCAGCAGGTTGCCGTTTTTTTTCTGCGGTAGAATTGTTGCCAATCAAGGTTATAGGATCCAGTCTGTTCTGATATTCAATCCATGGTTGAGGCAGGGAGGGAGAGATGGGTTGATACTGTTTCCAAAGATATCTGCGCGTAAGTGAATGTAGCAAATCCAACTGGAATTCGAACTCGGCTCTTCGATTTCTCATTACACCACAACGTACATCCTGTAGCCTGTGGTTTTAAGAATTAGCAATATTGTTGTTAACTAATTGCTGGAATATCTTCGGTGCATTAGGCTTTATATAGTCTGCTATAATGGATGTATTCATATTGTGTTGGCACATCATTTGCGTTTTTTGTTATTCATTATTATTATTATTATTATTATTATTATTATTATTATTATTATTATTCCTTTGATTTTTGGTGTCTTTTCTTTCTGGGTCCCGACCAGAGACCTACATTTTCCACTGAGCAATTAAAAACACAGACACACACACGTATTATACGTAGATAAAGCACTTCATAAGGTGTGATCTGTACTCGTGAGAACAATGTTTTGTATTTCATTAAGGCATTGGCTACCAAGAATCATTTCAATGAGTCTGTTGGAATCTTTTCTAATCACTCCGAAGGCTCCATCTGCAGTAGGAATTGTTGATGTTTTCATGTGACACATGTTTGAGATTTCGATTTTAAGGTCCTTGTAATTTGATAGCTTTTTGACGATCTTCAAAGAGACATGCTCCTCCCGGTGTTTTACACAGGAGTAGAGGTCTATCCCTTGTTTCCCGTTTAGAATTGAGTTTCCGGTTCCTTCTAAAGTCTTCTCATTCTCTTTCATTCCTAGTAGCCCCTTACGTCTTAGTGGCATTATCGTATTGCTTGGAGTGAATTATATATATATATATATATATATATATATATATATATATATATATATATATGTATGTATGTATATGTGTGAGTGTGTGTGTGCATAAGGTGTATTTAGATGGCAAGAATTCACCCAGATAAGTTTTCTTAAATTCAACCGACAAGGCCTGTCTATTCAATTCTTTATCGTAATTTCCCAGTTTTTGAATAAGGCGTTTCAGTCAAAATTAAAAACTGGATGTCATCACCGAGGTAGAAAAAATGTGTTGGCTACACCGAGCTCTCTGAAAATTGCCAGTGAATAAGATCTTAATGGATTTTCGCCGACCAGCATTAAAAATACAGTGTTGTGCAAAAGTACGTGAACTCCTAAGACAATATTTTAAAAAATTGTCGATTTTTTCTGATAATCAACAAATCTTAATTAAATTATATATTCATTAACAAAATCCTTTATTAAATCAATTTCAACCACTTTCATGCTGGAATAAAAATATTAATTTAAAGTTAAGATGTGCAAATAGTAAGGGAACCCTTACTTTTAATATTTGGTGACTGCTACTTTTGAGGTTACAATATCAACCAGTCTTTTTCTATAATTTTTATGAAGTTTTTGGAAGTAGGGAGTGTCGAATTTGGACATTCTTTTTGGTAAAACTCCACCAATTACTCGATATTACCTGGTTTTCTTGCATGTACTGCCTTTTTTCACTTGAATCACAGATTTTCAATTGGATTAGGACTTTGACTAGGCCATTCCAAGACTTGAAATTTCTTTTTACGAACCCATTCTTTTGTTGATTTGCTTTGTGACTTCGAATCATTGTCCTGTTGGAAGTTCCAGCCCCGACCTAAACCTAACTTTTGAACTGAGGGCAAAAAACTTTCGTTCAAAATTTCTTGGTATATTGCAGTGTCCATTTTGCCGTCAATACGTACTATTTTGCCTGTCCCACCTGCAGCAAAGCACCTCCAATTCATAACGCTGTCACCTCCATGTCTAATGGTTGGTATCAAATTTTCAAAAGCCATATTAGGAGATCGCCAGATATACCACCTATTGTTCCTCCCCAAAAGCTCTAGTTTGGTTTAATCCGACCATAAACCCTTTCGCTAGAATATTTCTAGCTTAATATAAGTTTTGACATGGTTAAAGTGAGCATTGTTGTGTTATTTTGTAAGCAGTGGCTTTTTCTAGGCATTCTGCCATGAAGATCGGCCTTGTTCACATTTCGCCGAACTGTAGATGTATGTACATTGGTTCCGACATTGGCCAGTGAACATGGGAGAATCTCAAATATCACAGCAGGATTTCCTTGGAATTTCTGAACTAGATGTTTACTTGCTCTTGCTGATATTTTTCGCGGACGGCCACTTCTTGATTGTGATGCCGTCATATCAAACGCCTTCCATTTCAAAATAATTTGTTGCCCGGTGAAGAAGCGTACTCCTAATCGTTTTGATAGCATTTTCTAGCCTTCTCCATCATTATAGATTTCAACTATGCGATTTTTTAAAGGTTCAGGAAGTTCATTTGATCTTTGCATATACAGTCCTGTTCGATAAAAGTGACTCACATGATTTTTTTTGCTAAATGTTCTCTTCTCCGATGAAACGAAAGTTGAGCTAAATTCAAAGGATAAGCGATCTAAAATCCGAAGAATCTTTGAAAGCTCTTTGAATTTAGCAGTAAGTACTGTCAAGCATCCGTTCAGTGTAATATTCTGGGGATGCTTTTCTTTTCATGGAACTGATTTCTTAAAAGACCCTCATGAGCGAGCAGTACAAAATAATTTTAGAGTCTTGTCTGCTCCCTTCTGCTGAAAGGGTGCAAATTGACCCCACCAAGCTCATATGCAGGATAATGCTCCCTGTCACAAATCAAAATTGATGAAGGAATACTTTGATGAGAAGCAGGTGAGTGTTATGACATGACCGCCCCAATCTCCTGACCTCAACCCCATATAAAACTTATGGAGCATTATAAAGTACAGGCTCTCGAGAAAGCGGTCGAGCAATAGAGAGGATTTGATTGTGAATTTTATATCCGAGAGGAATTCAATGCTTGGAGATGAGATTTGCCAGAACCTAACCAAGTCAATGCCAAAAAGGGTTGAAAACGTTATTCAAAATTAAGGAAGACCCATAGATTTTTAAATATTTCGAACTATATTACATTTTATAGATAAATTATACCTCTATTATTCTTTATTTAAATCTGTTTGGTTATGTTTCTATTGATTACTAGTTGCAGGAAATAAGTGAGTCACTTTTTTTGCACAGAGTTTTTTTCCTAAATCTCATTTATATTCAAAATTATAATTATCAATAGAATACCTTAGGGTGAGTAAACTTTTTTACTAGGTGGTCGGGAAGGGGGTCTTTATATTAGTAAGATTAAAAATTAGTTTGACCCCCAAAACAATAGGCGAAAATTTTTTTAAGTAAAACAAGTCAGGTGAATCACTGTTATCGAACAGCACTGTATATTTTTTTTAAATTTAGTCTCAAACTGCAAGCTTTTGCATACACAATGTGTTATATAGTATGACAGCATTATACAGCTTACCAACAAATAAAAACGTGTCATTTTGATTCTTACATGTGCGCAAAAAAATTATTTGCACTGGCAACCATGTAAAACGAAAATACAGAGTGTAAATGCAATGGTTCGCTTTTACACATTTTAATTTTTATTAATATTTTTATTCCACCTTGATGAAAATTTTTTGAAAGTGGTTATAATCCATTTAATAAAGGTTTTTTCTCAATGAATATAGGGTTTAATTAAGATTTGTTGATTATCTGGAAAAAAAGAGCCAATTATTTTGAATATTAACTTCGGCGTTCACTTACTTTTGCACAACATTGCATGTTTATTTTAAAGAGACCTATTTTGCAGTTAAAAATTATTCATTGTGAAAATAAAGAAACAGGTCGTATTTAACTGCCTCATGTTTTCAACTGACTTAAGGAGAGCGACTACATCGAATCAATAGCTGCATCTACTGCAAGGAAAGTTGGTTCACCGTGTCGTGCCAGAAAATTTTTCTCCTCAGATTCCATCTGGCACATTAACAAAACTATCATTCGTCCGTGCATTGAATATTGCCGCGATACCTGATTCGGTGCTCCTGTCATTCATTTCGAGGTTCTTGACAAAATCCAAAGAAGATCTGCCATGTAATCGATCTTGACCAGGCATGGTTTCCCTATGACTTTTCTAGAAATATTTTCATGGCAATTGCTCTGACTAGCTTTTTTTTTCCCTGGTGCTCAGATTATATGAATTTAAGCGATTGGTATCTAGGTCCCACCCGTTTACTGGTTAAATAGCTAAATGCAATCGCCACCAGTTTCTTTTTTCGCACTTACCGCCTGTGGAACTCCCTTGTATTTATTTGCTTCCCTGATAACAACAATCTTCAAAAGCCTAAATGCAGTGCCATCTTTTCTCTTTTCCTCAATCCTTCCTATACTCAGTCGGTTTTCTCGCGTTCAATCCCTTTAATCCCCTGCGTACTAGTGGCATTCCCGTCTTGCTTGGGGTGTAATGATTAAAGAAAATATCGTCCTCCTGTAATAACTTACGGATAAGATTTCTATAAATATATGAGAGTAGTTATTCTAAAAATAAAACATAGGGACATGTGTTGCCCAAAGAGCAAACCGAAACAAAGCAAGCGGTAAAGGAAACAGAAAACAAATATATAAACTCGGTATAATGTTTGACAAATCTTCTCTATCGAAGCGTAATAGGTTAATATCAGAACGCCTTGAGGACTGTGGTGACCTGCGGTAATTTTACAAAACAAAGAGAACGACGCTTGCCTTCAAGGAACATAGCAAAATAAATAAATGAATAAAATTAAAGAAAAATAAATACAGTTAATGAAATTAAATCAATAAAATAATTTTCAGGTATATGAGGAGTTATAGAAAGAAAGGCGTACATCACAAGATTCTGTACGACCGACAACAGTTGGTTCACAGTGTGCAACTGAACAGATTAAATAGCTGCCGGCACTTCACTTCAACAGTGGAGTGCAGTTTTCCTTTGAGCCTTGCTCTATTGTTTCCTCCTCTACTCCTTGAATTGTATAATCCACATAGTAGCCGAGTATCCTGTAGCGAGTGTTTCGTTATTGTTCCCCTGCTGACGCTATCTCTTCTTTTTTTTTTTTTTTTTGCTTTCTTTCTTTCTTTTCATTTCATGTTTCCTTTCTTTTCTTTAAATAAATAGCAAAAAATGGGAATTTCGATTTGCTAACAAGGCTTCGGGGGATTTTTGAAATCTGATCATACCTTGTCTCAACAAAAAGAAAAGAAAAGAAAAGAAAAACAAGGTGCAGGTAAGTTCTGCATCGCTTTTGTTTAGATTACGCTTGGGATGTCGCCTTCCTCTGCTGCAGTCGAGACGTTGCTAGTGTTTGTATTTTCCCCTCTGCCTTAATTGCTGGGATTGCACATCGCAATTTGATGGGAAGCTTCAAGGAATTGTTAATAAATCTCTTTTTAAACTTCCAGTGAGATACTAGATTTCTACCAACGACATTTAGAATTAACCTAAAATATTTCCATAAGCCACCAAGTTTGTATTTGGTTAAATGATTATTTTCTGAAATTTATATAACTTATTTTCATAATTATTTATTGTCATAATCATTTTATTTTCATAATCATTTATTTATTTTATTACCACAGCAAAGGCGCTAGTATTTTTAATGATTTTATTACCCTTCTTATCTTCAAAAATTCCAACGCATTTTCTTTATATACAGTTTTGTCTTTCATTCCAACTTAAAGTAGCCGAATCCAACACACGCAATGTATTTGACAAACGCGTCACTTTAAAGTTTTTTTAACTTGGTCTCATCATCTCCACTTTTAGATACTATTATACATCCTAAAAACACGTATATATATATATATATATATATATATATATATATATATATATATATATATATATATATATATATATATATACAAGAAACAATAACGCATAGAATCAATCAGCAATATTAATGTTGTCAGTTGTTTCCAGTTTTATGGATGAGGATCACATCATTCTATGGATTAACAGTATTTTAATGCATAAAATATATTCTACTAGCGATGTGATAGCGCCAATAATCGCATTAATATTGCTGATTGATTCTATGCGTGATTGTTTCTTTGTATATAAAATACATGCTGTCTTATGTTTTATGTTATATATATATATATATATATATATATATATATATATATATATATATATATATATATATATATATATATATATCCTTTATTGAGATTTCTTGAGTGCGCTGGTTGGTAGATGTTTAAACTAAAATGGGGCGTCTATTTCGTATACGGATTTACATGAAAAAATAACGTTTATAGTAATATATATATATATATATATATATATATATATATATATATATATATATATATATATATATATATATATATTAAGAAAATATAGTTTAACAGTATGCTACATTCGTGGGTTAAAATGATAACGAGATAGAGCGGATGTAAGTATAACAGTGGATAATTAGGTCAACACCCAATGGCGACAGTCTATTTTATGCTTAAACGCAGAATAGTGAGTTGATTGCGTTTAAGTATGAAAGAGATGGTCCCTGCTGGATGTTGACCTCAATGTCCACTGATATATATATATATATATATATATATATATATATATATATATATATATATATATATATATATATATATATATATATATATATATTGAACAAGGACTTGACGCCACAAAACATAAATACAGTTCAGTTTTGAACGTAAAGGTGATTCGTTCATTACCTACGTTCATGGGTCTATACACCAGCTGTAATTCTTCTGTTCCAAAATCTTGTAAGATGAACCCGATCTTGGTTAATCGGGCTTTGATGATTTGTTCTCCATGCAGACTCGATCAAGAATTGGAGAACATTTATCGTATTCTTCGTGACAATGATAATCCTTTTAACCCATTAACTGCCAAATTTTTTAATGCGAATTTTTGGCCCAGACAGGTGTCTTATGAGTTTATTTATTCCTTATATTTTTATAGAAACTATAACATCAAATATATGTGTATAAAACCTTAAAAAATAATATTGATTAGAAATAATAAAAAAATACTTTTCAAAATAGTCATTATTTTTCTACTCGTGAAATGTAAAATTACGACAGAAAGTATCTTCTTACGGCTAATAATAAAAACTTTAAAAGGCTAAGTGTTGTAAAATATACCTCTGCAAATGCAATGTAGGTAAGCAATTCAATGTAAATACAAGGAATAACATGTAGTGAGTTTAATTCTAAATCCCCAAATAGGGCTCATGGCAGGTAATGGGTTAATGTGGCTAAGGTCGTTGTTGATCGTAAGATTAAACGCTTTAAAGAACTGGTAGTGTTCGATTCCAACCTGTGACCAGTTTATTTAAAATGACCGAGGCTAGGTGGGAAAAGTTAAATGCTGGGGGACAGAGTGTCGGCCTGTGTTACATCAGGTTTTTCTACTGCCACGTTGCGTGTTATTTTGGGGACTAGTTCAGTGTTTCCTTCATTTGTCAAAGATGGTTTGTCCAATTTTCAAAGTAGTTCTATCGTATATAAATTCAAATATCAATGTGAAGCTGAATACGTAGGACGAACCAATCAGTGACTTGAAACCTGAATTAGTCAGCACGTACCTGTCAGTATAAGACTGGGTAGCTTGAGTCTTTCATCGAGTGTAACTCAGTGTGTACATGACTCGGCCATTGGCCAAAAATTGCTTGACAACCCAGTTTGAGCAAACAAATATGTGAATATTTTTTTCAGTTTCCACAGAGTTCATTCGGCTCACTTATGCCTTCATGAAGCGGTCCACATTAAGTTACCTCAACCGACTCTGTGCAAACAAAATGGGCAGTTCATTCGCTCCTTTTAGGAGGTTCTTCAGTACTTTTTCCATTTTATATTCACTTGGAACTATTTATTTTCTATTTTTAAATTTTTTTTACCAATAAATATATTTTAATCGTGTTCCACAATTATACTTCCTCACATCCTTATTTCTGCTATGTTTATTTTCTTCATTAATTTTGCCATCGTGTTCCTTCTGATGAACTGTTGGCTGAAAGGATTCCTTTCCTAAAGGTAAAATATCCTCGTGTATTTTCAGTATATTCATTAACACATGTTTAAGTCCACTTAACTCTAACAAGGTTATTTTCGTATTTTTACATAAAATTGTATCAGTGCAAAATATTTATGCATGATGGTGTTCCCTACCACCTGTCAAAGAATGTTCAGAACTTTTGAACAGAATCAGAGTTACATCATTGAACAGGCCTTGAAACAGGACAGTTCTGGACCCAATTGAAAATTTATGGGATATTGTCAAAATGAATGTTGCAGAAAAAAAAACCCAACTCTAAAGTACCCAATCACGGATAAAGGCTATTAAAGTAACCTGGACTAAAGGAATCTCGATTGACTACTATAACAATTTGATTAAAATCAAGCCCTGTCACGGCCAAACAGTAATCCAAAGCAGAAGAGGTCATACAAGATAGTGACTGCTGACCTATTTTGCTTGCAATGTGTTGAAACTTGGCGTATGCTTCGTTCTACTTCGTCGCCATTGTTGAAACTTGACTAATGCATGGAATAATAATGCAAACACAAAATGTAGTTAGAATAAAATGTATTGAAACAAGGAAGTGTACACAATATTTACATATAGTCTTCGGTATATTTCTGGGAAGACCGTTCCTGGAGAATGAGTTGACTAAGTCGCAGTCGAGCAGAGTCTCTAGTTGGATCTCTGTATTCGTCCTCATGTCTTCCGGTACCAACCATATTTATATCGTCGGTACTCCACTATGCAAATTAGGTGGATCCTACCACAACACAATGAATAGAGAACAATGTCATGTACACTTGAGTAAAAGTGAGTCAGTTTCTCATAAATTACTTGTTATTGTATTATGTTAAATGTTGGTCTTCTGTGTGCCGTGTTTCTTCAGGACGTGAGTGGTCGTGGCTCTCCACAATTTCCTATCCTTTTTAGCTCATAGTGGTGATTGTCTTTTTGCTATATCTTTTAATCACTGTTCTGTCAAACCCGTTAGGTAAGATATGCGCTGCTTTCATCTGTCCCTCTTGCCTTCATGATGCCATATGAGTGTTAAAATTTCCAAGCCTTCTTTCTTTAAATTTCAACTTTCACATACTGATGCTACGTAGAAGTTTTTTTTGTTTCCATTTTCTGTAAAACTTCGTTGTTGTTCAGATGCTCAGTCCATTGTATTCTCAGTATCCTTCTGTACAACCACATTTCTGTTGCCTCAAGTATTTTCTTAATCTCTGGTTAGATGCTCCAGTATTCATTACCATATAGGAGAACCGGTATTGCGTAACAGTTCAGTACTCATTTACTTGTTTCTAACGAAATTTTCCTGTTTCTTAATATTTTGCTTACCTTTTGGAAGACATCTTTCGTATCCCAATGTACTTTCAGATTTCGGTGTCGAACTTTCTGTCCTATGCTAGAAGAGTTCCTAGATGTTTAAATATTTGCACGTGTTTAATTTTCGTAAAACCGATTTGTAATTCACAATTTGGGATGTTTCTTTGGGTGACGACCACATATTTTGTCTGTTGAGGTTTAGTCCTTTCTTCTCACTTCCCTTTAATAGCTTTTGTGGAATATCCTGTCATTTTCTTTCTGTAACTGCCTTCACCTCTCTATCTAATGTCGTTAAGGGCATGGCCGCCAATAAAGAACCCTGGTAGGACTTCTAACCTCACAGTTTTACGCCCCTTTCTATATTTGCGTATTTAACGAATTCATTTTCTGTCTTTTTACTGGCAATTTGTTTCCAGTATAATTTCAGTATTATTCTAACATCATACCCAAATTATTCTAACTTACCTAGCAGTCCTAACCTTTTTAACCACCTTGTCAAACGCTTTTGCATAATCTATAAAACATAGGTAGATATCCCTTGGCATTTGTATTGACCTTTCAAATATGATTTGGCTTACGGCCACATCACTTTGAACCACCGTTTCCTGTACGATCACCGAAGTTAAGCTACGTCGAGCCTGGTAGTATCTAGATGGGTGGCCGCTTGGGAATACCAGGTGCTGTAAGATTAATGTGCGTGTGGTGTAATGGATAATGGCTCGGAATTGTTAATCGGAGAGCAGAGTTCCAATTCCAGTTTGGCTCGTTATATTCACTTATGCACAAGTACCCTTGGGAAAGGTATGAGTCCATCTGTTCTCCCCCAGTTATGGATTAATTAGTAAGACTTGTATCGCTAAATTATTTTATTATTATATTTAAAAAAAGAAATTCTTATAATCTAAAATATTTTCTGGCTTGACATAACCTGAAAAAGTTTGATAAGCCGTAGAAAACGAATCGGCCCAACCAGATATAATTCTGAATATAAATATCGCATTCCTTTTTCCAGTGTCTTTAACTAAACCACGCTGTTCTAGTTCTGGTCTAATCCTGTTGAGCACTCTATTCAAAATTTGGATGATATGTTAATTTTAAGACATTTTATGTTTATACGTTCTTTTTATAGATAAATATTTAAGTAAATGCTTTGTTTATAATAAACAGTATTAACAACATTTACCGGCCTGAATGTCCAAGAAATTGACATAGAAAATATGCGTCCTCCGACAGGAATCGAACCTGTATCCTATACGCAACCGTCATATAGCCTGATATGCTTTTACCTATTTCGCCACAGAATAGTGTTTCGGTTAGCAAGGTCGATTTTACTGTTTTTAAACTATAATTTTCCTTGATTTTCTCACGTACATTCATATCTGCACGGTGCGTATCCAAAAGAAAACAAATGACGTCACACATTATGAAATGGACAAAGCCCATTTCATAATGTGTGACGTCATTTGTTTACATTTGGTAAAAGCATGCCAGGCTATGTGATGGTTCGATTCCTGTCGGAGGACGAATATTTTCTATGAGAATTTCTCGAACATTCAGGCCAGTAAATGTTGTTAATACTGTTTATTATAAACAGAGCATATACTTACTTAAATATTTGTATCTATAAAAAAGAATGTATAAATATAAAAATGTCTTAAAAATAATTGTCGGACTTTGTCCATTTCATAATGTATGATATGTTATATATGGTTGTTTAGGCTATTTATACGATGGAATTCCCATTCGTTTTCACCTGGCTTCTTAGACTGTGCTATGAAAATGGATCTACTTAGGACTTCTGTTATATCACCATTGTCATAGATTTCATTTATTTATTTAGTAAAATTACAAGTTGGTCTTAAACTTTTGCTAATGACTGTATAATGATACTACGGTAACATATATAAATTTGCGATATAAAGAATGCTAACAGCATTATAAATCTGCTAGTTTGCAATTTTAGCGCTAATCTTGAGTAAAACAATTTACTGTTCATGTGATTTAAAACACATTCGTTTAACCTCTTTTGGAAAAAATGTTTTAAAATGTAAACATGCTGGAAATCAATGAAGTGTTAAGAATACGTAGTTAGCGTAACGGCCACCGGAAATCGAAATCAGCGATCAGAGATCAAACGCCCCAGAAAATTCCTGGGAGACACATGAATAAAATCTAAATACCAGGTTAGTCTGGGATCTCTATCTCTGTATAGTAGCCAGTCTATGAGAAAGACAATTCCGAATTGAAAACCATGATGAAGGCAATGGGAAACCACTCCAATATCTTTGCTAAGAACAGGTGGCAATTGACAGATAATCGAGAAAAGGAAACTATTGAGATCCATGATCGCCTGCATCATGAAGGAACAAGGTATTAAAAAGCAGTGTGTTGAAATTAACTGATACTGTTATTGTTGTGGATTCCGAGATGAAATCCGATATCAATAAATAACAAACGCCAGGAATAGATAAGGAAAAATAATGTATTAACGTAATAATACAAACTGGTAATACGGGTTAGTAGATCCAGGAATGCGGGTTAGTAGCAATAATATATATACAGTCTTGGTATTGAAGTATCGCGGTATGACTCCTTACTGAGTCTAGGTGCTGTGAGGGTGACTCTTGTGCTATCCTCCTCTAATACTACTCTGATACGACTCAGTGTACTGACTTCTCGACTGTCTTAACGTACTGCCGAACTGTCCGGGTATTCACTGGTAGTAATATATGTATACCTCGGTTGAGTCCATTTGTGTGAAAAGGGGAGACCCCTTAACAGGTATAATATAAATTGAAATAATTCAATTGTAGGACATCGAAAAACAAAGTAGACTTTGTTGCATTTGCGAGTTCTGACTTTATTTTTAATGTTGGTTGGATCAAGAATGAGAGATCGTACTCAGGCTGAATTTTCTATATTTCAGATCTTCTGGCCGCAGCTAACCACACGGAGAGGTAGAGAAGCAGAACCTGGGTGAAATTCACTTTCATCAAAGCCATCACCCCTGAAAAATGGTTATCCTTTTAGATAACATTTCCGTCTTTTTTTCTTTTTTTTTACTAAATGTTCACCTAATACAATACCCCCAAACCACGCAAAGTTCAGTGTTACTTAACGAGGTTGTTGCATGGACGTAAGAGGAAGAATTCAGCGCAGATTATCAAGTTACATAGGATAATGGTTGATCGTAGTCTTGAAGAGGTTAATATTTGAATGATCAGTGAAGCATTCTCTCGGGGAAACTGTTCCACAAAGTAGCGGTTCTCATGAAGTTCCACATAGGCATGTCGCCTATGTGGAACTTTGTACCAATACGAATAATGGTATGGGGATAATTCAATCGTGTTTATGTGGGCTGTAAAGGGTGAACTGGTGGAACTAAGGAATGCTGCTTGTCTTAACATTTCGAAGAGAATCGTTATAAATAATAAAAAAAGTTGACTCTTAGCAATGATTTCCCGATGGACCGCGCCATTGCACTGAGAATGTTCGATAATTCTTTGTCGTGTATTTTTGGAAAGGTGCGTTCTTTGTACCGTCACAAATGAACATTTTTATTTTCCATTACGAACAAAGATGCTGCATTTGTGAAAAAAAAACGATATATTTCGAATAAGGAAAGAAAACCTACTAATTTACAACCCATTTAACGTGTAGCCGTCTTCCTTTTATACGTGTCAGCGTTTAAAATACTTTGAAAATATCTGTATGCATAGAAGACGTTATTAATTGATTCTAAATACCATATTTCACATCATTTCTTTGTGATTGCTCGCTCTGTAAATAGAGATATTTAAACAAGCCAAATCCTTTTTATTGCACAAACAGACCAACTCCTTCGCCTTCGTGGCTGAGACCCAAGTATCGGTCAGATAAATACAATAATATTCAAATGACTAAACTAAGATATTTATCTTCTTTCTCTCTTTAATTTCAACAGTTGATTACATTCCAATTGCCTTTTATTGTCCTGCCGACGTTTCCTTTTCCCTGGCCGGCCAGTTGGAACGAATGGTCATCTTCAAATGGCATTTGGTCAGATCGTAGTGGACGGGCCTATTTTATGCCTTACTCACGTAGAAAATTTCATCTAAGGATATTATTACGTTTCTCTTGCCGTTGCAAACAATTGTTTAATTTCTTGTTATTGACTTTACTTATGGCTCGTTGGGTAACGATCTATAAACGAATTTCTGATTCTTTATAAGTAAACTAGTGTTCATCGTACGTTTATTCTTCTTCTATGTGTTTTTCCCTTTAGGACGTGAATAATCATAGCTCTCCACTACTTACTCTCCTTTGTAGTTCTCGGTGTAGTTTGTCGTTTTCTTATATCTCCTAATCCCTGTTCTTCAAAGCGTTTACACAAGCTCGTTAGGTAGGTTATGAACTCTGACCCTCATGCCTTCAATATATCCTATGAGTGTCAACCTTTCCATGCCATTTTTTTCTTATGACGTGTATTAGAAATTTCAACTTTCTTTTTCTGATGCGACGTACGAGCGTCCATTTTGTTTCCATAAGAAAAGTGAAAAACATCGTTTTTCTTTAAATCTATTTTATACTGCGGCACATTCTGCTACGAGTCAAAGTGCATTCTTAATCTACACTTTCGTGCGTCGATAACTAAATGAGACTATTGTTAGTATTGAGCAGCTAAAAATGTACTAACATATACAAATATTTTTAGATTTGTTACTGCCGTATCACATACCGTATATACTCGCGTATATACTCGCGTATATACTTGTGTATCGTGCGACCTTTGAAGACCTAATTTTGAAGCTAATTTGACAATAGTAAACGGATATATAGTGTGGTCAACGGCGTAGCCAGGGCCAGCAGTACATATGCTAATTTTATATCTTGTGTATGATGCGACCCCCTTAAAATTAGGTTTTCAAAAGTCGCACGATACGCGATTTACATTATTTTACGACATACAAAATCCACCGTTTTTTTTTTATAGAAAAGGACTAAAAAGTTGCCCTGTGTCTTATATACGAAACTGAAGCCTCTCTCCCACTTCTGCTGACTAATTCAATCAATAACGCTCACTACCGTCGGTTATAATTTTACGCTCAGTTCTACTATGCCTGATTCCATAATATTATTTACTCAAACGGTGTCATTATTATTATTATTATTATTATTATTATTTGATTTGGTACCCTCCTCCTCCGACATTTTGATGTTTCGGCCGGGTGATGATGGTCACATCTTATCCACAGCTGAGAGACACAACACTTCCCTCAGTACATTAGCTGTTCCAACCAGCGGTGTTACCTGTCAATGAATCTTGTATTTTTCGCCGTTACCTGTCAATGAATTTTGTATTTTGAGTAATCAATCTGACTAGTTAATACTCTTTCACTTAACCGATTCCACTAGTAAACTTGCTACTCACAACGTAGGTATATTAATAAGTCTAGTTTAATAATAATAAACCTGAACTACTACGGGCTTGTCACACAGAAAACAATTCTGGTTACTTTTGGGCCCCCCCTCGTATATATATATATATATATATATATATATATATATATCAAGACATTGCTCGAGAACCGAGAAAAATGTGTAATGAAAGTAAGGGTCATACCAATAATCACGTAAAAACTGGGAATAGAAACTCTTTTAATAGTCATGATAATGGTAATATTCCAGTTTACCATATACTGAATATATATATATATATATATATATATATATATATATATATATATATATGTCTTGATATATATATTGTTACGAACTTGTAGCATATAGATGAACCACGGGTTTAAAAAAGAAAACGTGGGATCTTTTCTGAGTCTTCACTCAGGAATGGAAGCAACACAAGGGAGTCAACGAAGAACAGACGCAAGACGATGGATTTCAAAATAAAACATTTATTTATAAATACATAAACAGTTAAAGAAAGAAAAAAAGAAAATTCATTTAACAAAGGGGAAGGGGACCATGAAAGAACAGAAGATGCGAGCGAATACATACATATATATTCAGTTTCGTGGCAGCACTCTCATGTCTAGTCGACAGACTTTGCTGTCTTCTTCATTTCAGTGGGCAGTCCATTTGGAATCGGGATGATTTTTCCCAGCGACGTTCATCTGCCACTGGTCAGACGGAAACTGAAAATCCGTTTTTAGATTTTTGTTGTCCCCAGAGACAGTCACGTGGGTTTTCTTCGTCCTTGACCGGGTACACGGGTGGATGGGGCACAGATCATGCAGTCTTTGTGTGATGGCCAGAATTTCAGTCAACGTTTAGTATGCTCTGATCACGTGAATCACAGCAGGAGATCCTGATGGTGTCTGGAATTCACTTATGGTCAACCGCCTGATAGCTGCTAGATTTTGAACCAGGTCATTTTCGCATCGGGTCGCTTCAAAGTTCATGGACCTGTGGCTTGTGGGTGGAAGAGTAGGCAAAGAGGGAAAGAAGTTGTGAAGAGAAGAGGAGGGTGTGGCTGATCATGGAACATATTCGCTCGCAAGTTGAAAGCATTGGATTTTATCATTTGTTAATTAATCTATTTCTTTTTTATACCTAACTAATTTTCGACAAGAATTTGGGATTTTTCTTTGGGAGTGTTTTTTTTAGCCTGACGCTTATATGATTAAGGAAATCGTGTGTATGTCACAATATATATATATATATATATATATATATATATATATATATATATATATATATATATATATATATATATTTGTCATCCACAGACAGACTGTTTTGCTGTTTCACAGCTCATCAGTGTGGCTAGACGTCCGGTTGCCTCTAGCTAGGATCAAAACCCGATAGAGAACCGAGAAAAACGTGTTATGAAAGTAAGGGTCTTACTAATAATCATTTAAGAACTAGGACTAATTTCTATAAACATTGCAAGTCGATTGAAAGAGCTTAGAACCAGAAAAGAACAGATACAATTTAAGTAAGAGCAGTCAGCGAAAATCCTGGTTAGAGTTGAAGTTTTATGATAACCTGCTGTCACACTGTTCTCAATGTTAACTTATGTGCATATTTCTGTAAATAATAATAATAATAATAATAATAATAATAATAATAATAATAATAATAATAATGTAATATTCGTAGCGAATGAAAATTGAGAGAAATTACATTAGAAATAAATTCATTCATAAAGAAGATACGAGAAAAAATAGGGAATAAAACAAAGCTCATGTAAAGGCTGTTGGAAGAATAAAAAGGTATAAAAATGCAAAACGAAATCTGAATAAGAAAGGCTGTCAAACATAGAGTAGGAATAAAGGTACAATCGTTTAATAAGGAAAAAGAAAGGAAAAACGAAAACATAAAGAATGAAAGATAAAAAATGGAAGAAAGAGAATGTGAGTGAATCATGACAAGAAAGTAGAAAGCAAAATGAAGCAAGAGACAAAAATAAGAGAGAAAGAGAGAGAGAGAGAGAGAGAGAGAGAGAGAGAGAGAGAGGGAGAATGAGCAAATAACGAAACAAAAAATAATAAAATGAAGAAAGAGAGAAAAGAAAAGAGGGCAAAGAAAACAAAATAGTGAAAGTGAAGAAAAAAGAAAAACAGAAAGAGTAAATTGAATGGTCATTTGAATTTACAGAAAAATGAAGAAAAATGGCGGACAAGGCAAATAAAAGTAAAAGTATCTGTAGAAAGTGAACGGGACGCTTGCGGGCGTGTGCGTGCCGTCAGAGCTGAATGTGCCGATCCGGAAGTGAGAGGCTGTCATGTTCACGCGAGACGACTGGCTAAAACTGATGAACAATTCTCTCAGTTGACATCACGTGATAATGTCGGCCTTCATCTAGTATTCAGCTCATTGCTAAGGTGTATGCTGGGGCGCGGTCCCTAATTAACTCCGACTACAACCCCACCTACTGCCACACTTATTTCTCTCTTTGCTTGAGAAGTCCTCTCTCCGACACCTCAACATTGTGACTTTGTTGCTTAAGCAATTTGACGAGGAGGCTGTCGGACGTTTGTCACGCCGTTTACTTGAAAACCTTATTGACAAATTATGATGCGAGCCTATTCAAAGTGATTTGCAGTCTGGAAAGCTGAGTGGTAGACTCGAATTCGGCAGGAGCTGGGGAATTAATTGAACTAAATGGGAATAGAACGGTTCACAAGAGATCGCAATAAAAAATCTGTTAGAGGTTAAACAATTATTTAAAATAAGCGACGGGAAAATGGTTTATTTTGCCAAATACATTTGATATTTCGATCATCACGAATGATTGAAGTTGTTTGTTTTTAAGATTGAAAAAATTTGAAATGCGATCATTTTAAATTTGTTATAAGTTTTATCTACGAAAGAAAAATGTTGTCTACCAGGTTTAAATGAGGTCAGTAACCTATTTTGCCAAATAGGTATGTTGATATTTTATTTTATTCAGTCGAGCTAGCTCGGACATTCATGAATCTATCACGCCAACAATCATGGACTTGCATCAAGGTCGGAAAGTCATTAGGGTGGCATTCTGTGTCATAACATAGCTGGACAATATGAATTGTTACTGGGCGACCAACCCTTCTTACGGCATGACTAGGTGTCCAGAGCAGTAGATCCCTCGCAAGTTCTTGTTTTTCTCACGAGCAGTGTCCTGCAAAACGCATTCAGCGTTCACATCAGATTGTAGAAATATCAGAGATGGGTCAATGATTTAATTGGATGTTGTCTCCAAGAGATGTTAAGTATAGCTCTCTGCATCTGAGTGTAAGTTTCATCCAGATTAAGCTCGAGGCTTTTAGTTGATGTCCGAGTAGTGGCGCGAAAGAATCTCCGTTTGGAAAACTGAATTCATAAACTTCAACCAGCAAGGCTCAATACAAACTGTCTCGGGTGAATCAATAGAATCTGTCGGATCTTAAATCCTGCAGAAAATGATGTGAAGATTCGCGCAGCTAAAACCTTGGCTTGCCTTGAAATGGATATAATCTGGAAATCTGGTCTACCAAACAACTTCAAGTAGATATATAGACATCCCTCGATTAAAGCGCTATCGATTAATGCGTTTTGGATTAGTGTGCTGAAATATTTATAGCATCTAAAATTTGATTAGTGCATACATAATACCCGATTAGTGCGGTAAAACATTCTTCAGTTTAACCATAATAATTGAAAAAAATTTTTTTTTATATTTACTGATGTTCAAATTAGCCACACTAATCGGAGGATTCCTCTATTAGATTTGATTAAATTAAATCAAAGCAGATGAATCTCTAATTGAGGTTATTAGACAATTCTTAATCTCAGAAATTAAACACAAATTTCAGTACAAAACCACCATTATAAACCCTAACTTCGAAACCTGACTTCAGAATACTAGAAATAGTCAAATGACGTTCTATAGCATAGTGAATGGTTAAGCGTGTATTACTGCCAGCGAGTAGTCATGAATTCAATTACTGTATCGAGTGGTGAAACCGTAGCAAGAAAGGGCAAGAAATGATATCACAGCATTCAAATAATTTAAACAATAATGAAGCTAAAAATTAATTTGTATATCTATTTGAGTATTTTGTAAAATAGAGTATTGGTTTCAATAAAACTCTTTAGTCAAAATTTTCATTATAATGTCGTATGTAAAGCTTACAACAAATTTTAAAAGATCGCATTTCAGAATGTTTTTAAATCTAAAAACATTAAAAAAAAAACAACTGATATCAGCCAAACAATGCAAACCTGATGATTATCAGATGGCATTTGGCCGAAACGTTATGTCTCTAAGAATATCTATAATAATGAAAATGAAAACAATATTTCGAATAAATATTGACAATTCCTCATCTCAAACAATTAATATAGAATTGTGTACATAGATATTTAACATTAAGGAAGTAAAGTCATCCTAATGGAAATTTCTTTAGCAATGGCTTACAACACAAGCGGGATAATGAGTTAGGCTAAGTTAGGTAGTTATTGGTTTACAAGTCAGCGGTTGGTAATTTATTTGATTTTATTTGTTTGTTTAACGGCATACCAACTCCTTTTAAGTCATTTAATGCCGAAATTTAATTTTCTTGGGAGCTTTGAAGTAATAAAAATATGATATATGTTATTCTGCTTTCACAATTGAATACATGGTAGATGATACACAGCTTTTGTGCATATATATATATATATATATATATATATATATATATATATATGTTTGTGTGGACATAATTACTAGAGACAGTGATATGTGTTTTATGGGGTAGTTTTGTTGAAGTT
Organism: Acanthosepion esculentum; assembly: GCA_964036315.1. Classification (NCBI taxonomy): domain Eukaryota; kingdom Metazoa; phylum Mollusca; class Cephalopoda; order Sepiida; family Sepiidae; genus Acanthosepion; species Acanthosepion esculentum. The sequence continues at coordinate 46,933,239 of OZ038476.1, read as the reverse complement.
ATATTTTGGAATACAGTTTGATTTCTTAAAGAAACTGTAGGATATTATACGGATTAATATCATGTAACAGTTTCTTTCATGTTGGTTGGTAATTTTTTATCTAAAAGTACATCGCTGGTATTTTTACTATAAAAATATATTTCAATACTTTTATAGGCTTTTGTTTTTTCTTGGGGATAACTATTTGCCCATATCTGGAAGCCTAACAGGTGTTACCACCCTGGGTCAGATCGACCAAGGAGCAATAGCAGTTAAGACGTAGTTCCATGCTCCTCAAAACCTCCCATCTACGAACATGGGCCTGGCAGCCGGATTTAATTTATCGTCATACCAAGGAATATGGTTGTTTATTTAATGTCCACTCACAATGGATTGAACTCATTACATAATAGGAATGGTCCGTTAGACCAGCCTTGCTAATCTGGACCCCAACACCGAGGCCCTACTTGACAATCATCGCTCTACAGTAAGTATCTTAAATATGTTCTCTCTGGATAGATTGGTTTGTCACAGGGCTATGATAATTGGGAATGTTTCGAGAAACGAATTCACCCACATTAGCGTGCCAGAGTAATTTGCAAACAATCACGGTAGGCGTCCGTTGTCAAATATTTATGTAATTATATTTTCTGTCTGAATTTCTTAGATGAGGAGTTATCATTATTCTCACTATTCTACATTTCGAGCATTGTCCTAACTTTGTTGTTATCAAAACGTTTCCACCCTTGTACGCTCCGGCCATCATCAGGTGTATATCAATCAGGGAATTGCGAAATGAACACTTAATTTACACACCAACGCCTTTATCCACTGTGCCTTTATCCACTGTAGTTAGATCCAGTGAGAGGACCCAAAGAGTGTGAGTTCAATACCTGATTAAGGCAGTGGAGAACTTGGAGAGGTAAATTAACAGGAGATAACTGATAACTGACATCCATTAGACATGGCACGTGGAACTAGAACAATCTACCCCAGCGAGTGAAATAAAGGGGTCAGTTCGACATTCCGACCACCTGAAGAAGGTTGGAGCGTACAATGGCTGAAACGTTGTGATAAATATGGCAACAAAGATAAAGGACAATAGACTGAATAATGTAAATAATATAAATAACCGAGTAGTACTAAATATAAGAACAAGATGAGATATCCATAAGAAAATGCTTATCAATATTAAATCAATAGTGTTATAAACACTGTCCATTAGGAAAACATGTGATATTGATCCATTAATATCCACCGTAAAATTCTGTATAATAAACATCTGAAAAATAAATGCCGCTGTTCATTGTAAGTATAATAGAAAGAAAATCGGTGTTAAGCCTGCCTTAGTTACATAAAGTGTTTTGTTATCCCCAAATTTTTAAATCACTCGTAATTCCTATTTGGCAACTTGTTTATTTTGCCCCACCCACTACTCTTCTGACTCACGAGGGTAGTGTGGAGCAGTTGTAGCTCAGATGACATGGGAGGCAGCCGTCGCTTTGTAATTTCCGGAGTGTCCTGTCACGATGTATATATACATATTTTATATATTATATATATGTATTATATAAATATAATACACACACACACACACACACACACACACACACACACACACACACACACACACACACACACATCTTTATGGGTATTTGCTATTTTTGGCCTTGTTCCATATCTAAGTTATGCTTAGTAAATAATTAAATGGTTAATTAGTGAGTGTAAAGTGAAAAAAATACGATGAAAAGGATAAATAACCACGATAGTCTACAAGTAAGTACATACGCTCAAATAGGCGCATGTACACACACACATGCACGCACCCACACATACACTATGAAAAAAAAAACTTGGACCAAGGAAAAGTTCATATAAAAAAGAAAAATTAAGAAGTATAAGCAGTCAATTGGTGATATTATGCCTTGACGAGTGGACGGAATGATTCCCGGAGGGTACGTCTACGATACTCTGGAGTCGGGATGCTGAAAGTAGCATCAATCGGCTAATTGTCAAACCTTTTATTTTTATTAGTTCTCTCACTCTCTCTCTCTCTGTATATATATATATATATATATATATATATATATATATATATATATATATAACTCTTTCAGCCCTATAATTATTAATTTACCTAATATAATATCTTTCTATTCATGGAAATATATTGTGACTATTTTTGATGAATGAAACTTCTCTCTATTATTGCATTGGTGTGTTTCGCCTACAGTTTACACTATATAGTTATGCAAACAAATTATTATAATTTTCATTTCAATGAATAATAATATCATCAGTTCAAGTTTGTAACGGAGGTTACCTGTTATGTTTTTTTTGTTCAGTAGTACGACAGTAGTCTACATAATTGTAACACTATAACCATTTTTGCATTGTTGTGTGGAAACACAGCAGAAAGCTATCAATTTTCGATAATCCGCGGTGACTAACGCTGTGTTAATGAGAGATTTCTACCTATTACACATTAAAAGCCACCGTCCCTAAAATGGGACGATAGGAATTAATGGGTGAAATGATTGTGTATATAATGTGAATTACCTGACTCTTTCCCGCGCTGCAATGATATCTTGAAAGAAAGGCAATTTTAAATTGTTTTGAAAGCATTATTTAAATCTAATTTAGCATCCGGTATGTTGCTGAAAATATTTCTACAACGAGATGCAGACTAGATCGATTTTTACAGCATTTGTACAGTGAGGTTAACCCTGTACAGGTTTCGAGAGCCACTCAAGGTAGAGGGTTACAAAGTAAGAGGCACAGTTTATGCGAATATATAGGGAAAATAGCGCTTAACCCTAGACTTGAACAGGTTAAGATTATAGTGATCGGAAAAACATCCTCATGTGAGTCAGTTCCATTGAGCAGTAGTTCGCGGGAAGAAGCTGCCCGCGTAGTATAATGAAATGCGCAGCATAGCGGGATCTAGCCGGGAAGGTTAGAACTGGTGACACTAAATAATGTAATTTGTCTGAGCACTCTCTGTGGAAGTAACGATAGAACAGTAACAGGCTTGCGACATCTCGTCTGTGAGAGAGGGATTGCAGGGTCGAAAATGATTTGTCTTCCACAAAAACACGGTGACGTTTTTGGCCTCTATCGAGACTGGAAAGTGAGGGCTGGGTCGCTCCCGCCCAAATATGACAGTATTATTTGATTTTAGACATTATCTAGATCATGTAAATATACAGGAGAGCACTGGCAATCAGGTATTTACTGGATCCGTACAGTGAACCAACCATTTTTCTCCTGCGTCTTTAGGGGTGGATCGTATGTACGAGGTCCACTTGAGGTCTGGGTTGAGTTTGATGTCCAATAGTCGCTCAAGGCATGGGGCCTACCCGAGGGAACATCCATTCGTCGTAACCGATGGTAGTTCAGGGTCCGATCTGCGCCGAAGGAATGTAACTTGTGAATTGTTTTTAGGTTAATATATTTAAAATAGTTTAACTTAAAAAATAAATTCCAAGTCAAATTTTCAAATTAATAATATTGTGGAACCTCGATAATAAGGACACGTTTTTTGTATTTTTGTTCATATTTGCTACAAAATCTGAACAGAACATCATACCAATGTTGAAAGAGGAACAGAAATGAAAAGATATCTGAGAGTTGGGGTCTGCGTCCAAACTCACCGTGATGATAATGCTCTGATTGCTGTATCTTTGCTACAAGAACTGAAAAGAAAACCACAATTATATCGAAAGAGGAAAAGAATGAGATATATTATTTATTGCTGTACAAATTATTTAGCAAAAATGTTTCATTGCATGCATTTATATAAAAATATATTTATTACATGCATTTATATAGAAATACGTTTATTACATGCATTTATTATATGCATTTATATAGAAATACATTTTTATAAAATAAACGTATCTTTATTATTTGACATATATCCTTTTTCTACGCCAAAGATTTTTCATTTTTCTTTTCCTCTTCCACTATCATTATTTCCACACTTTATTACAAAAATGCATTTTCTAAATTACAAGCATTTATGTTAAGAATAATTTAATACGAGGCTCATGCTGGCAGTGGATTAGTATCAGTACAAGTAAAGTTAACTTTAAATTTTACATGTAGAATTTATGGATGATTAAACAGCAGTCCCTTTACTGTTTCTTATTTGCAAATAAATATCAAACTTAACGGTCATCTTCAGTAATTGAATTAAATTTCTTTTGACTAAGAATAAAGTATAAGCAGTACATGTGAACTTGTTCTCAAGGTTTTCATTACCATCAATTTTCTTCTAGTGGATGGTCAGTGAAGATCATTATTATTGATAAAATCAAACTGGTTTCAAATCAACGTAAAAAATTGAGCAAGTGAAAAAAATTCTGCACAGGATAGAAAACTACATTTACTTCCTCTTTCAGATTTTGTGAAAACTAGTTTTGCTGTGCTGTCTTTTAATTTGAAGCCTTAAATAATAAAAAAAGTCTGCCGCAATAAAATATAAACGAAAGTCACAATTTTAGACCTTGTTTGTAAACAATTCTATTGTAAACTACGAGCCAAATATTATATATATATATATATATATATATATATATATATATATATATATATATATATATATATATATATATAGTCCGGTGGTAAATGCTGCTGGTGCCGCCAGGGGTGGCAATACAGCTTTAGACATCGAAAATGTGTTACCTTCCCTGGTTGGTGGCTGACGAGGGCAGGGTATGGCACGTGTTTTAACAGGTAAAAAAAGGAAGAAAATGCTGTTGCCCAAATACGCAACATAACCCAGTAGGTAACAAGTAAAGTAACACTAGAACATTCAGAAAAAAAATAAACAAAAAAAAAAAAACAATAAAAAAAATCGTTTTATGACTAAAAGTGTAGCCGAACGTGCTCGGACATACGAAACATTTGGACAAGTTCTGCATATTTTTACGTCCAGAAAAATTAAATAAAAAATTTAATCGCAGTATGTTGTGGGTGGGTCGTTTTTAATGAAAATTGTGTAAAAGATGGATTTCTGCCTAAATACACAATTATATATATATATATATATATATATAAACACACACACGCATATATATATATATATATATATATATATATATATATATATATATATATATATATATATATATATATATATATATATATATATATATATAATTAATAAAGTAAAATGTTTGTCCCTTAGCTGAGTGATGTTACCTTCAGCATCCTGACTCCAGGGTATCGTAGACGGACCCTCCGGGAATCATTCCGTTTACTCGTCAAAGCATAATATCAGAAATTGACTGCTTATACTTCTTGATTTTTCTTTTTTGTCATAGTGTATCTGTGCATGCTTGCATGTGTGTGTGCATGTGTGAATTCGCGCGTGTGCAAACGATGTGCGTACATGTAGACCATCGTGGTTATTTTTTCCTTTTCATTAAGATCGAACGCACAACTCAGCCGTAATTGACCTAACGAGGCGAGCTGGCTAATCATTATACCGCATCGAATCATGCACCGAAACGGTGAATCATATGTGGACTGAATAGGAAGTATTTTCAACAATTTATTTACAGTCTTGTAAAAACAGGTAGACGAGGCAGAAGACCAACATTTAACAGTTAAATGAGGGAACAGTAGGAACGAATCAAGAGACCGATATAAAAAGCTCAGGACCAGATCATAATTCTGCTTGAATGCACGCGTGTAGTGTATATCCCTTCAGGACATAGGAAATCATCACTCTCCACAGATTCGTTTTTTTATTATCTGTGAATTGCCATAATTTCTTAGGATAGGAAGTAGAATCGTTTCCCGTTGCCTTCTACACGGTTTTGAATTCAGAGTATTCCTTCTCTTAGACTGGCTAAAGAGTCGTCCCTAACTTGATATTTAACCCGTAGCTGGATGACTCTTTGGGAGATACCCAATATACTTTTCCATTTATTAAAATGTTAATCTTCCTACATAACTCATATATATATATATATATATATATATATATATATATATATATATATATATATATATATATATATATATATATAAGTGAACATAGAAAACACTTAGAGGCGACAGTCTGTTTCATGCTAGATGCATCTATATTTCTTCATATATATATATATATATATATATATATGTGAGTGTGTGTGTGTGTGTGTGTGTGTGTGTGTGTGTGTGTGTATGTGTGCAGATATATAGAAAAATAGGAAAGAACACGTTAGGTAAATAATCCGGCGTTCTTTAGTATTTTTGTTTTTATTTTTTAAAAAACAGTGCTCCATACACAAGTAGAGCTTAAATTATAAATATTTTTTATTTTTTAAAAATTATGATTTAAAAAAATAATTATAATATATATATATATATATATATATATATATATATATATATATATATATATATATCAAGGATACCCCCCCCCACCAATAGGCCTGCAGTTTCACAGACCATCACTTTACTACTGAATCCGAAAATGCAAACGAAAGAAAGGTAGTAGGTGTGAACAGGAACAAAAATACTGCATTGTAATGAAAGGCTAATTCTCATAAACAGAGAAATTAAAATATTTTTGGCGATATGATAATCTTGAGAAACTCGCCTGTCCATGAGAATTTTTAATTTGAATTCCGTACATCGATTCACGCTTGAATACTTCTCTTGCCAAACTAAATATTCGAACAAACCAATTCAGACGTGCAAATCAACTTTGGCGGAAAATATATCAATATCATATTATTGACACTTATGGCGATAATTGATAATTTAGCCTCTAGTAACAAACCAGCGGTAGACATGAATTATGTATATTTTTATTCGTAACCCGGAGATTGTGTATTGGAAATACCTCATATTAAAATTAATAAATGCATTTGAAACTTCGTTTACTAGCGGGTGTAGCTTCATGCTTAGAGTATGACAAGGAAGTAGGAAACTTCTACTCCTGGTAAATGATCAACAGCATTCGTGTAAGACAGTGATTACCAATGTGGAGGTTATTCCATGCTCGGGGATGTTACGAATTCTCAAGTGGGAAGCAAATATTGATGGGAGCCCTTGTTGGGGTGCAAGATATTTTTAATAGGGATATAAGTTGATTTATATCATTTTTTAACACTGATTTCGATAAATTGCATCTTATACACGCATTAGTTTATCTTTTTGTCTATATTCTGTATATATTTTGGCTTACAACCATATCACGTTGAAGAGTTAGGCAACGTCATGCTGGTCAGTACCTATATGGGTGACCGCTTGAGAATACCAGTTTCTGTAAGCTTGGATGTGCGGGTGGTGTAATGGATAACGGTTCGGAATTGGAACTCAGAGAGCCGAGTTCCAATTCCCGTCGGGTTCGTTGTATTCACTTGCGTTCAAGTAATCTTGGTTAAAGATATGAATCCATCTCTTTTCCTCAACATCTATAGTTTAATTAGTAGGAATTGTGTCGGTAAGTCATTATTATTTCAAAAAAGATTCTTACAATCTAAAAATATTTTCTGGCTTTAAATAACTCGCAAAAGGTTGATAAGCCGTGAAAAAACAAACAAACAAATCAAACAAACAATTTATACATATTTTAGTCATTTAACTCAAATTCTCTTTGTTATCACCCTTGACTACGTATTAAGAACTGCCCTCGACAAACATCACTAGGTTTTAATTTACCACCAAGACTGTCAAGTCGATATCCAACAAAAAAGTTGACAGCTATTGACTGTGCAGATGACTTAGCTATCATTGCAGAGACCATCACCAATGCCACAGTACTTCTACATGGTCTAGAAAATGCTACCAATGATGTTGGAATCAGACAGTTTCTTCTATAGAAATGATACTTTGTGAAACAGACTCCCGAAAGGATGCTTCCTTAACCACTACAATCTTACCCTCTTCATGCATAGGGTCAACCATTACCTATCTTACTTATCCTCATAATATGAACTTCCGGCTTGCTACTTCCGTTTCATTTGCAACAATCACACTCATTAAACTTCTACCTTGAGGATTGGGAATTTTTAATACTCATGTTTGTCTGGAAAAACAACATCATCTCGGTTTTACTTGACAAACATTATCACTTAGATTTCTGGGTGTTACTTTAATACCAAGACTCTCAACTCGATATCCTATAAAGAAGTTGACAGATCTTGACTATGCAACTGATCTAGCTATCCCTGGAGACACCATTAGCAATGCCACAGTACTCCTACATCATCTGGAAAATGATGCTAACGATGCTGGATTCTATATCAATGCCGCTAAGACTGAATTCATAGTCTTCAACCAGCAAGACTCAACATAAACTGTGTCAGGTGAATCAATAAAATCTGCTGAATCTTTTACATAACCAAGAAGCGAGATAAATTCTACTGAAACGTATGCGAAAAGTCGTATAGCTAAAACCTGGGCCGCCTTGAATAAAATGGATGCAATCTGGAAATCTGATCTACCAGACACACTCAAGTGAAGATTCTTTCGAGCCACTGCTCGGATATTAACTAAATCCCTACAATCTAACCTTGATGGAACCTACATTCGGATGATCAGAACCATACTTAACATCCAATTAAATCACAGCGCTACGAACCCATCCCTGATATTTCTACAATCTTACGCAAAATACGCCTTGCAGGACACTGCTGGTGGGCAAAACACGAACTCGCGAGTGATCTACAGTTCTGGATACCTGGCTGTGGATCAAGAAGATTTGCTCCTGCAACAACCATTGACCAGTAATGTTATGACACAGTATGCCTCCCTAATTACCTTCTGACCTTGATTCAGGACAGTGATGTTTAGCGTGATGCACTCATGGATGTTCGAGCTTGCTCTACCGAATAAAATGAGCTCAAACTACAGGTGGTGTTGTACAATAGCCGTTGCAACGAGATATAATAATTTAAAAATTATTTTTTTCATATAAAGCACTTCATATAACGAATAAAATGGAGACAATTAAATTTTATAAAAACTAAGGCTTCCTTTTTCCTATGTAAAGTCGTTGTAAATTGATCCCTTTACGGAAGTCAAAACAAAATATGCTCATACAGCGAAAAAAAAAAAATGAAATTCGTAATCTGTTTTCTGTTTTTATATATTACTATAAATTAATCACTCCAGATTATTTATTTTAGAAAAATAATTTTTAAAATTTTAAGATATCATGTTATGAGCATATGTGTTTTGGTTATCGTACGGGGAATTGACATAGCAAAATAAAAAACCTGTTTTTTATAAGAATTAATATTTTTTTGTATTCTTATTCCGGAGTGCATAATCTATGGTAGTATGAAAGAAAAAAATGAAGATTATTTCTAGTCGCAGAAAAATTCCACAAAATTTCATTATGCGTATGGAACAAAACCCTGCAAGCCCCAAAAGCTGTCGAACTTGGGCTTGTAGGATTTAGTTCTTTAGTAGGATTCTATATTCATATTGAAATTTGGATTTGGAATTATATTTCCACTTAAAATTATAATTTTTTTTAATCTCAGATATTCTTTTCCTTTTCCTTTTACCTTTTCTCGCTTGTCTGTCCCGGTCACAGCTTACTTTCGTAGATTGTTGCACTTACAAAACAGAAAAAAAGAAAAAAAAAGAAACATGTGACATTAACACTGTTGCATTTACATTGATTCATTTACCAGTGCACTTTTAGCACAGAGGCTGCCAATCCGCGCAGATATCTGAAAAGTGGCGCTGAAGAAGAAAAGGTTAAGAACAACCTATGCAGGAAAAGAATATCTGTGATTTCAAACTCAAAGAGGTTATGCGCAACGGGTTGTCTTGTATGTTCAAATCATCAAAATGATCAGAATAAAGGTTACGATTTTAGTATCAAAATTATAACCTCAACCCACTTTCGAAGATCGTTAAGAAGAGGACAGGATTAAAATTACAGTTTAGCGTTTTGTTGAATTTAAAATTACCCCATATCTTATTGTGTCTGGCCAGCGATAATTACCTTACGATGACTGTCACCGACGAGATATCCATTCGCATGATAATATATATGTGCGTGCGTGTATATATATATATATATATATATATATATATATATATATATATATTACTTCAAACGTTATTTTTAATGGATACCCGTGTCTGAAATAGACGTAATGTTTTATTTTTAAATTTTATTTTAAACAGTGTGTATTAACTCTATTAATCTGTTTAAAATAAAAAAAACGATACTTCTAATTCAAACAGCGGAAATTTTTATGCATCACAATAACGTTTGAAGTAATAAAATATCGCATTAAAAATAAATAAATAAATTTTTCATGTATATATATATATATATATATATATGTACACACACACACACACACATACACACACACACACACACATATATATATATATATATATATATATATATATATATATATATATATATATATATATCAGTTGAGATTATACAGTCTGTGTTAGGTTCGGGATTTTCTCGATGACTGCACAGTATTTGCTCCGGAAGGAGTACATACGGACTTGAATTCAGACTTGTCCGTATCCAGACTGATTGTTATCTAAGGTTGAAGAGCACAGTTTGCCCTACTGTTTAACCATAGGTTGGGGATGGAAGAGCAGATGGATTCTTACCTCACCCGAGGGTATTTGCACGAAATTGCAAAATAATAATAACAGTAATAATAATGCAAATCAATAACTCCAATTCAAATTTGCGAAAATTGCTAGAATATAACATATTTCAAGGTGAAACTTGGGAACGAGAACAAGAGTCAATAGATTAATAGGTCGAGAGATAAAGTACTTTTATTAAATTATTGAATATACATTCTCATAGAATACAGTACCAAAACATTCAACACTTCATTGTATAAAAAAATAACACAATCAGAAACCCTTGCCACTTTAATATTAAGATACAAAATTGCAGTCATAAAAAGCTTCCTAAAGAGATGAAACGAGAATTAATCGTCACTGCTACTTCCTTAAACAATGCAACACAGACACTAATTAAAAATGTTTTTTTAACCACCTCATCGACCACCAGATTAGACTTTCTTTCCAAAGTAAATAATAACGATACTGAACACGCAGGCAAAAACAATAGCATAAATATCTTCTTCAAAAGCCAAATGCACGTCAAGAAGATAAATCTTCACTTAGAAATATCATAAAGAAATACACTACTACAGTTGACAAAACAGCAAACATTATCCTAAAAAATAACAACATATTTACCTCTTTCGATCATCTCAAAAGAGGTAAAAATATTTTTTATGATGAATGCAAAATAGATGGAGACTTTTCAGCATGATAGCGCTGATTGTCACACATCAAGTGCAACAAAATGGATTCTTGTGGATGACGATTTTCATCTTTTGAAAGACTGAACTGCACAAAGTCCTGATCTCAGTATAACTGAACAAATGTTATGGGAACGGAAGAAACAAGTTCTCCAACGAAAATATCCAAGAGGTTTGGGATTACTACCAAGAAGAATGAGAAAAATTCCGATTGAGAAAATCTGGATCTAGTTCCATTCAATGCCACATCGAATTGAGAGAATTATTTCGAGTCAAAAGCAGCAACATTAATTACTAAAGCCATACTTTGATGCATTGTACTTTCTATAAGAATATATATAATCTTTTGTAAAAATAATCCTTTTTAACTTAAGAAAAGAGCTGAGAGACCAGGTTTTTGCTTACGATCCAATATTTTTGCGATTAAGATACTATATCATCCATCATACAACATTAATAGCAACTTGTTTTCTGATCCTCAAAGATCATAAAATGTACCGAGAAAAGCATACTGCGTATCACTGTCGATTTTGTTGTAAAATTAACAAAAGTAATTAATTTATTTAGATATCCCAAGGAGAGTTTCGATTAGAAAGGTCGATTTTACTGTTTTTTGCTGACCGAAACGCTCCTCTGTGGCGAAATCGGTAAAAGCACGTCAGGCTATATGACGATTCCGTATAGGATAAAGATTCGATTCCTGTCGGAGGACGCATATTTTCTAGGAAAATTTCTCGGACATTCAGGCCGGTAAATGTCGTTAATACTGTTTATTATAAACAGAGCATTTACTTAAATATTTGTATCTATAAAAAGAACGTATAAACATAAAAAAATATCTTAAAATAATTGTCGGACACACACAAACATATATATATATATATATATATATATATATAAACGTATAATTATAATTACACACACACACACACACACACACACACACACATATATATATATATATATAAAGCAAATTAATAAATAACAAACTAAGAATGTACACATGAACACAAGTAAATGTAATAATAATCATCAACAAGTATAATAAAGTAATCAATAATAAATAATGAGTAATAATTTAAGAAGTAGCTCTATAAGATATAAATTTGCTATAAGTACAAATAATTGCATTCGGATCCACAATTATTTCTACTCAATAGCCACTAGAATAATTTGAAACATAACTTTCACTACCCACCCAATAACCGTAAATACAATAGACATTTCTAATAATGCACCATTGACAAGCATATATAAATATATATACCCAACACACATGGCCTGAAGAATGCGGTCACGCATAAAAAGGACTGTTGCAGAGTAGTGTTGATCTCAGTGACTTGTTACATGGTATGGCACACTTACCACTTTTTAACTGCCGCACACTACGAATGTAGCCATTGAGCTTAACCACGGACCCATACTACTCTACCAAATTATTATTAATTTTCATTGAGCCTAAGTGTTTTTTTTCGACTAGGGCTTGGAGTTTTTAAAGATTTTGTTACTTCAAAACAAATCCCTCAAGTTTTTTATTCGGTCGAGCTAGCTCGGACATTTATATGTATCTATATATCTATATATATGGCTCAAATTTGCTACGTTTAGAGATAGAGCACTTATTGATATAGACAGCGTGGACATAAAAATCAGCAATGTATGGTGATCGTCTGTTTCACGCTTCCATGTGATTTTCCGTACAAGCGATACTACTTCCCACGGAAGATTGATGACAGTCAACATACAGTGCTGATTCCCATATTCTCACTCTATCTATCTATCTATCTATCTATCTATCTATCTATCTATCTATCTATCTATCTATCTATCTCAGGAATTTGTTTTCATCAGGTGCACTGTTTGTTATGGGTGCTTACCTATAACTACAGAATGAACTCTTCCTAACATTATGTATACTACGCCTCTCAAGAGAAAGAGAGAGACGAATCGAGTCGAGCCGATAGTAGTTCACTCCAAACCAGACTGACAGTCATACTAACACCTTCCACATCTTGTATTATTATTCCGTGTAATATATCTTCGTTAGTTCTACTCTTGTGTTCGTGTTGTTCTTCCTTGGTCCTAACCTGGACCATAACACTGTTACTTATAGAGCATTTCAATTTGGTTTTGGATAATTTTGATTTCCCTGGAGAGTTGTTGCTTATGCTTATTTACGTCGGTAAAGCATATTGTCTAATGGATAACAACAACGTAGATGAGGACAATAGCTCGAATTTAAATAATGCAAATAATGATAAGTCCACACCCCAGAAATTAAGATTGAAAAAATGGATATGTTACTTTTTTATGCGCCGCGTCCTCTCGGGAGGTAGGCGATAATAGCTCTCCACAACCTCCTGTCCTCTGTAGCTCTTAATAAATGTTGTCTTTCTGTTATTTCTCCCAAATCATGTTGCACTATTCATTTACTCAGTATATTATACATTGTTTCCCTTTGTTCCCCTTGCCTTCAACCTGTCCCGTGAGTAACAGATTTTCCAAGCCGTCTTTCCTCATTATCTGCCCTAGAAAACTTAACTGTCTCTTCCTGATGTTAAGTATAAGTTTCCTTTTTGTTTCCATTTTCTCTAAAACTTTGTTGCTGCTCGTATGTTTGTACTTGGCGTGCGCAGCATCCTTCTATAGAACCACATTTCTGTTGCCTTGAGTCTCTTTTTCATAGCTTTAGGAACGCATCTTTGGTTATCCCAGTACGCCTTCGGATTTCAGCGTCACACTTTCCGTCCTCTGTAAAAAAACAAAAACTTCCCAGATATTTAAATTTCCGCATTTGTTCGATTTTGGTATCTCTGATTTGAAATTCGCACTTTGGGCTCATCCTTTTGCTAACAACCATACAGTCTGTATTCTGGCAGTAGATGTTTGATCCTTTCTTCTCGCTTTCCTTCCCTGCCTTCTGTAGGAGAATCTGTAATTTTTTACTGCTATTTTCATCCTACAAAACTGAATTTTAATTTTTCGGGTCGTGTGAAACAGCCATAGACAATTTACTTTCATGAAACACAATATTTCATGCCAAGTAATTCAACTCAACATGTGAAATAATCATTCAAAATTTTTACCTGCCCTAATACATATATATATATATATATATATATATATATATATATATATATATATATATATATACGTGTGTTGTGTGTGTGTGTCTGCAAGAGTGAGCGTGTGTATTTGCACGCGCACATCTGAAATAAGTAAATACATTATATTGCATTGTTAATAATTTCAAAGGAACTCTATGGGAAAATAAAAAAAATTGATTTTTATCTCTATATTAATAATAGCATTTAGTGTGTTTTGCCCAGCAAATCAAAAGTTTAGCCCAGCGTGTATACAATCGTGCAGGCGCCTTTAAAATTACCGGTCTGGACTGCTTTTAAGCGATAACGCATAAAACTTCTGTGAATAAGCTTACTTATACGTGGATACGTTAATCTTATCAGCTCATTGACCCCCGACAGATGTTACCTTTCATGAGTCCAGACGTCTTTCCCGACTCTCATATCTCGAGTGTATAGTTCAATAGATGAATCTACCTTGGTGGACAATAATTATAGTTTAAAGAAACTCGCCGATAAGTAAATGTTTTAAAAATATTGGTCACTCTGCCGGATTTTCATGCTGATTTATAGCATACAAATTACTATAATATATCGAGGAAGAAAACTGAAAAGTTCTCGGACCAACAAAGAAAGACAATCCACCCAGAATTCTGATGTTTGGTCAGTTAGTCAGGTTTGCCGTTTCTGAATATACCCGTTACTTGGTATGGCACACTTACCACTTTTTAACTGCCGCACACTACGAATGAAGTGTTTGAGCTTAACCACGGACCCATACTACTCTACCAAATTATTATTAATTTTCATTGAGCCTAAGTGTTTTTTTTCGACTAGGGCTTGGAGTTTTTAAAGATTTTGTTCCTTCAAAACAAATCCCTCAAGTTTTTTATTCGGTCGAGCTAGCTCGGACATTCATGAGTCTACCACGCCAACCATCACAATCTAGTATCAAGGTCACTAGGTCATTAGGGTTGCATCCTGTGGTATTATATAGCTGGTCAATATAGGTGGTTGCTGAGCGAATACCCCATCTTGCGCCATGGTTAGGTGCCTAGAGAAGTAGATCATTCGTAACTTCTTGATTTGAACCCCAGCAGTGTCCTGCAAAGCGCATGATTTTTCACTGTAGAAAAATCAGGGATGACTCCATAGAGCTGTGATTTAGTTGCATATTGTCTCCACGTAATAGTAAGTATAGCACTCAGCATTCGAGTGCGGGTTCCATCAAGGAAAGGTTTTAGTTAATGTACAAGCAATGGCGCCATGTATTAAAACCGACTCTACAGTGACGCAAAAGATGCTCCGTTTGAGGTTATCTGGTAGATAACATTTCAAGATTATGTCAATTTTATTTAGGGCGGCTCCGGCTTTAGCTATGCGAAATTTCACATCCTGGTCAGTAGAATTTATTTCGCTTCCAAGGGATGTATGAGATTCGACAGGTTTTATTGATTCTCCAAAGAGTTTATATTGCTGATTGAAGCTTATGAATTCAGTCTTAGAGACATTGATGTAGAATCCAGCATCGTTAGCATCATTTTCTAGATGATGTAGGAGTACTGTGGCATTGCTAATGGTGTCTCTAGGGATAGCTAGATCAGTTGCAAGATCTGTTAACTTCTTTGCAGGATATCGAGTTGAATCTTGGTGTTAAATTAAAACCTAGAAATCTAAGTGATAATGTTTGACAAGTAAAACCTAGATGATGTTGTTTTTCCAGAAAAACATGAGTATTAAAAATTCCCAACCCTCAAAGTAGAAGTTTAATTAGTGTGATTGTTGCAAATGAAACGGAAGTAGCAAGCCGGAAGTGCATATTATGAGGATAAGTAAGATAGATAATGGTTGACCCTATGCATGAAGAGGGTAAGGTTGTAGTGGTTAAGGAAGCATCTTCTCGGGAGTCTGTTTCACAAAGTATCATTTCTATAGAAGAAGCTGTCTGAGTGGAACTTACTCTTTATCAAATGAATACGAAGGGAACGTGGATGATTTACCTCCGTGAACATGCGTGGCGGGCGTGTGAGTAAAGAAATTGTTCGTAAAGTTACTCACAAAAAGCTATTAAGACTTAGGAAAACTTATTTCTGTTTAATATTTTTTAGAATTACTATTAATAAACATAAATAATTCAAATAAAATCGGCACGGCCCTCCATGAATCATTTTATCTACTTAGTTTTGCATAGCCTGATTCAAGGCAAAAATATGCTTACATTGTATTTTATACTGATATTGGCTGTGTCAAGGCGATAAAGCCACTCAGACACAAGGGGTTTCTGTGAGTAAAAGAAACAGAGAAAACTGAGAAAGAAGTCAATAAAAGGTTAGGACACAGATAACGATTGACGTTGCATTTTTTTGAAGATCGTAGTTGTCAGAAAGTCAATAAGTCGGAAGTGAGTTCCACAATCGGTAAGTGCAAGAAAATAATCTATTAGTATAGAACTTACGGCTATATGTAACAATTTCAACGGTGGATTAATGAGACCGAGCTACCAATATAGTACTGCGCTTCATTTTTTTAAAGTCGAGGGGTCAAAGCCGAAAGCTAATTAGAACAGGTACCATGAAAAAATTTACAGAGAAAGCACAGGGAAGCTATGTCTTGGCAGTGTGAAAGTGACTGAAAACAAGATGCCAGGTTAGGACATATGATATTGCAGATTTTTCTTTGGATTATGTCCAGAATGTCTAGATATATAGTAGACGCCCCAAACCAGATGCGGATTAAATAGTAGACCTGTAAAGTTAACATATATATTCTGGCCGGACCAGTTGTCTTTGACGGCAACGTAAGGCAGTTTTCCTAGCAACAGATCTGGAAATTAGCCACACTGAAGAGCTGTGATACAGCGAAACGATCTGCCCATGGATGGCTATATATATATGTTCTTGGGGATTCGATCAAGCTGTCTGGAGAAAAGGGTAATTTTAAAAAGAAAACAGTGGCTGCTGCTGCTATTAATACTTTAATAATCTTCAAGTACGAAATGAGCTTTGCTGCATACTGGCGTATTTCGTATAGAAAATGTTGAAATTTCGTGCGCCAATAGCTTAGGGGTAAGATCTCTGACTGATGCCAAATCGGTCGAGTTTCGATCCCATCTTGAAGCAAGCGGACGTCTAGTCATAATGAAGAGCTGTGACTGCTGCTGCTATTCATGCATGCAACTCTCCTGTTCACTGGCATATTTCGTAGGGAAAACGTTAAAATTTCCCCTTCTCTCTGCCGTGCGCCAAATAAGAATCGATCGAGTTTCGATCCCGGCTTGAAGCAATTGGACATCTGTGATACAGTGAAACAGTCTGTCTGTGGATCACTATATATATATATATATATATATATATATATATATATATATATATATATATATATATATATATATATATATATATATATATATATGTGTTGGACAAAATAATTGGAACAGGTGCATATTCCACTTCTATATATTTCAAAAACCTATTATATTAAGAACTTTAACTAAAAATTGCAGGTTATATCTATTGTAAATACGTTTATTTATCTAATTTACTCTCTTTGTCTTATTTATTTTTAGAATTTAGTCAAATTTAAGCTAAATGCGTGACCTCTCCGAGTTCGAAAAAGGGCAAATTGTTGGAACTCGCATTGCAGGAGCCTCGATCACTAAGGTTGCTGAACTGTTTGGTTTTTCAAGAGCTACGATATCAAGAACTGTGACGCAATTCGAGAAACAGGGCAAAACCTCTAGCAACCGTAGCAATTCGGGCTGGACTTGTAAACTTACTGACAGGGACCGACGTGCATTGAAACGCAATGTGGCAAAAAATCATCGGACTACAGCAGTCAAAGTGACTGCTGAGTTGAATAATCATATGAATAGTCCAGTTTCTACTAAAACTGTTCGTCGTGAGCTCCATAAGGATGCATATCATGGAAGATCTTCCGTAAGGAAACCTCTTCTCTCCACTCGCAACATTCAGAAGAGGTTGAAGTGGTGCATAGATCACAATGCCTGGTCTGCAGACCAATAGAAGCAAGTCATATTCTCAGACGAGTCCAGTTTTTCTCTTTTCCCAACTTCAGGGCGAGTTTATGTGTGGAGGCAGCTCAAAGAAGTTTACAACCCTGACTGCCTTCTTCCAACAGTGAAGCATGGAGGTGGATCAGTGATAGTTTGGGCCGCCATATCATGGAAATAACTCGGTCCAATAGTTGCCCTACATGGTAGAATCAACATAAAAGATTACCTGAACATTTTGGGAAATCATATTCATCGAATTGCCCAGACTTTATTCCATGATGGTGACTGCATCTTCCAAGACGATAATGCTCCAATACATACCGCTCGAGTGATTAAGAATTGGTATGAAGAGCATGAAAGTGAGCTAGAACACATGGAGTGGCCTCCCCAATCTCCAGATATCAATATTATTGAACATTTGTGGTGCATTTTGGAGCGACAAGTTAGGAGCCACTATCCTCGACCGTCGTGTCTTAAAGAGCTGGAGCAGGTATTAATGGAAGAATGGCTGAAAATTCCTCTGGATGAAGTCAGGAAGCTGTATGATTCCATTCCTAGACGTATTAAAGCTGTATGTGAGACCAAAGGAAGAGCAACTCCATATTAAATACATTTTCTTTGAATTTAACAAGTGATTCAATTATTTATCCAGCATACAATCCATGTTACTAACCTCTAAATTATTTAGTCTCGGAAACATTTACATGAATCTTTAAGAGAAAAACAAAGATACGCCTGTCTAGCGATAATTGTTCTTTATGAAATTATCGATAGACAAACGTATCTTTGTATATTGAAGCATTCAAAAGTTGTCTACAGGTGGTATTCTCAATCCAATTTGCTGTATAACAACACCAATTTACCAGCCTCTTGGACCTGAAGTGGAACTCAAATATACGATCCATTACTAAAAATACTGGGAAAATAGTCGGCTAATTCTAACGTTCCCAATCTCTCTCTCTCTCTCACAGGCGAGATGTGGCAAGCCTCTCACTGCTCTATCGCTACTATCATTGAAAGTGCTACGATGAAGTACAGGGTTCCTAGTAAAAAAAGCGGCAAATTTTTTATCACGGTGTTATCTTTCTGGAATAATTGACCTTGAATAACCTTGAATAAATTTCATGACCTTGAATAAAGCTACTGCCTCCTGGTTGCCAGGCTTATAACTTTGTGCTGAACATTCAAGCACATAGTTCGAACATCTACGATGATTGTTCAGTTTGTGCATGAATCATACTTTTTTTTTCTTCTGGATGTACCGCTTTTAACTGAGAATCCTGTAATTCCTAGGTTCCGCCAAATCTAACATTCATGGTTAGGACCTGCCATGCCACTCATATCGTAGAAAACCATCCGCATTCCCTCTGTATTCCATCGGTGAAAAGTCAGTTTCACTTGAACAGCTTCTTCTCGCGAACCACTGCTCTGTGGAACCGACTCCCAAGAGGATGTTTCCCCGACTACTAGAATGGTTAAACGTTGTCTCCCCCAACTATCCGTATAAACGGCCTCTTAATATAATCCTCTATCACGAGTGGCGTCCGGACCTTGTACAGAGTGAACCTTAATGTAAAAAGATGTACCATGGATTATCATTTCTAAAATTCAGATCAAACCAAAAATTGATATTACTAGCATGATTGCGCAATTTTCACTTTCCTGCTTTGATAGATTTCAAAATCGTTTACGCAAACTTTTGAGGGAAATCTTATAAGGGAAATGTCTGATCTGCAACCTCTTTCCCACAGAATGAACGTCGCATGCCTTCCGCTTCTCTATCTTTATTACCCGTGCAAATGTTCAGATGAGCTCCATTCCGTAGTCCCACTCGTTCCTACATTTACAGCTAGAACATGCCATTCTACCATGGATAAGAACCATCCTCATTGCCCCTATATTCAAAATCTAAGGAGAAAGATCTGCTCAGCCTTTCTTTCCCTAAGAACTAATACTTTATAGAAAAGACTCCCGTGTAGATGCTTCCCTGAACAATAAAACGGCTTCAAATCAATGTTTAATCATTATTGCTTCTCATTATCCTCGTAATATACAGTTGTGGTCCGAAAATCTTGTTACACTAATATAATATAATTTTCTATTTCAGATGGCGCACGCGAGCACCTACATCTCCAAAACTTGAAATGATGGATGCAGCCATTTTCCTTTAATTTTTCAATACATTGTTGCGTATGGCTTCTCAAAGTATTAATTCCTTCAGGAAAGTGGAGATTAGGAAAAACCAGGCGATTTTCTCTCATAGGAAATGACACTTGACTAATATATAACTTTTGTAGTACCGAATATGACGTTTAGATGTCGTTTACGATTCTAAATTTGTAGGTCATTACCTCTTAAGTCTGATTGCTTTTTTCGTTTTTCCCCATTTGAACATAGTGAGTCCTTTCCGATTGGTGGATCTGAATATAAACAAAAGAAACCATGCTATTATCTCCACATTTCTCTTTCTTACTCTCTTTCTTATTCTTCTCTTACTCGAGAAATGAGAGTGTATCTTTTGTCTTACTTGCTTACTCTTTTTCTTTTCTTCCTTCTCACATATAAAGAGAGGCCTATATTGTTTCAAAGCTCAATAAATTGTCTACTCACCAGTCATTTACTAACGCCTGATGAGGTGTATTAATACACATCAAAACATGATTGCATTTGTGTAGCGTTTTTACATTTTTGGGATGTAATATCCTAAAAACAATATATATATATATATATATATATATATATATATATATATATATCGTGGTATTGATATGAGTTTGTGATCCTGGGTTTTACGCTATTTGCGATCGTCAGACAAACTCACATCAATCCAACTAAAGTGGTTAGCGCTATCACTGATATTGAGCGCTTTCCAATAAGTACCGCGCATATATAATCTGTAAATAATATATATATAAATTGCATACATATATATATATATATATATATATATATATATATATATATATATATATATATATATAGAGAGAGAGAGAGAGAGAGAGAGAGAGAAAGATATGCATACAAATTTTACATACATATATATATATATATATATATGTAATTGTGTATTTCGACAGCAAACCATCTTTTATAAAAAAATTGGGTATTGTTTTAGCCATTATCAAGGATGACTTTATTTTTTAATTTGAGATTGGATGTATCTAGAGTTATAGGAATGATTTTTTTTCCAAACCTGGTTAGCACATTGTGGCTGTGTTCATAGTTGATGTTATTGAGTATTGGCTTATTCTTTTTTTATTAATAATGCTTCCATTATTTTTAGCCATTTTTTACCTGTGGATGGGGCTATTATATTTGTATTGTCTACGCACATGTTTCGGATGGAGTCTGATATTCGACTGTGTATGTATAGTTCCAGCAAACGATGAATGCCAGAATTAACGAAAAACAGTTACATAAACATGCACAATACTTAAAAACGAATGTAGAAACATTCGAAAGTAATCGGAGGAAAAAATAAAATAAAGTAAAAATAAATAAAAACTTTTGGTAAATTTACCGACAAAATCAGCTAATGCGGAAATTTTAAAAAGTTAATAAAACATTTGATAGGCACAACTTGTCGATATCATTCAACCAAACATGTTGGAATATATATATATATATATATATATATATATATATATATATATTATGGGTTCTTACCTATAACTACAGAATGAACTCTTCCTAACACTATGTATACTACGCCTCTCAAGAAAGAGGGACGAATCGAGTCGAGCCGATAGTAGTTCACTCCAAACCAGACTGACAGTCATACTAACAGCTTCCACATCTTGTATTATTATTTCGTGTAATATATCTTCGTTATTTCTACTCCTGCGTTCGTGTTGTTCTTCCTTGGCCCTAACCTGGAACATAACAATATATATATATATATATATATATATTTATATATATATATATATATATATATATATATATATATATATATATATATATTAATGCATGTTTCATTAAATAATATAGACAGGTTTTGTCTATTTATTTTAAGTATGTTCCTTTCATATTGTCTGATCAGCTTAATCACATTATCCTTGAAAGAGGAAAGGAAAACACCATATTGATACATGTTTAAATCCAATCTAAGCTTTCGGCTTACATAAGCCATTATCAAAGATGACAATTTCAATAAATCAAACAACACACAGACGAAACCACAATGATAGTCCGCAGAATATATATATATATATATATATATATATATATATATATATATATATATATATATATATATATATATATAAAAATATATATATATATATATATACGATGTGAGGGGTAAATTGTCAACATTTTATATTTTAATTTGTGAGTTGTTTGTTTATGATTTTGTCAACTGCACAGTGTAGTAGTGTCAGTTTGATCTGTGAGAAAAAGATCACCATAACGCAAGTCATTCCGCCGGAAATTTGGAAACGGCATGCTGTACTGATTGGTATTCACACCAGAAGCTCCGATACGAACATTTCCGACTGTTTAGGTGTCAATCAAGGACAGCTCAAAAGATTCAGAAAGTGTTGGATGAGTTTAATGGTGATTACGAAGGTGTTTCGTGTGATCACTCGTGATGGCGACGTTATGCCTCCATTGATCTTCCCACAAGGCCTCAGAGGCCTACATCAAATGCCTTGAGGTGGTAGTGCTACCCGGGGTCAAGAGGGTGGCTACTGGAAGACCCAATGTCTTGTAACAGGACTCCTTACCATGCCACAGAAGCAGGAGAATCCAGTCATGGCAATTTCTGCTATCATATCACCCCTCACATCTGGCTGCCTAACTCCCCAGGCCGCAACCCCCTCGATTATTATATGTAAGGCACATTTGGGCGAGAGACCAAAAAAAGTCCTTGTAACAGCAAAGATGAACTGAAGGCAAGGATTATGGCAGTATTCATCAACTTAAAGGAGACCGTCCAGAAGAGTTGCAGGAGATTCCAAAGTCATCTGTTGGCTGGGGTTGAAGTCAATGGCGATTTTATTGAATAAATTTACTCTTTAGAATTTGAAGATATTTTTGTGTAATTTTTTTCTTTTTTTTTTTGCTAGCATAATTTAGACGACAATTTATCCATCGCACCGTATTTTAAATTATGTAACGGTCAGTTTATAATTAGAAGATTACGCTGTCCATGAAACTCAGAGTTGTGGTACCCTTGAGGAAACACACACACATATATATATAGATATATATATGTATATATATATATTTGTGTGTGTTTGTGCATATATATATAAAGGTAAATATAAAACAATACGTATCTCGAGCAGAAGGAGGCGAGTAAAGGTGACGCTGTTCATTTTGTGTGCACCAGCTGTGACGCTTTTACGCATGCACGTGCATCACAATGCATGTCGAGCAGACAGCATGAATACAAAACAGCATACTGCGGCGCACTCCTAAAAGGCATGAAAAAAGCATGGACATGACATGGTAAAATTACATACAATAAAAAATAATGACTCAGAATATAAAAACTGATAAGACGCTTTATATATATATATATATATATATATATATATATATATATATATATATATATATATATATATATATATATATATATATATATATTTGCGAACGTTGCTCACTTGATTAAATAAAAGAAAATGCAAAATTTCTAAAAGTGAGAATTGTTGATGATTGGTGTTGAAACCAAGTTAAAAGTCTAGGTTACAAATGATGTTTTTTATTGCCCAACAGTTACTTCCAACTGCCGACATCTTTTGCTAAACTAATCCAATCTTTGTAAAAATCTTTATCTATTCGGTTAAGTCATGGATATATTCCGTTTTTGTTTGAGATACTCATTCTTAAAAAGATAAAGTACACTTATGCTTCATTCAATTATATGTGCTCCATTATTGGCAAAGACTTGCTGCCATTTAGCAGGAAGCTTTTCGATACATTTTTTCAGTAAAGATTACTCCATGGTATCATAAATTTCACCCTACAAATTAAGATTAATTTGTAAGGATTTTCAAACCCATCAGGTAAATAAGTAAAAAATAAAATGAAATTGGCTTAAAACACATTTTAAAAGCCAGGCAGAAGCAAAGGAAAGAAAAAACACAAAAATGAAGAAAGAGTAAAAGAAAGCGGGAAAAGACAAGGAAAAAATAAACATGGCGTAATCTTAATTCATATTATATATAATTTATATGCTTTTATATTTTATATTATTAGGATTCACTTGGATTATATACCAACGGATTATTACACACACACACACACACACACACACACACACACACACACACACACACACACACACATATATATATATATATATATATATATATATATATATATATATATATATATAAACGTATGGGTATGGTAAAAAACAGGTATACGCACGTACAGTTACAATCACATATATATTTTTTACTCAGGTGTTATAAAAACAGTACTCAATAATATAAAACATATATATTAATTATATATTAGACGATTTGTACAGTTTTGCGGTATATATATATATATATATATATATATATATATATATATATATATATATATATATATATATATATATATATATATATTAAATAAAAGCAGACCACTTTAAGGATCCATGTAATTTCTGATGATCCGCAGTCCTTTAAAAGGGCTGTGGTGAAATAATGTATTACATGGAACCTTAAAGTGGGCTGTTTTTATTTAAATTATTAGCTCTGGATTTACATTGAGCTCTCTGGATTTTATCCTCCTTGGATCTACCCACACAGATTTACAATTTTTTCGTAAACTATATATATATATATATATATATATATATATATATATATATAAAGTGAACATTGAAGTCAACACTTAGAAGCGACAGGCTGTTTCATGTTAGACTCAGTCGTCAGGACACGACGATTCCGTCTAACATGAAACTGCCTGTCGCCCTTAAGTTGTGACTTCAATGTTCACTTTTATATTTACACACGCTCTATCTGATATTGAGCACATTATCCCATAAATATACCATACTTTAAGAGTATAGTTCTTCATATATGTGTGTGTGTGTGTTGCGTGTCTGTGTGTGTGCGTATGTGTGTGTGTGTGTGTGTGTTTGTAAATTCAGTCGTACTTGAATGATAGTGCTATGGTTGATTATAATATAGAAGCATTATTGTTTATTTAATTTTACTATAGAAAAATGGAAATATAACAATGTTTACAGCAAAATTATGCCTATATGCAAATATTATGCTATTTTTAGCAAGCGTCATCTCGCATATCTTTCCTATGAATTTGATTCTCATTGGACACCTGATTGTTATCATAAACGGCCGACCCACTTCTTGAAATCAGTGATCTGATTTTTGGACATTGATTTTGGGAAGTACATCATGCTTAGAACTTTTCAGCCATATTCATACATGCACACGCACGCCCATACAATTTTCGAATCTATTTCTCTCACATACACACACACTCTCACTCTATATGTCCCACTCTCTCTCTCTCTTTCTGTCTGTCTGTCTGTCTCTCTCTCTCTCTCTCTATATATATATATATATATATATGTTGTGGTGTCCTCCCTCTAAGAGTCTATGTTAGACTCATCCGCCTACCATAAGTTTAGTAGGAGAGAAGGATCAGTCGACTGAGCGCTAGTTCATTCGATACACTCTTACTAGTCTTGTAATACTCTTCTGGTGTACTTACTGTTTAATATACGATATATTGCAAAACTGTTTTTTGTTATTACTTAGTAATTTACTTGTTCACAACAATATATATATATATATATATATATATATATATATATATATATATATATGAAAATTTCTCAAAGTTAACTTTTAGAGAAGAGAATATTTATAAATAACTGTCAATAGGAAAACAGTAATTGCTGACGCGTTTCGTCCAATGTGGACTTTTTCTTTGTTTAATTAAATTCATTTCGTTTCTTGCTTTGAAAAAGTCCACATTGGACGAAACGCGTCAGAAATTACTGTTTTCCTAGTGTCATTTATTTTTATATATATATATATATATATATATATATATATATATATATATATATATATATATATATATATACATATAATGCCTATATATGTATATTAAGCTTATATATAATAAAAGAGAAATCAAACCTAAGTCAGAATATAAAAGTGAAATAAAACCTCACTCAGAAAAAAAATGAACGACCATATCACAAAAGAAAATAACACACCGCAAAGACACCGACCATAACACAACAAATGCAAACACAAAACAAACCACACACATACACCAACAGACAACTATCAGCACCACCGCCAACAATAACGACACCGGCACATCAACGATAGCTTGAACCTGAAAACGAACAAACACACAAAACAAAACACGAACTTACGCGGACATCCTTATGGTACCATACAAATTTAAATAAACCAAAACACAGCAGCTCTCAGACAGAACACATGATCCCACCAAACATCCTGGACCACCCAGATTAGCCCCTAGTAGACAATCAACAGCAAACGCTCTCAACCTTCAATAAAACGGGATAAGCCTCCAATCCGGACACTTGGAAGGGGTGTAGCATCGGCGACATAATGCAAACTTTCGAGCTTTACGAAAGAACTTCGTCATGCTTGCAAATACAAACATGACCCGTACGGACGAGTTATAAATCTAAATAACAGTAAATGCTCGCTAGGCACATTCATATTACTAAATAAAGGACTAAGCTTTTGACCTGGTTCCCCAAGGTTTGATAAAAACACATTGGCAAAGGACCTAAAATCCTTCTTTAGAAGAATTACGGCTAAAAGCCTACTACGGAGACAATAACCACACACCTTCCATACTCGAAACATTAAAAGAGAAGGACTCTACATTCACCCTACAAAACAGGGGCATCATCATACAGGCTTTTGAAATGGCTGTAATAAATGACATAAAAGAAAACAACAGTACGTAAGCTGCTGCATAACAATATCACTGAAGAGGAACGGGTGGCCTTGACACGCTGACACATAGAGATGACCTAATCATTACACAGGCTGATAAAGTCGATGCCACAGTGATCTGGAGAATCAAAGAATACCTTAAAGAGGCCGACAATCAGCTAACCGACAAAACCACATACAAAAGCCTACCACAGACCCTCTCCATGAGTACTCAAAAAATTAACAAGATAGCTAAACATGATGCTTCAAAACAAACTAATTGACACGGAAACATACACAACACTTACACCCACAAACATCACACCTGCCCGCTTCTATCTCCTTCTCCAAAATACGCAAAAACACCCCAGGAAGGCCGGTTATTTCATCATTTAACTGCCACGCGACCAAAATCTTCAAATACGTAGACCATTATATACATCCTCTAGCTAAGGAAGTAAAATCCTACATCAGACACAACAGACCTACTAAACAGAATTAATCATATACAAACATTGCCAGAAAATGCTACTCTAGTAACCATGGACGTAAGATCAATTCATTCAAACATCAAACACATCGAAGGACTAACCGCCCTTAAAGAAGCACTTACTAAATGAACAAAACAAGACCACGCCCACAGAAGAAATCATAAGACTTATGGAACATATTCTTACATTGAATACTTTGGATTTCAATGGAAAACACTGCTTACAAGTAAGAGGATGTGCCATGGGCACCGTTGCAGCTCCAAAATATGCCACAATCTTCATGGGGGAATTTGAGTAGACCCATATTTATCCCTTCATCGTTAACGACTGCATATTCTAAGCCAGATATGTCGCTGATATCTTCTTCATACATACGGGCAGTCAAACTCTCGAGGTCAAACCACAGCCGATGTCCTCGCACTTGAAAACCCGAATTGATTACAGATATATGGTTGTTGATTCCATCGGGGAATTCTCAGCTCTGGTCTTTGATTCTATAGTCATGGAGCCTCGTCTACCCCATCGTTTGACCCTACAAAAAGGTTCACCTGCGCTTTGACAATTTTATTTCTACTATGTGTCTAGCCACCCTTCTCATCAGAAAAAGTCGGTTTGAAGAAGAGGTTTAGACGCTGATGGCCCGGCCATGCGGCAAGTAGCATTGGTTTACATCGTACCAATAGCAATTGATCTGGCATGCAAATAAAAGAACAAATCAGAATAAATATAATAAAAGCATCATCCCTACATCGATGCAATTAAATTCCTTACTGCTTTGAAAGGGATTTTTTTCCGAAACAGTTTATCATATAATTTTAGAGAACCTCCGAGTTTGTTGACTTTTATGTTTTTGATATGAGCTTTATACCTTTACTATAACTTCATCCAGTTGATCCTGACTCGTCTGTTGGTCTGTTCCAAATCGTCATCATGTTGAAAACCTTAAACCAAGCAATGTGATTTAGCACATATGGTAGCAAAACTTTCCCAATATTCCCTGATAAGTATCAAGTATGTTATCACGAATATTGGGAAAAGTATGTATCACGCATGGCACATAACTGACTTCAGTTAGTTATGTGCCATGCTTAGGCGATCATGTATCTTTCGATACCTGACTGACGAAGCGGATTTTTTCCAGCTGTAAGTTACCTTTTCTTTCTGCGGTAGACCAGTTGCCATCCAAGAGCTATAGAACCCGACCTGTCCTGCTATTTACGCATAGCTGGGGGAAGAAGAGGATTCATACCTTTCCCAACGGTATTAGCAACTAAGTGAATGCAATGGATTCCACTGAAATTGAACTCGGCTCTCCGATTACTCAATCCGAGCCGCTATCCATTAATCCACCGTGCCTCTAAGGCTTACTATCCATCATGCTTTTTAATTCCATACTAAAGAATAGACACTGGTTCCCAGCATAGAATCGTGTTCATTCCTTTGCGTATAACATTCGTTTAAATATATCGCTGGTGGTATTTTGTTATGTATCCTTGTAATATCGCTGTTTAAGATATTACATTTCGATTCGTCACATTTAACCACTTTTCCAAGCTATGGCGAATTGTGCACGTGTTCGTCTACTTTTAAGGAAACGTGTGTCAATTTGTGCGTCATTTAAAGTCATATCACTTCAAGCGACGTTTTATTTATAGCGTTGACACCGTTTCTTATATCAACAACAGTCGTTTCCTTATGGTTCAACGATAGTCACAGAGTGTAACTAGAGTCGTGCTATGTTTTTTCTTTCCCTCTATTCTGTTCTCTCAGTCTACACAAAGAATCATCACTTATTTTATAGATCTTTATGACATTGTACGTTGTGATACGGAAATAATTCTTGCTCCAACCTACTTCTCAAACTTCTAATCAAATGACCAATTTTTTCAAAATGGCTTTTTCGTCAGTCGTAGGACATTTCCGCATTACTTCATTAGCAGCAAGTTTCGAAAACTTGTATTTGCACGATTTTTGTCTTACAAACTAACTTTTGCTTTTCGTGACTGTTTTATTTCTTACTGACCAAATATTACAGATAAACTGTTTAACTTTCAAAGGCTTAAACTAAGGTATAGTGACGTTTATAGCAAAATATTAAAGAGAAATTTAACAGCAGTGCCACTTAATTTAAGAACATGCATACATTTATTTTAAAACAATTTTATAATTTTTTTGACACAATATTAAATTATTATTATTATAAGGTTACAACAGGTTTTATGACATTATCAATTATTTATTAGGTTGGTGCAAAAATAATGTCGTTTTCTCACATGAAGTTGAACGTCAAAAAACGACATTATTTTTGCACCAACCTAATATCTTTTGTCAAAAATATTAACTATATTAATTAAACTATTCTAAACTTAGGCAAATCCCTGATGAGATTGAAATAGTAGAGCCTCATTTGATAGTCGGACTCAAAAATAGGAATGAAAAAAAAAGCATCGACGGTTCGGAGATCATCATTTAGTATCAGGAGTTCAATGATCATTCGACGATTCCAATACTGTGGTATTGTGTCAGAGTACTTTCAGGTTAGTAAATTTTTAACACTAAATTTCACTCAACATAGGCCTCGAGAGTCACTCAAGGTAGTGGGGTTACATACTGAATGATAATAATGAATGAGTTGTGCAATATGATTGGAGGAGAAGGTGGTAGGAGGTGAAGATTATTGGTATAAGGATAGATAACGATTAACCCTGGAATTGAAGTTGTCACGGTTAAAGTGTCCAAGGAAGTACCCATGTGGGAGCCTGTTACATAATGTGGCAGTTCTTGAGAAAAAGGAGTCCAACTGAAAAACTCTTCTTGCATTTCGTATAAAGAGGAAATGAGGTTGTTTTGACTCCGTGGAAGTATCCTAGGGTGTCCTTGTTGTAATGGTCTGAATTGGTCGAACTAAAGAATGGGACCCATCTGAACATTTACCATAGAAATAGCGATTGTATAGTCATAGGCTGGCGACGTTGTATCTGTGAGAAAGAGGTTGCAATGTGGAAAATAGGACCCATCACATATGAATTTAGTAAATCCAACCCAGACATAGCAGAAATACTCAATGTCTTCACACATAGAATATATAGAAGAGTTTTATATGAAATTAGTGTATGTGTACAAACTTTGATATACCGGGTGTAACAGGAAAATTGTCCAAATCGTGTAATAGCAAAATTGTTCAATTGTTAGATTAAGCTTTGAACTGTTGTATCTTAGAAATGATTAAAGATGTCTTACTGGAATTCTTCGAGGTTTTTATAAAACTATTGGACTCTACTTTGAACAATAAGAATGTATTTAGCTCTAAGTTGATATGATGACCCCTCTTGCGGCTGTGACCTCCTGATCCAGTTTTCCTCTCTACTGTACCCTCTTTTTTAAGCTTATTCACCATTCTCTTGATGATTCTTGAATGAACTTTGAAGATGGAAGCCAGAGTATGAATGTTGGTAGCATTACGGAAGGCCTGAATGATCTTATTCCTCTCACCATTGCTCAGCTGGAAGACATAGTGGGGCTAAAACAAAACGGTTTTAACCTGTTCTCTTTCTAGCTGAATAACTCAAACTTGTTTTTTTCAGTGATTCTCACGAAAAATGGTGTCAAGATTTGCTAAACGTCTTATCTGAAAACCAGAAAAAAGAAACTCAATTAGTTTATTGCATTTTTTTTAGATATTAAACAGTTGGTGTGATAGACAATTCTCCCATGATGTTACACAATTTGGAGAAATTTTGTTGTTACACCCGATATACTGTCATCTTTGAGAACATTTTTACCCTCCGTCGGCATGGCTGATTCCAATCTTCAGGATAATAGCCCATTCCACTAACATGGAATGGAACGGTTATAATATGAAATCAAATTGCTAGGTCTGCTGCTACGGAAGTAGGTTCGCACTAGTGCCATAGGATCTTCTAACCAGAATCTATCTTGCACGTTTATAAGTCTCCTATTCATCCCTGCTTTGAATATTGCTGCCACATCTGGTCTCGTGCTTCTGCTATATACCTAGCGATTCTTGACAAAATCCAAAGAAGATTCTGCAATGTTATCGGTCCCGATCAAGCATCTTAGCTTCATTCACTTTCCTTCTGTCGTAACGTAGTTTCCCTGTGCTTTTTTTTTATATAGCTATAAAGTGTCACTGCCGTCACTTGGGCTTAAACATAGATCGCCAGTGAGTAAATATAGGCGATCTCATCATTGAATTAAGTAGACCACTTGACCATAGAGGATAACGCATATATGTAGGAAGTAGCTGACGACTAACGATCTCCATTTCTAGTCTATCCTCTATTACTATTCGGATCGCTATTCCTAGTCTATCCTCTATACTATACGGATCACCATTTCTACTCTATCCTCTATTATTATACGGACCGATAATCTCTACTATATTGACTGTACTATTTCTCTAGTCGGATCACTATACGGATTACTATTCGAGCAAGTATTATCGAGCAAGTGCTATTAGTGCGAGTGTTATTCGCAGGCGTCTGACATCAGTATTGTTCAACGGCGTTACTATAGTTGTATCTGCGATTACAAAGTCTCTACTACAACAGGCATTACGAAAGTGACAACGAGTATTCGTTGACATTACAAAAGTGGCAACGAGTGTTCGTTTATACCACAAAACTTTTCTATAAATATTTTCATAGGAATTATTCTTATGAACTTTCCTATTTGGTAAGTAGACTTCTTGAATTTAGACATAGTATTATGTTGCTATATAGAAAACCGATATTAAAGTACAGTTCAGTTCACTATTTTCTAACATTATTTTCCTGTTTCATAATACTTTGCTTAGCTTTTGGAAGGCATATGTCGCTAGCCCAATGTGACTTCAGATTTCGGTGTCGCATTTTCCGTTCTCTGTTAAAACATTGATACACCTAGATATATAAATTGTTGTACTTGTTTAATTTTGGTATCTCTAATTTGCAATTCGCGTCTTGGACTGTATCTTTTAATAACAAACATACATTGTCTTCTTAAAATTTATGTTTAGTAGTCCTTTCTTCTAGCTTTCCTTTACTACTTTCTGTAGGAGTTCTTATAGTTTCCTTTCTGTCTACTATCAACACTGTGCCATCTGCATATTTTATCTCGTTAAAATTGTGACCACCAATAATGAATCCTGGTAGGGATTTAGTTCTCTTAAAATTGCTTCACAGTAAATATTGAAAATGGAAATGTTACTAACATTTTCTTGCATCTTAGTGGCTTTATCGGCTTGCTTGGGCAAAATGATGAATTTATATATATATATATATATATATATATATATATATATATATATGTATGTATGTATGTGTGTGTGTGTGTGTGTTCTTAAAATACAGAACCCCGACAAAGTTTTTAAGAAATATGACAAATGGAAAAAGTTTCATTAAAAATAGATTTGATTTCTTCTTCATTCAAGGCTTCATCAGATCCCAAAACGAAAGAAATGTATATGTCATTTGTGTGTATGCTTACCCCTAATATATATATATATATATATATATATATATATATATGTGTGTGTGTGTGTGTGTGTGTGTGTGTGTGTGTGTATGTACGTGTGTGTACGTGTGTATGTGTGTGTGTGTGTGTATGTGTGTGTGTGTATGTTTTGGTCCAGTAATCTCGATAAGTTCTGCCTATACAATTTTTTATCAACTATTTCAAATTTGCGAATTAGTTGCTTTATCTAATTTGTAAATTTATCAAATTTCACAATTATTTATATTTTATTTTATTTTTCCCCGAATAATATCTAATGTAGCTATATTAACCCTTTGAGCACTGCGTTCCTGAACAATTTAATCTCTTCTGCCTGAGTTCCTGAGTCAAATTTCGCAAATAATTAGTATGTAATGTTTCACGGTAGATATAAAAATAGTTAGAAAAATATAAGCATTAAACTTAGCAGGGAGAGGGTATGATTGCATGGCTTCAGTTTATCGCCAAAATTCTTTCTTTGTGTGCCAGTTTACCAAGCAGGTGCTACCTCTCTTGATGCACAAGAATAGCAAAACACCACGCAAGTGTTTATCCATCGTTCAACCGGTGACTGGCATTAAGTTATTTTTCTCTACCAACATTGAAGCGGAGGTCAGGGCTCTAAGGATTAATTTTCAAGGATTCGGTTTTGTGTATGTTTATGTAAGGTAACATCATTTAAACTATTTTTTTAAATAAAAATAAAATATATATTGATATGAACTTTTGTAAATTTACCGGTTATATATATCTATTTCAGAAATTTGAAATAGTTAATAAGAAATTAGATAGACAAACATTGTCGATATTATTCAACTAAACATATTTGAACGAATTCTTGCTGTTGAAATCCACCTTCATATATATATATATATATATATATATATATATATATATATATATATATATATATATATATATATATATATATATATAATTCTAAAACAGTTATTGTCCAGGGTTGTATTTACAACAAGAAACAGTTGTATTAAAATGTGCTCAAAACATGTATAAGGAAATTAAAAATTTTGCACGCAGAGCTTTTAAATTTTAAAAAATTAAGAGATCAGTCAATCAAGCTACCTTGGTTTCAACTTTTCGGTATCCTCAGGCGATAAGGGTCTAAGGATTTCCTAACACTTTATTATTTATATATAAACGCACAACGAAATTGAAGGGGACGAGTAATTAAATTTTATTGGAGGGGGAAAAATAAAATGTACATAGTTTCATCCTGGTTAGTACGAACTCAAAAAGTACTTTTTCGTGTGTATGAATCGTATCATTATTTCTGATGTTTCATTCAGTAGATTTCTTTTGGGACTGGAAATGTTATTATTCTTAACATTTCCCCCTGGCAAAGTTTGTAAATATCACTAAGATTGCTGTAAGTTTTGGCTTTTTAAAGTATTTTCCAGCTTATAATCGGGTATGTGTTATTTTTTACCCTTTTAATTCCCACACATGGCTGGCTAGTCTGGTAGAATTCCTAATGCATTCTAGCATGCGTTTAGATAAAAATAATAAAGACTTAGGAAATCATTGTGTCCTTATCGCCTGAGGATACCAAAAGGTTGAAACCAAGGAAGAGTCATTGGCTGATCTCCTAATCCACGCCTCTACAGCTAATTACTATTCAGTCGAATCAGCCTAGAAATGTCTAATTCAGTTCATTTATTACACGCAGTTTTGCATGCTTGTGTTGCAACGGTTATGCAATCTTTACGATGACTGACAAATTCGAAAAACATACCAGCATGAACCTCGGCATATCTGTTAACACGACTTTTAAAATTAAAAAGATTAGTATATATAAATTTGTTGATTTTATTATTTATTTGTTATTTTTTTAGGTTTAACAGTCATTTTTTCTAGTGTGCATTTCAAGGCTTGTCGAGTGTCGGTTCTAGACGCTGAACGTTCAAGAAAATTGATCACTAGCCAAAAACACAGAACATGTGAAAAAATGAAACTCTTCCATAAGGTCTATCATCGAACAATCCGGCAACTCTATCACATGACTGGAATCAGATATTTGTTATGATGTTTCTCAGGAAAATAGATTCCAGGAAACGGCCTATACTATTACTACTAACATTTCTTTCTCTCTCTTTCTATCTCACTACATTATATATATATATATATATATATATATATATATATATATATATATATATATATATATATATTTAATTCGAGAAAATTCGTATGCAGCAAGTGTGTGTATTTATGTAAATACTAGCAGTATAACCAGTCTTCAACCGGGTGTTTCATGACTGAGAATGTTTGCCGTTCAATTGGGGCAGTTTAAGTTTAAAGTCAGCCCACCTGAAAATCAATATTAGTAACAATTGGGTGCATCTTAGGCACAACCCCAAGTGGAGAGGGGTTAATAATTTGAATGGGGGGGGTCCTGAAAAGGGCCGCTTTTGCGTTCTCAATCTTGCTAGGATCCTTCCATGTCATAATAATAATAATATACGATAATTTTTTTTCTGATAATCTTTTGCGTTAGATTTCAACTATCTAAATTGATTGTACGCTGTTTTTTTTACAGATATTAAATTTTGCCTTTGATTTATGCGCATAGTGTAAAAAGTCAGGGTTTTTTTTATATTTCACCTTCAGGGTTGTAATTTTTCCAGCCAATTTGGACTCAAACCGCACTGAACCGTATCTATCATACAAACAAACAAAAAAAAATTAATCGAAATCGGATGAAAACTGGAACGCAAAAACAACATCCGATCACACACACACACACACACACACACACACAAATAAACATACATACACACGCGCACATTTTGAGAATTATAGATATAGATAATATTAGAAATAGCTTAAGTGGATGTCAGAAGTAACCGGGGTGGGGCTGTCAAATATAGCTTAGACCTACAAAACATAGGATGTTGTGGAAAGCCATGTCCTCCTGCGTCGTGAAGGGAAACGACACAAAAAAGAGGAAGAAGACATTAGGAACATTATAAAGAACCACATATGTGCATACGAGGATGGATTCGTAAATCTGTCAACTGATATGGAGTTATTAGAGGACGTTTATTTAAAAAATGCTGTATATCGTTCTATCAACGCCATCAATATTCATTTGAAGTTATAAATATTCACTGTGTAAAATAAATCATCATCATCATTTATATAACCGGGTGTGGTCATAGGGTCGCAGAGCAGCTGTGTACCTGAAAAGTTTCCTCCAAATATCTCGGTTGCGTACCTGAACAGTTTCCTCCAAATATCTCGGTTGCGTACCTGAACAGTTCCTTCAAAATATCGCGGTTGCGTACCTGAACATTTCCCTCCAAATATCTCGGTTGCGTACCTGAACAGTTTCCTCCAAATATCTCGGTTGCGTACCTGAACAGTTCCCTCCAAATATCTCGGTTGCGTACCTGAACAGTTCCTTCAAAATATCGCGCTTGCGTACCTGAACAGTTCCCTCCAAATATCTCGGTTGCGTACCTGAACAGTTTCCTCCAAATATTGCGGTTGCGTACCTGAACAGTTCCTTCAAAATATCGCGGTTGCGTACCTGAACAGTTCCTTCAAAATATCGCGGTTGCGTACCTGAACAGTTCCTTCTAATATCTCGGTTGCGTACCTGAACAGTTTCCTCCAAATATCGCGGTTGCGTACCTGAACAGTTTCCTCCAAATATCGCGGTTGCGTACCTGAACAGTTCCTTCAAAATATCGCGGTTGCGTACCTGAACAGTTCCTTCAAAATATCGCGGTTGCGTACCTGAACAGTTCCTTCTAATATCTCGGTTGCGTACCTGAACAGTTTCCTCCAAATATCGCGGTTGCGTACCTGAACAGTTCCTTCAAAATATCGCGGTTGAGTACCTGAACAGTTCCCTCAAAATATCGCGGTTGCGTACCTGGACAGATCCTCCAAATATCTCGGTTGCGTACCTGAACAGTTCCTTCAAAATGTCGCGGTTGCGTACCTGAACAGTTCCTTCAAAATATCGCGGTTGCGTACCTAAACAGTTCCTTCAAATATCTCGGTTGCGTACCTGAACAGTTCCTTCAAAATATCGCGGTTGCGTACCTGAACAGTTCCTTCAAAATATCGCGGTTGCGTACCTAAACAGTTCCTTCAAATATCTCGGTTGCGTACCTGAACAGTTCCTTCAAAATATCGCGGTTGCGTACCTGAACAGTTCCTTCAAAATATCGCGGTTGCGTACCTGAACAGTTCCTTCAAAATATCGCGGTTGCGTACCTGAACAGTTAATCCAAATATCTCGGTTCAGTGCCATTGTCTTAGACTCTGTAAAGGATCTTCCAGTTCCTTCAATGACATTGTCAATGAATGTTTCCTCTGTCTGTCTCTTCTTTTATCTAAGGTGGTACCTTTTAGGATAACAGTGGTAAGATTCTTGAATCTTATGACGGGTTCTTAGTATTTAAACTTTCTCTTATTGACGATGGATACGCGTTTCTTGATGTTTTTTTGCTTCTTCCGTCATTTGTGATGCGGCCTACGTAGTTGATGCCTAAGGTGGTTATGTAGCATTTAATTTCTAATGTTTGTTTTCTTCGCTGCAATTCTGCTGTTAATCTCCCAGATTCGCAAGCGAAGAGAAAGACTGAGAAGTCCAAAAACGAATCAATAGCTTCTTTTCAGTCAGATGTTTTTTTGCAGATGGTGTGAAATAATAATAAAAAAAAACATTTTCATCATTAAGGCACAGGCTTAGTTATGCATCTATGCATAATCTAAATATCAGTTACGATGCAGTGAGTTCTGAGTTTTTGTTGAACCTATTAAGCTTCACAGGAAATGCCGCAAAATGATGTCCTCGCGCCAAAATCACCTTTCCAAAGAAGAGTACGTTACATTTTCCTCTGTCGCTTCTGTATACACCGGCTCCCGCCCCCTCTCTATTTCTATTTCTCTTTCTCTCACACACAGTGTAATCTTTGGCTCTTTGTTATGTCTTTTATTTACAAGAACAGTACTATTGGATAGCAACACTTTCTATTATATTTTATACACACACACAGACACACACACACACATATATATATATATATATATATATATATACATATAAATATATATATATATATATATATATATATATACATATATATATATATATACATACATATATATACATATATATATACATATATATATATATATATATATATATATATATATATATATATATATATATATATATATATATGTTAAAAAATAACTTTCGGACATCCTCGTGTAACGAATGAAGACTTTCACAATTGATTCCCAAAGTCCAAAGAAATATTGGAATTAGAACAAGTGTAATCACCGAGGAAAGTGTGCCCTGAAGGAATCAGTACTTTGAGAATATCAATACATTCTCTGAACACTTTGCTTACACCTCTTATGTGTAGGTTTCCTTAATTTTGTTTTGATGAAAAAATTTAAAAAATGACTCCCTATTTAGGCGTCTGTCACATTAAAAAAATTTTTTAAAAATAAAACAAAAAAATAAGGAAGTCACTGAAATTAGTAATTTAATCTGAGGAAAATTAGTCCGAAAAACTTTGTAACAAAACGTCGACGCAGAAATTTAAATAGAATTGTTCCATTTTTGCTCCATTTGGAATTTAACTTTTCAGAAATTCCTTAAAGACCTCATCATTTGAAGAATTCCAACAACAACTAAAACGGTAACTTGAAGGGAAAATAATGATATGGATGTTGATTTTCCACATTAACAAAGGTTTTGGAGGGGGATTCCCATCAATTTTGGAAAAATTGATAACAGTGGACTTGACAAAGATATTTTCCTGAAAAAACTTTTAAGAGAAGTCTTTATGAATTTCGACCGACAGTAACGCTTATTGTTCACTCAATGAATGCCGAATGTTTCCTTATAAGGAAGTGGGTTAATATTACTATTGCACAAACCTCTCACCATCAATATTCAGTCAGTTACGTACCATGCGTGATACACACTTAGGCGATCATGTATGTGTCGATACCTAACTAGGATAGAAGAGGATTCATACCTTTCGTAAGTGAACGTAATGGATTCGACTGGAATTCGAACTCGGCTCTCCAGATCCTCAATCCGAGCCGCTATCCATTACTCCTTAACATTACCATTGCATAAACCTTTCAACTCTTTTTGGCTACAAGTTGGTATTTTTGAAATTGGACATTTGAAAACGGTAAATATGCAATCAAATTTTATTATTTACTCGTCTAACTAGAACTGTTTTGGTCTTTCCTTTATTCCGGATTTTTCCTGTAAATTTTTGATTCTTTGTTAGTTTATCGGACACAATTTATAAAGGAGTTATTAAGTCCAGACACATCTTATCTGGTTTACTAAATTAAACAATTTGTTTTATTTCTCGGTTTGGTTTGTTTTACGTCATATCAACCACTCTGGGTTATTTAATGCCGACAACATTTCCATTGCTGGTAATTTCAAAATATATTGCTTGTAATAATTTTTTTCAAACATTCATTGCTGGTATTAAAACCTATTTTTACAGTTTCATAGTGTTTCGATCCCAGTTTTTGGTGGGGTCAACTATTTACCCATAGCGGGGGCCGTAACATGTGCTACCATCCTGGGTCAGGGTGAACCTGGGAGCACCAGCAATTAAGAGGTGGTTCCAAGCTCCTCAAAACCTCCTGATCTGAGGCCTTGCTGTTGGATGTAGTTTATCGTCTTACCTAGGAAGCTTTCAATGCATTTTATACTGTTTTTTTTTCAAAAAAAAAAAATAACATGAAAAAAATATTAACTTTGTGAAACCAATCCTATATACACTCTTATATCGTTCCTTAGTTTTTCTTTCTGTAGTCCAACTTTCTGTAGTCCTTTTTTCTGTAGTCCTTTTTTTTTGCGACTTCT
The DNA here is from genome assembly GCA_964036315.1 of Acanthosepion esculentum. Lineage (NCBI taxonomy): Eukaryota > Metazoa > Mollusca > Cephalopoda > Sepiida > Sepiidae > Acanthosepion > Acanthosepion esculentum. The sequence continues at coordinate 46,893,131 of OZ038476.1, read as the reverse complement.
TGCACTAAACAGACATGAGTCTGTTCAGTGCAAGAAGTCGGAATGATACCACTTAAACACAGGCAGCTAGCTAGATAGACAGATATAGATATAGTGATATTACATCAGATATTGTTGATCGACAGGCCGTTTTTTTTTATCCTAACTGGGCCACTTACAAGCTGTTACCTGTTGTCGCATAGAGAGATGAGTGTACGTGGCCCCCCATCCGCGAGGTCCAACCAACGCCCGCCAACAAAGTCGCACGCGTTGGATTGTCTTTCGCAGGACTTAGGCTTTATAACTGATTCCAGTTCTCTTTCATTCTCGCTTTTTTCAGCTTTTTTTTCTATCGTCAGCTTTCTACACCCATCCAGGGTAATAAGTAGTGTGTGCGCACGCGTGCACAGGTGGGTGAAAAGATTGGGGTGTCGTGTGTGCTAAGTATACGCAGTTATATATTTTCCTTTTCTATATCAGTCTATCTGTCCATCTAAGTATTTGAATACGAATCTATGAAAAACTGATATATATATATATATATATATGTATATATATATATATATATATATATATATATATATATATATATATATATATATATATATATATAAAAAAGTTAAAAGTTAAAAAAATCATGCCTCTTAGTTAATTATGTTGGCACTCAATGGTGGTAGAGATAATAACTTATAATTGTTTTCATTTTGCTAGAGATAGCAATCTGGTAAAATGACGTCTGACATGAAGATGTGTACGAAGCTAAAGGCTGAATTAATCTAGGTAGAAAAAAATCACAGGTACTGGCATTCATTGACACTTGCTGGATCTTTTCACTGACCAAACAGTTGATTTCAGCAGTGTCGATTCAGCACATTTCCCAAAGCAGGAAATGAAGAGCGCTTTTAAACTGTATGGGCACTGGTGATTAGTATTTGGAAAAAATAGTGCTTTGTAGCGGATAAATATGTATATATTGATGAAAAATAGAAGTTAAAACTTTCAAAGTTTCCGCCATCTTCATATATCTGCATCCACGCACACACACACACACAAACACATACACACAGGCACACACACACACACACATATATACGTGTGTGTGTGTGTCTGTGTGTGTAACCTGGAAAAAGATATATAATACAAATCATTATATAACAAGAACAATTTTCGGGAAATCTCTGACAATAGTTTCATTGTCCCCTCACCTTCATGCACATATGTGTTCACCAACTTAAACATGACACACAAAAACCTTTTCCATTTTGCCATATATTTCCTTAATATATATATATATCTACATATATATATATATGTGTATTTATATATATATATATATATATGTATATATATATATTTTTGAATGTATATATATATATGTGTGTTGCATATATATATATATATATATATATATATATATATATGCACACACATACATATACATTCAATATATATATATATATATATATATATATATATATAATTACTTATCTAAAAATTATAACATAAATATGTTATAAAATCACTACAAAAATAGCGATTTTGTTTCAACACCTCCGATAAGACACCGGATGTGTTGAAACAAAATGGCTAGTGATTTTATAACATATTTATGTTATAATTTTTAAATAAATAATTATATCTGCTCTACTCTATATTGAGCACTCTTTTAAGAATAGTAATTGTTGGTTATTGGAATTTATTCCGTATACACTAATCCTATACTTGGGTATATATATATATATATATATATATATATATATATATATATATATATATATATATATATACATTCAGTGCGTTATATATTGAGTGCGTGCATCTTTTTTCATGTTTCTATCGAAGAAACGGTTTTTAATTTTCTATTCAGTTTGTATGACGAAGTACTGAAAAAGTCTCGGCTCGGTTAAGAAACCAGACTTACGCCCCAAATTTTGACATTTGGTAAGATTATGGAAATGCGTGGGTCTTTTTCTCACTCACTTCTTAGATTTCAAAAGATCACTCAAAACTTCTCTCTTTCTCATTCTCTTTCATTCGCTCTCTCTCTCTCTCTCAATATATATATATATATATATATATATATATATATATATATATATATATATATATATATATATATATGAAAAGTGTGGGTATACAATTATAAATATAAATATGTATATATATATATATACATATATGTGTAATATATTATATATATTATTATTTATATATTATATGCGCGATACTTATTAGAAACCGCTCAATATCAGAGATAGAGCTAATATATATATATATATATATATATATATATATATATATATATATATATATATATATATATATATATATATATATATAGGTGGTTAAGGAGGAGGGAGAAGAAAAAGGAGAAGGGTCAAGAAAATAAAAGAAGAAAGGAAGTGTATCGTAAAGGTATAAGGAAAAGAAGTAGAAAAGAAGTAGAAAATAAAATCAAGTGTGACGTGAATGGGAGTGATGGGAGGAGAAGCAAACGTATTGTAAAAATAACAATGGTGTTTTAAAATACATTTTTTCATCCGGCTACATATTCACATGATAAAATATTTTGATATGAAGGCAAAGATTTCAGATGTCTGGTTCAAAAGGTTGTTTGGATCTGGAAATGTCACAATCACTAGTTTCTCATGTTGACAAAGGTAGCTAATGCGGGTATGATTTCTGTATGGTTTACCTTTTTTTTAAATTTTCCACCCTATAAAAGGGTCCCTGTTGTTTATTTGTTTTAGATTCCACATATGGCTAGCAAGTTTTGTGGAGTATCTAAGATTTGCTAACTTAAAAGAAGATTTGTGGTTATACCATCTACGCTTAAAAGAACCTTCAGTACAACCAATATATGTTTTATTTTGACCCTTAATATCAGTTACTTCTGCTTTATAAATTATGGCTTCTGTTTTACAAGCTCCATTTAATTTATTTCTACAGTTGCATAAATAACTAGTACTCTTCTGCTGCACGTTAGTTTTGAGATTTCTAGTATTTTGTCTTTGTAGCTTAATTTAACTCTATTTTTATTCAATATCTTATGCAACTCTAATTTTGGGGGGATGTGTTTATTAAGCAACTTGAAAAATAATTTACCTATTTTACATTTTACCTCTGAGTTAAAAGCGGGTTTAATCCAAATAATATTTTCTTTTCTTCGAATTGTTCTTCGTATCGTGTTTAATTTATTGAGGTTTAAATTCTAGTTTGGTTTTGTGGCCTGTACCTGTAAATGCTTCTCATATTCTTTCTTTTTTTTCCTCAAAAATCGTTCCAGAAGAAGAGTTTCTGGATAACCTAGATCCTATTCCTTTGGGGATTTGTTTAATTATATTTGGAGGTTGGGTGGATCTAATGTTTACATATTTTATGTTTGCGTTAGGTTTCATGTACTGGGAGACACTGCCTGTATGAAGGTTCAATTCTACATCCAGATAATTAACGATTTAAAAAAATTTATATCGACTTCTATTTCAAAGACGAGACCTTTAAAAGCTTGAAAATCTTCTTTTGTTTTGGGCTATCATCAGGCCGTCATCCCTATATAGACCGTGGTTGACCATATGAACGATCTTATTAATTTCATATAAAATATGTAGGCCTATTAATTCAGAAATCTCAGCACGACAAAACAAATATATATATATATATATATATATATATATATATATATATATATATATATATATATATATATATGAGTGATCATTGAGGTCATCAATCAGCGGTGGCAGTCTGTTTCATACTTAAACACAATCGTCAGGCCATATGTGCTGTCTTTTAGCCGGAATATTCATTTAAGCTGGCCAGTGGCGTATTATGTGTAGGTCTATTGTATTATTCTAAAAGTCTATTATATTATTCCAACCATTAGAATAATAAAATAGACCTAACCATAATGCACCACTTACCAACATATATAAATAGTCGAGCCAAAAGACAACATACATGGCCTGTTAACTTCGATCTCCACTTTTATATTTACTTTCATTCTGTTCTTGATATTGAGCACTTTAACCCATACATATAGCAACCATTAAATATTCAGCCGGATTTCGGTCCTAGCTAGAGGCAACCAGACGTCTAGCCACATTGATGAGCTGTGATACAGCGAAACAGTCTGTCTGTGGATGACAATACACACACACACGCACGCGCCAGCACACACACACACACACACACACACACACACACATATATATATATATATATATATATATATATATATATTATGAAATGGACAAAGTCCGACAATTATTTGAAGACATTTTTATGGTTATACGTTCTTTTTTTTATAGATAAATATTTAAGTAAATGCTCTGTTTATAATAAACAGTATTAACGACATTTACCGGCCTGAATGTCCGAGAAATTTTTATAGAAAATATGCGTCCTCCGACAGGAATCGAACTTGTATCCTAATATGTCGGAGGAATATAGCCCGATGTGCTTTACCAATTTAGCCACAAAGGAGCATTTCGGTTAGCAAGGTCGATTTTTCTGTTTTTAAACTACAATTCTCCATGATTTTCTATCGCACATTCATATCTGCTCGATACGTATTTAAACAAATGACGTCACACATTAAGAAATCATCGTGTGCAGATCTTGTAAGAATCAATAAAAAACGATTAAAGGTGATAATCAAGAATAGAGGTTACACAATTGATGTGTGAGGCAGGAGGGCCAATAATTTTGTCTGATGTTAAATGTTTTTAGTGTTATCTTGTATTATTGTTTGACATTAAAATAAAAAAAATGTTGTAGGCATCACTGTACATTCAAATACATTATTTGATAATTTGTGGAAAAATGCACATGAGGTTTCCATGAAAATTTGAGGTATTACAGTTTTATTAGCACTTATGAAAGTGGGGGTGAATAATTCTTTTCACAACTGTGTATATATATATATATATATATATATATATATATATATTATGCACTGTTACATTAGAACATCTACAGGTCCACTACAAAACTGTTCATCTTGTTTCAACGTTTAAAAATTAACGTTTCTTCAGGTGGGAAATCACCATGCTACTAATTTATTTTATTCCAAAATACAGTTAACGAAACACATCTTCCA
>OZ038476.1:46860554-46883054 GCA_964036315.1 Acanthosepion esculentum | reverse complement strand
ATGTATATATATATGTGTGTGTGTGTGTGTGTGTGTGCGTGCATGTATGTATATGTGTGTGTACGCGTATGTGTGTATGGATGTGTGTATGTCTGTGTGAGACACAATAAGAAGTATTGTATTTTGCTAAGAAATTTCAACCATGTTATTGTGCAAGGTAACAGTTTTAAGGCAAGCCATCTTTATAATTATCAAAAAATGCAGCTTCTTTAATAATAATAACAACAACAACAACAACAACAATAATAATAATAATAATAATAATAATAATAATAATAATAATAATGATGAAATTCTTTCGCTTTCTCTTATAATTTTCCCTACTCTGAGTAATTACACCCACTCTTAAGCAGACTTGATTAAAATTAAAATTACCATCAAGTCTTTTAAAGAGACGTCGCTGTCTCTTCAAAAGTTTTAATGGTAGTTGTGAAGTCTCTGGTAAAGACTTTAGTAAGAAATTTATAATAGGAAAGGATTAATAATGAATTTTTAACAGTATTCTTTGAAAATCTAACATATATTAAAATTTAAAATATTCTATATGAAATAAGCTAAAATCAAATTGCTTAAACCAATGAAACTGGTTTAATTATGAGAATGTCCCTTTAATGGAAAACGCAAATCTCTCAATCTGCATACAGTATTGCTTTCATTTTACTCCCAAACTATGATCTAAATGCTGATCTCGTTACCATTTTTAGGGAGGGGATGGTTTTAATAGAATAAATGTCCAATTCAGTTAAACAAGCCATGAACAATTTATCAATTATTGAACGTTATTTTTATTGACCTTTCCACTAAGGCAAAATGTGACACAAGGTCGTTTGTAACGTGGGGTGCCTATACGCATCCATATGCATATAGACTAAGGACAGAAATTGCCCATTCCTGTCACACTGCCGGCGATATTACACCGAACGTGCAATGAGAAAGTTGCTGACAAAGGGTTGGTATCTCTGTGACCCGGAGCCTTCTTCCATCTCAAATGAGTAGAGAACAGATACTACTCCATCATCCCAGCCAAAGGGCAAGTCTACAAAAAGATCCAGTTTGAGATAAATAACAATAGAATAGTTTTTTAAAAGTGTGATTTTAAAATTTAAATATCCAAATTAGTTATTTCTGTTAAGCAAGAACTTCTAAATTGACGAATATATAGCGCACATAATTGTACGTAAAAGTAATAGAAATACCTTTTTTGATGTTGCAGTATTAGGAGATATATGTACATACAGATTCGTTTATACATCAGATAAAATGTTTTGTTTTCAGAGGTTTAATATTTAAAGTTAATAATGATAAAACTGATAACCCTAGCAATTTATGTAAAATACATTGATGTAAAATATATTAAATAAATCGTTGCGAAAAAGATATATGATGAAACTTTAGTATTACGAATAGAGTAAGGTTCAAACTATTTATTTATAATCAATGTTTAGATTTTGTGAAGACGTTGGTTCATTATGTAATATGCATGCATTTTGTCCCTAGAAGGTAGATCTTATCAAATTTTATGACTAAAAGCGCATGCTTTTTCTAATTGAATTAACATAAAATGACTCATAATTCACAGATCATAAACTGAAATAGATTTTGTAAGAATTATATTTTTGTTGAGATGGGAAACATTAAAATAGTGAAGACAATCAATGTAGAAAAAGAGATCAATATATCAGTTTTAACAAAAAGGAATGTATGGATTTAAGTCAAAGAAGAGAAATACTTTAAGGTAATCAGTTTAATTCAAGTCAAACGTCTCAGGAAAATAGTCAATGTAGATTGTGGGGAGAAAAATATGAGAATTTCAGTCTTATGCTGAGAGATTGGTTCATAAATAATCCAAAGATGAGAATATCAGTCATATCATGAGAGACTAGTTTACAAAAAATACAGAGAATATCAGTCATATCATGAGAGACTAGTTTACAAAAAATACAGAGAATATCAGTCATATCATGAGAGACTAGTTTACAAAAAATACAGAGAATATCAGTCATATCATGAGAGACTAGTTTACAAAAAATACAGAGAATATCAGTCATATCATGAGAGACTAGTTTACAAAAAATACAGAGAATATCAGTCATATCATGAGAGACTAGTTTACAAAAAATACAGAGAATATCAGTCATATCATGAGAGACTAGTTTACAAAAAATACAGAGAATATCAGTCATATCATGAGAGACTAGTTTACAAAAAATACAGAGAATATCAGTCATATCATGAGAGACTAGTTTACAAAAAATACAGAGAATATCAGTCATATCATGAGAGACTAGTTTACAAAAAATACAGAGAATGTAAGTCATATCATAAGAGATTAGTTCACAAAGGATACAAAGACGAGAATATTAGTCAAATCTTAAAAAGGTTGGTTCACAAAGGATAGAATTATGAGAATGTCAGTCATATCGTGAGAAAATACAAAGAATATAATCATTTATCATAAAAGGTTGGGTCACAAAGAATACAAAGATGAGAATATCAGGTATATCCTGATAGATTGGTCCACAAAGGTTACAAATATGAGAATGTCAGTCATATCTTAAAGAGATTGGTTTCACAAAGGATACAAAGATGAGAATGTCACTCATATCATAAGAGATTGGTCTACAAAAGTTACAACTATGAGAATGTCAGTCATATCTTAAAGAGATTGGTTTCACAAAAGATACAAAGATGAGAATGTCACTCATATCATAAGAGATTGGTCCACAAAGGTTACAAATATGAGAATGTCAGTCATATCTTAAAGAGATTGGTTTCACAAAGGATACAAAGATGAGAATGTCACTCATATCATAAGAGATTGGTCTACAAAAGTTACAAATATGAGAATGTCAGTCATATCTTAAAGAGATTGGTTTCACAAAGGATACAAAGATGAGAATGTCACTCATATCATAAGATATTGGTCTACAAAAGTTACAACTATGAGAATGTCAGTCATATCTTAAAGAGATTGGTTTCACAAAGGATACAAAGATGAGAATGTCACTCATATCCTGATAGATTGGTCCACAAAGGTTACAAATATGAGAATGTCAGTCATATCTTAAAGAGATTGGTTTCACAAAGGATACAAATATGGGAATGTCAGTCATATCTTAAAGAGATTGCTTCACAAAAGATACAAAGATGAGAATATCAATCATATCATGAGAGATCTGTTCACAAAGCATACAAAGACTTTAGAGGAATTAATTAGATACACGTTGAGAGGGCTCATATGAAAATATTCAATGCAGGCTAAGTGAAATCAAGTTGGTTCACAAAGAAAACAAATATCTAAATGAATCAATTATATTTAGGTCGAGACATGACACTGTCAATGTAAACAATGTTTATAAAGGGATGATAAAGTCTGTACGTTATTTAAAGTCACGAAACAAGAAATTCTAAAAGAAACCAGAAAGTCCTCTTCATAATGTATTTCATAATGGTTTCATACTCATTTTATTAGCATTCGTCTCACCTGTAATCAAATGACACGCAACCTAAAACCCTGAATTTTATTTGTATTTATAAGTATATATATATATATATATATATATATATATATATATATATATATATATATATATATATATATATATATGTATATATATATATATATGTAAATTGATTAAAAATATAGAGCATAAAAGTGGAAAACCTTTTCAAATCTCAAATGATTGATTATATCTTTGTTATATTGAAATACATGAAAACAAAATGCAATCTCTTGTAGTTGACTTTCCAGTAATGAAATTGATATTTTTAGTTTATGTTGTGAATGAGTTAACACACATGAATAAACTGACAAAAAAGTTTAGCTTCGTTTTATCAAAGTAATGTTCAGTCCATTTAGCCTTTATGAAAATTTTGTATTTTTGCACGCGGTATACACAAAGTCACGATATGATCAGCCCTTTGGACTAATAGGCCACGTTCAGAAAAAAAAAGAGCAGATTTGTCTGGTTGAAGACAGAAATTTTTCAAAGGGCCACACTACACCATTAATTGTTCATTTTTCTCAGTCATTATCATTTTTGCCACAGCATCTTAAAGGGTGAATTATGTAATTATATATATATATATATATATATATATATATATATATATATATATATATATATATATATATATATATATATAGAGAGAGAGAGAGAGAGAGAGAGAGACTTTATTATATGATATTACATTCGAACATATATCAAGCCGCCACATAGATGCATTCATGTTTCGGTGCATCTCATCGCATCTCATCAAGCGGTGGTAAATGAGACTGCATTGAGCCCTATTTTTAAATTAATGTCCTGATATTGAGCACTTTAACCTTAACATGGCATACCTTTAAACTATATTTGATCATATATATATATATATGTATATATATATATATATATATATATATATATATATATATATATATATATATATATAATCACATAAATTAGCCACCTTCCATATCGGGTAAATGAAAGTTATTGGAGAAATAAAAATTATTTAAAAGAAAATTTTGTAAATTTTCTACTGCTAGCAAGAAACTCATCCTTGGATTTGAAAGGATTAAATTAAAACAGACATAATACGTCTAAATTATTTAAACAAACATGCTTGAATATATATATATATATATATATATATATATATATATATATATATATATATATATATTTATGTATGTAAGTATTTTTTAGCTACATTTTGATCTGAAATTTTCACTATGAAATATTCGAGCTGTGGTTCACAACTGAATAAAGTGCATTTACAAAAGTAGGAAATATTTTGAAGATTAAATATTGTCTGTAAATCAATACTTTCGTTTGCGAATTTATTGATGTACCTATGTATATCTATGAATATATGTGTCTCTATCTATCTATCTATCTATCTATCTATCTATCTATCTATCTGTCTATCTATATGTGAAAGAAAATGTGTGTACGTGTGTGTATGGGCTTGTGTGTCCATGTATATGTATATATAAAATGCTACCGAAACGTTTCTGTAAAACTCAAACACGAAATGAATTCTTTCTACAAATAATAATAATAATACTATTAAAGGCATAGCTCTGATGGGTTACATTTTATCTGTAATTGAAGAAGGCATAAAATTGCGTTCAAAATATTTAGATTTCGGCATTAAATAACCTAGAGAGGTTGATGTGCCGCTAAACAACATCAACCAACCAACATGAAAGAACACTTTCATGACATTCATCCAAATAATATCCTATAATTTCTTAAATCAAGCTGTATTCCAAAATATAACGTCAACAAAACTACAACATAAAAACGCACATATCACCGCCTCTAGTAATTTTGTCTACACAAACATGTATATGCACAAAAGTTGAATATCTTCTACTATGCATTCATTTCTGAAAGCATAATTACATATTTTTATTCTTTTAAAATCCTTAATAAAATTAGATTTCGGCGTTAAATAACTTATAAGGAGTTGATATGCTGTTAAACAAACTACTATTACTACTACGGTTAATAATAATAATAATAATAATTAATAATAATAATAATAATTATTATTAATAATAATAATAATAATAATAATAATAATAATAATAATAATAACTGATGAAAACAAAAGTATACAAAAATAGATAATATCTAGGTCGGAACGATGACTCGAGGTGAAATTATGCAAACGTCTTAGATTTGGCATTGCAGAACAAATTCTAGTCTGCAATGGATAAATTTTAACCGAGGATCTGAAAAAGTAAAATTCTTTGGGAATTTAAATTTCAAGAAATGGATTACCTAATTTAGGTCTGGAGTTGTGATCTGTTCTCTGTAAATACTGAAACAAGGATCTGACTGAAAACGGTTTTCCAGCTGACACAAAAGCGAAATTAATAACGTGAAGCGTAGAAAGTTGAATAAATATCCGAACTTCATAAGGGAACGGTGAATGTCGTAAATTTAATACTAAGGAAATAATTATACCGACATTCTTGGAACATTCCAAAAGTGCTGAATAAAAAAGATCGCAACTCTCGAAACGACAGCATTACAAAAATCAGTTAAAATATTGAGTAGAATGATGGTGTATGGTGTATGGAGATGACATGTTGATCCCTGATCCCCAGTGAAAGCCACCAGCAATTAATGCCGTAAAAATAAATAAATAATAAAAATGTGGGGATACCTGACATCATTGCGAGTGCGCAGCTGGCAGCACAGCTTGAAACTGCACGTGCTGAGGAAAGCGTTTTGTCTCTGAACTGTGGTTTGAAGGCGAGATAAGATCATTATCACTCGGCCTAAACATCTGAGGGTCGGATAGGACATTAAACAAAATAAAAATAATGATTTTTCAGCAAACTGCAAAATAAGATTTAATGAAGGCGAAAAGCTGAACAAGCATCTAAACTTCGCTAAAAAACTGAAGAAAAAAAAGTTTAACATGAAAGTGCTTATCCAAGTAGTGGTTGTCGTTGTCGCTTTGAACGGTCTCAATGTGTCTAGTAAAAAAGGTAAGTGGGACTGAAAGTTCGAAGAAGGATCGAAATCATCCAGAAAATAACTAATATCTATTTCATATCTAGAATACTGAGGAGAGTGGCGAAGAAAACTTGCTGACATTTAACCTCCAAGGTAGTCCTGGGGATGACGATAAACTACATCTGGCAGCAAGGTAGTAGATTGGAGATATTGGGGTGCGTGGCACCACCTCTTAATTTCTGTCGTTGCCAGGTCCATGGTGACTAGGGGTGGTAGCACCTGTTAGGGGTCCCAGCTATGAGCAAATAGTGAACCCTAAAAAAAAAACACTATGAAAGTCGTGGCCGGGCATTTGACCTACAGACATTTGGCCGAACGGACATTTGGTCGAGAGACATTTGTCCGAACGGACATTTGGCCGAGAGACATTTTGTCAGAACGGACGTTTGGCCGAGAGACATTTTGTCAGAACGGACGTTTGGCCGAGAAACATTTGTCCGAACGGACATTTGTCCGAGATCATTTTGTCCGAACGGACATTTGTCCGAGAGACATTTTGTCAGAACGGACGTTTGGCCGAGAGACATTTTGTCAGAACGGACGTTTGGCCGAGAGACATTTTGTCAGAACGGACGTTTGGCCGAGAGACATTTGTCCGAACGGACATTTGTCCGAGATCATTATTTCTGAACGGACATTTGTCCGAGAGACATTTTGTCAGAACGGACGTTTGGCCGAGAGACATTTTGTCAGAACGGACGTTTGGCCGAGAGACATTTTGTCAGAACGGACATTTGGCCGAGAGACATTTTGTCAGAACGGACGTTTGGCCGAGAGACATTTGTCCGAACGGACATTTGTCCGAGATCATTATTTCCGAACGGACATTTGGCCAAGAGACATTTGTCCGAACGTACATTTAGCCGACGGATTACACACAATTACCACTGAATTTCAAGTGATTAAAAGAAAGCCGTGTTAAAACAAAAACAAAAAAACCCCCAAAAAAAACAAAAAAACAAAAACAAAAAAAACGAAAAATTATAAATTAATACAATAAATAAATATTTGTAGCACATATTGAAGAAATTAAATAGCGAATTTAATCCTGAAGAACGTTCAATCTCACTGTTTCGTTATGTAAACAAGTTCAACGCTATTACTCTTTTTCTCAAAAAGTTACGATAGAGTGTGACATGTAAGTAAGAAACTACATTTTCGGCTAAATGTCCATTTGGTTAAATGTCCTTCGACCAAACTGTACATCGGTCAAATGTCCCTGTGTCAAATGTCCGTGTACCATGAAAGTGTAAAAATACATTTTTATAGTAAATATAGCAGCAATACATTTTTATATAAAAAATTACCAACAATACTTGTTCATAGTAAAATTATCAACAATATATTAGGTTGGTGCAAAATAATGTCGTTTTTTGACGTTCAACTTCATATGAGAAAACGACATTATTTTTGCACCAACCTAATATCAATCAACATGAACGAACACTTTTAGGACATTAATTCACATATCTTACAATTTCTTAAAGAAATCAAACTATTCCAAAATATAAAAAAACTACAACATACTCAAACTCTATTCTAAATACAGCAAAACTACAACATAAAACACACATATTACTGCATCTAATAATTATGTCCACACAACTGAAAGACATGAAACGGAAAAGAAAACAAACTCGACAACTGAAATGATATAAAATATGAAATTCTAAAAGTATGGGAAGCAATTACGGTATGAGCGATCATCGACCACCGGGGTGATGTACAAAAAACTTGAAAAAACCTTGCAGATATCGGCTTGCAATTTCGTGTAAAAAAATAGTTTCAGAATATTATTTTTTAGTGGCAGTGTATTACGGCGTAGACCTTCTGGGGCTGACCTTGGGTTCAGTTGGTAGACAAAATATGGACGTCGATTTTGATTTCCTTGGGCCGAACGGGGGAATGTGAGAGTTAGAAAGTGTTTTCAGGGGGTTACATTTTTACACGTCATACGGATTAGACGTGGTTATTTCGTGTTTCGGAGAACCTACTCCTCAATCGGGCGTGACAGAGCGATCCCACGAGCTAGTTAAAAATGTGCACATCGACGTGTTATTAAAATAGATAAATTTAAAATCCCTTTTGTTGAAGTTCTCATTTTACCTCCGAACTAACCAACTAGCGATCACCGCGGCCGGAAGGTGACAGAAAGAAGAAAGTAACATATAAGTGAATTAAGACTGTCGCCCAAGTGGCCCCAAGAACATTGTTAAGATCAAGCCCCCATAGCTATTTCTAGTGTGTGAGGGTGGGGGGCAAGTCCACATTCCATAGTGTTATATCTGTATATATCTAAATAAATCAATTAACTATTTGCTCCGTTTTACAAAATTTTATTTGTTTTTTTTTTTAATACCATGTCTCTTCAGCATACAGACGATCTTTTCTTTATTTTTCAGTGAAATGCCATGACTACTTAGGAAAAATGGTGGCGGGTTTCTCCGTTGCATTCTTCATGGTTCTTATTCAGACTAGTTCTTCTCGTCAACGGACTCCCCTCTCAAGCCTACCCTGCAATTTAAGCTATTGCTGGAAGGTAAGAAATATATTCATGCCTTTTACAAGGGCATTAGTGCGAATATGAACGCCGGTGACAAGGCCGGAACTTGAACTGAGCTAATTGAATCCATTTTGTACGCTGATGATTGTTACGCTAATAAACGACAATAACAAAAACCCAAGATGTCAAAATCAATCAAGTACAGAAGTTTAAATATCTAGGAAGTGTTTTAACTGGATAGAAAATGTGATACTGAAATCCGAATGTGATACTGAAATCCGAATAGTAAAAGAAGCCATCTAAAAGCTAAGCAAAATACGAAGAAACATGAAAAGTTCATTAAAACCCAAGAAAAAAAATGCTGAACTCTTATGTAATATCAATCTATGAAAGCTGGTAACTTTTCCTCACAGATGAGACTCGAGGCAACAGAAATGCGGTTCTACAGAAGGATGCTGAGAATACCATAGACGGACCAGAAAGTCTTAACGAAAATGCAAACAAAAGGGACATTTATACCCAGAATCCTAAAGAGGCAGCTGAAATTACTTGTATACTGAGGTAAGAAGTCTGTGAGAATTTGATACTCACATGACACCGAAGGCAGAATGGACAGTAAGCAGAAATGGGTTACCTATCTGATGAGCTTGTGTGAATGGATGGCAGAATGGGAGATGTGAAGGATGGCCAAAAGACAAACCTTACTATGCGCTCCAAAGAGTAGGAAGTTATGGAGAGCCACGTCCTAAATGGACACATCTCATAAAAGAATGATAGAGATCACGAGAGTTTCTGCTATTAATGTTGTTTGATTCAGTACGATGCTCATGGTGGAGTAATGGATAGCGGCTCGAATTGAGGAATCGGAGTTCGAATTCCAGTTGGATCCATTCACTTACGCTGGGAAAGGCATGAATCTTCTTCTCTACCCAGCTATTGGTAAATAGCAGGACAGATACCTTGGATGGCAACTGGTCTAGGTGTAAGCCCTGGTGTAAGCACATACTATATAGCTAAAGAAGGGATCTTTCGCATAGAAACTATGGTCCCGACTGCAGTTGACCTGGAAGGAATGACACTCACGTGAAGGCATCTATCTAACGAGCGTTTTTTTTTCTCTCAATACAAGGCCAAGAGTCACTCAAGGTAAAGGGTTACTAAATGGGGTGTGATGTCCACATAAGAGGAAGGAGTAGGAATTAGAGTAGGGAATTACGATGATATGGGTACAGTTGATGAGCTTAAGATTGTGCTTGGGGAAGCATCCACATGGGAGCTTGTTCCAAAATGTAACGGTTCTGGAAAAGAAGAGTTTTGAGTGAAACTCCCTTCCTACCAATATATATATATATATATATATATATATATATATATATATATATATATATATAGGAAATGTGGATGATTCAGCTGTGTGGTCGTAGCAAGGTAGGCCTTTTCTGTAATGATCTCAACTGGTGTCGCTAAAGAATAGAGGTAAGCATTTGCTATAGTAGTAGCGCTTGTGTAAATAAATGACAGAACAGGGACTGGGACGGATAGTCAGTGAACAATATTGCATAGAGCTACAAGACAGATGAAGTTGTGGAGAGCCATGATCGTCCACGTTCTGAATGGAGACGGCACAAGGCATAAAAGAAGAAGAAATAATATTTGATTATCCATCCATGTTTATTAAACAAAGATTGGGGGCGACTGAATTGCAAAACATCTTTGTAAAATATGTTAATGTAAATATATTAGCTTCAGCGATTATAAAAATAACGTTGTTTGCAAAGAGTTACTTTTTGATGGACATAAGGCTGGAAAATAGCGAACATTATCTATCAGCGGTGGTATTATCTGATTGGTCCTAATTTAAACGGTCGTCACATAATGGTGCTACCTTTGAAATAAGTTCTCACGGAAAAAAAGAAAAAGAAAAATGAAAAAAAAAAAAAAAAATGAAATAAAAAGAAAACAGAAAACAGCCCAACTCATCCCCCTAACCTAAAAAGCAGAAAAAATCTTAACAAAAACAAAAACGTTTTATATATCCCCTACCACGTGTTTAATTGTTTGTAGGTAATGCGGATCAATATTCGACGGTTAAGAGTAGCAGCTGTGGAGGCCATTTGAAACCGGAGATCCCACGTCAAAAATCGTGAGAAAATAAAAGGAGGGGGGGGAACCTTATTCCTTTACGGTTAAAAGATAATAGCAGGGGAATAACAATGGTTTTAACAAAAAAAAAATCAATATTTTAAAACAAATTGAAGAAGGTGCGTGAAGAAGGTTAAAGAGTAAAAGGAAAAGGGGAGTAAAGAAGGGGAGGAAAGTAAATAAAGGACAGTGCACTCTCCACTCTGTTTTGGTTATGCTCTGTGTTAAACGGAGACGACAAAGAAAATATTATAACTTGCATTGCTAAAGCAAACAGAGTTTAAACATTGCCTTTAGCTGTAAAAAAAAAAAAAAGAAAGAAAGAAAAAGAAAAGAAACGCAGGCTAAAATAATTTCCGTCTGAAGGAGTTACTATTTACATTATTTACATTCGGACTAATATCCTCATATTTATCTATATTTCTGAGATGAGGTATTATGTACACTATTTACATTATTCGGACTATTGTCCTCATCTTTGTCACCATGTTTATCACAGCGTTTCGGCCGTTGTACGCTCCGGTCTTCTTCAGGTGGTTGGAATGTCGAACCGAAGCCTTTATTTCGCTCACTGGGGTAGACTGTTCTAGTTCCACACACCATGTTTAATGGATGTCAGTTATCAGTTACCAAATTCTCCACCGCCTTAACCAGGTATTGAACTCACACTCTTTGGGTCCTGTCACTGGATCTAACTAACGCCTTTATCCACTGTACCATGTGTCCTTGAAGAAGGCCGGAGCATACAACGGCCGAAACGTTGTGATAAACATGGCGACAAAGATGAGGACAATAGTCCGAATAATGTAAATAGTGTATCCTCATCTTTGTTGTTATTATCACAACATTCCGGTCGTTGTGTTCTCCGGTCTTTTGAATTCAGGCGCCTGGGGTAATCTTCAGGCCAATTTTCCCATTGTACTGCCGTTAAACCCATTTTAAACCTCGATATTGTGTCACATTCGGTAGCGAAATGGGCAAGCTGAAAAAATACCCTTAGATAACCTTCATGGAATTTCGGATATAACATTTTATTTAATCGGCGGGGGTAGATTGTACGCATCATGCTCTCCATGACTAGGGATGTCTCGTTCTTATTTAATATTGTTTGTTACGATTCACCCTTTTTATGCGGGGTCTAAGTCTGTACTGCCCAGTCCAGGGACTGGACTCAAAATTTCATTGTCAACACTTTGATCCACTAGGCTATTGTCCCGTAGGATTTGAAGAAGGCCAAAACAGTCGAAACGTCGTGATAATTAAAACAGAGATGAGGATATTAGACTGAATATAAATATAGCTAAAATAATTATTCATATATATATTATGACCAGGCACTCAAACCCAACTTCGTATTTTTGAACGAATTTCATTTTTTTCTTTTCCGCATGGAACAATGTCCTTGTTAAACATTTGCGAAAATGAAAAAAATCTGTATTCATTAAAAATAAGCGACTATAGAATATAAAGGGCAACTCTATCTATTCCGAAGAACTATAGTTATTCTCAAGCAACTGTTTGAAGTGAATATAGATATTCTCAAACAGTATTTGTATTGGGTTATGTTGGAATATTAAAACGTGTGAAAATGCTTCATGAAGTTTATGCACTAAAATGAAAGTCGACACATACATTCGTTAGTACAAAAGTGTATTTTTATATCCATCTCGAAGTAATTATCCTGGACACAGGATACTGACAAGACCAATTTGCATGAGTCTTTATACATGCGAGCAAAGCCAGAACGTAATTCGATGTAATAGTACATATATAAGAAAAGGTAGAAAACTTGTTTTGAAATGTTTCACTTAAAATTGGCGCCTTCACAGATTCATTTTCTGATGACGAAACAAGTCAAAATGTTTTTACAATTTGTCTTCTTTACATGCTTTTACATTAAAGCTACGGATAAAATATGGATGTGAGTTGTGGCGTAATGAATATCGACTCGGAAAGAGAAATCGAAGAGCCGAGTTCGAATTCCAATCGAGTTCGTTACATTCCCTTGGGTAAGGTATGAACCCATCTCTTTCTCCCAAATAGCAGGGCAGACTGGGTCCTATAGCCTTGGTTGGCAATCTGTCTACCGTAGAATGAAATGACAACCTTATGCGGGAAAATCTTCTGTCTAGTCAGTTATGAATTGAAAGTGACACGATCGCCAAAGCGTGTATCACGTATGGCACAATAACTGACGGACATAAATACGAAGGTAGGAATCGAACAGCTATGCTTGCGAATAGACTAGCTTGGTAGATGTCGCAACCTGCGTTTAGGCTGGCACACAACTCGAATAGCAACGAAAGTAAATATAATCTACCTCGTTATTCCAGTTAATAATCTGCGAGGTAACCCTTGCTTAGCTCGGGGTAAAATTAATTAGAATCGGACGCGATAGCTTAGCGAATAAATCTTGGTGACTCACTTGTCTGGTAACCTTTGGCCTATCTCCGCACAGTGCAAACATTATTACAGTTAGATTTGGTACCGTAGGAAATAATCTATGAGAATAGCTTAGAAGGTAAACCTAGCTTAGACCTGCATGGCACATGGGAAAATGATTAAAATTGGACTCGTAGCAAATAATCTGTGAGAATAGCTTAGAAGGTAAACCTAGCTTAGACCTGCATGGCACATGGGAAAATGATTAAAATTGGACTCGTAGCAAATAATCTGTGAGAATAGCTTAGAAGGTAAACCTAGCTTAGACCTGCATGGCACATGGGAAAATGATTAAAATTGGACTCGTAGCAAATAATCTGTGAGAATAGCTTAGAAGGTAAACCTAGCTTAGACCTGAACGGCACATGGGAAAATGATTAAAATTGGACTCGTAGCAAATAATCTGTGAGAATAGCTTAGAAGGTAAACCTAGCTTAGACCTGCATGGCACATGGGAAAATGATTAAAATTGGACTCGTAGCAAATAATCTGTGAGAATAGCTTGTAATTGAAACTTTGTCTGGTCAAGGAAAAATGAATAACATTTGGTTTCGGTACTCAGGCGAAATTATCAGCAAAAACAGTTTGTCCTAGCTTAGCTCAGTCTGGGCGAAAATAATTAAAATCGATTTCAGAGTCCCAGCAATTTATCTGGGAGTATAGCTTAGTAGATAAGCCTAACTTACCTAAGTCTAGCACAGAGCTAAACATTAGAATAGAACTCGTTACACTTGCGAATAGTCCGCGAGAATATCATAGTAGCTAATACTAGTTTAGCTCGAGCTGGCAATAGATGTGATTCCTATGGAATAATCTGCAAGAATAGATTAGTAGGGAAAGCTTGCTTAGCTGAGATTGGCATAGGGGAAAAATAATTAAAAAATAATAATTACGATTGGGCCATAGCAAATAATCTACGACAACAGTTTGGCAGGTTATCGAATCTTGGCTTAGGCACAGCGCTAAATTAATTGAAATCATACCCTCGCCAATGTATTTGCAAGGATAGATTAGTAGTTAACTCTATATTAGATTTGTTACAGGGCAGAATTAATTAGAACTGTACTCGTCAACATAGCAAATAATCTGCGATATTAGCTTAGTAGGTAATCCCAAATTAGCTTTGTCTGGCATAATGTAAATATTACAATCACACTCGGTCTCATAATAAATCAGTCAGTAATGTGCCATGCGTGATACTCGCTTAGGCACTCATGTATCTTTCGATACAGGACCGACGAGGTAGATTTTTCCCGCAGTAGGTTGCCGTTTCTTTCTGCGGTATACCAGTTGCCATCTAAAGCCATAGAACCTGGTCTGTGGTCAGTTATGTGTCATGCGTGATACAGGCTTAGGCAATCATGTATCTTTCGATACACGACTGATGAGGCAGATTTTCCCGCAGTAGGTTGCCATTTCTTTATGCGGTAGACCAGTATAGAACCTGGTCTGTCCTGCTATTTACTCATATCTGGGGGGGGGGGAGAAGAAGAGGTCTCATACCCTTTCCCAATTCCCATAACAATTCCTCATTTCGAGCCGCAATCCATTACTCCACCGTGCCTCCTAACAATAAATAATCTGCGAAAATAGCACGTCCGGTGGCCCTAGAATTGCTCACCCTGAACAGGGCAAATATGATTCAAATCAGACTCGATATCCTAGTGAATGATCCGTGAGAATTACTTGGAAGATGACCCAAGCTTAGCTCTGTTTGGAAAGGGATAAATATAATTAGAATTGGGATCTTTACCCTAGTGAATTTATTTTCGGGAATATCTTATCAGATAACCCCAGCTTGGTTTGGTCATGCACAGGAGAAAATAATTAGAATGGCGTTATCTTCTCAATGTGCAAGTAAATCTTGGCAAGTACTGTCAGTTCATCTAAAAAATTTAATTAGAATCCGACTCGTTACTCTTGATAAATATAGCTTTGGCAGGTGACCCTAAGTCTGGTAAAGGGAAAATAATTAGAATCTAATTCGTTAGCCTAGCTAATAATCTGTGCAAATTGTTTGGCAATTGACTCTAGCTTAGCTTAGTTTTGAAAAGGTCACATAGAATTACAATCTGAATCTGTACTCTACCGAAATTCTGGGAATATAGATTAGTATCTAACCATAACTTAACACAATCTGACACAGGGAGATCATTAAAACCGGACTCGATGCTCTAGGAACTATTCTATGATGATAACTTTATAGCTATTGATTTACGGCTGGCACAATGCAATACTGGATATAAATTTTATAAAATTTATAAAGAAATTTAATATATAAAATTTTGAAATTTTTTTTCACAATTTTGGTTTGCTTCTTTGAAATAATAATGTCTCGTAATGGTAACTGTAATATTAGCCGTTTCCCTATACGGAAACATTCATTGACCGAACAGCCAGTACTGCTTTCGGTTGAAATTTATAAAATCTTTCTCTTAAAATTTATTTTGGAAAACAGGTTTCTCAAGTCCAGTCGCTGTTATTGCTCTTTCCAGTATTGATGGGGATTTCATCTCTTCAATTGATTCAACCCTGACCTATCGAAAAATGCTTATGAATATACCAGCATCGGAATTTAAGAAATTGCTTCTGTGGGTTATTCGAAAGGATTGAATGCATGAAGTCTTAATTTAATCTTAGCTTCATGCCAAGACCAAAAACGATTTGTGCAGAAAAGAATGATTTTCTAAGTGTAGCTTTGATGTGGTACAAAGCCGAACGTATGGGGTATCCACGGATGATCGAATTCACTACTCAGTCATTCTTCGGACTATTGTCCTCATCTTTGTTGCTATGTTTATCACAACGTTTCGGCAACTGCTCTAGCGAGCTACTTTCACTGGTACCCCCTCTGCATGAATTTAAGCGCGCTACCAGTTTGGCATCTCGGCCCCACCCTTTCACTGTCGAAACAGTTAAATAGGACCCCCTCTTTCTTACAACAGCTTCTCCTCTCGCATGTCTCGCCAGTGGAACTCCCTTCCTCCTACTTGCTTCCCTGATAGCTATAATCTTCAAATATTAAAATGTAATGTCAATCGACACCTTCTGATGCCTTGATCCTGATCCCCGTCATTCTCTGTATCCTTTCCTCAAACACCTTTCTTTAATCTTTACTTTTGCTCTCACTCTCTGTAACCCTTGAGTACTAGTGACACTCCCGCCTTGCTTAGGATGCAATGCTTAAAAACAAAAGAGAAAACACTGTGCTTATCTTCTTGCTTGTCTTGAGTTGGATTAGAGTACTGGTAGCACGTACCCTGAATGGCACCTAATATGATGGCAGCTACCCAGAATTTATTATAATAATTCAGAATGTTGACTCGATAAATTTCAAACACTAACTATTTTGGAGTCTGGATCAGGTATGAAAAAAATTAAGGAGTAAAGAAAATTGAACACAGGATAACTTCCCAAGTGAAATTTTGTCTAACATCGTAAGATGCTGCAGAGCCAAAATATTGGCCTAAAAACTCATGTCGTGTTTTTAATATTCTCCTCAAATATAGACTTTCATGCGGATACCATTCATAGCATCCGACCCATTCGGAAACACCCAAACTATCATCTGTATATAATTTTTTCTAAGATCAATGATTAAAATGGTCCCAAGCGCATTAATCTTTTAAGCCTTAAAGAAGACTCTACAGGCTGGCACTACAAATTACAAACGAAGAATTTTACCAAATAAAAAAACAACAACATTTGAACAGTAACAACAACAATTGGTAGCATATGTAACTAGAAGAGAAAATAAGGATATAATAAAGATGTTAATTTTCCGCACTTCCAAAAGCAACAAGTTTGGAAGGAAATTCCCATCAATGCTAGAAAGATCGCCAACAGTTAGAAAACTTGTTAAGTCTAATTTCCTGAAAAGCTGTTTTAATAAAGAGATTTTATAAATTTTAAACAAGAGTAATACTAAATTTTCGGTTAAGAAATACCGAATATTTCCTGTACTGAAACAGTTATTTTGACCTTTGCCATTAGTTTCTTTTTCTGGAATCGAACATTAAACAATGGTGCCAGTGCAAACTGCACCAATATCATATTTGCTTAGAATATGTTATTGATCTGCACATTAATAGCCTAACTGTCCGGGCGAATAGTTGGAGATTCGTCTCCAGCTGTTCTGGTCAAACTCTCTGCCTCTGGGCAGAGAGGATCCTCCGACGAGGCTATGTCGAAGGGCAGAGTCTCATCTCGGGAAACAGCTACTCGACCCCGTTTTTTACGGGGTCTACGGGGGATTTTTGGCCGAGCGGATACCCTACATTAAAATCGGCCTTGTGCCACATCTGATTGCGTGGGGCGTTTGGTAGATATCCTGCCTGGGCGAATGAGAGAGGTGTATTGGCTAAGCAAGCTAGTCTAGTTGATCTTCACTAATGTGGAGTGAGATGATACTCACTGTGTTATCCATACTCATACCCTTGACCCGAAACTAAGCTAATGGTACTAAACAACTGTATCCTAACAATTCACGGCTGTTGGATAGGGATGCTGTTTTTCTATTGGTTTATCAGAAAAGTAAAAAAACAAAAGTAAAAACAAAAATGGAAAGAAATTCAATAGCCCCAAAATGGCCGGCCGACTTTTAGTGTTAGGACTCTGACTGCAGATGACAACCAAATAGAAATTTTTTTTAGTAACAATCTACATATTATTATCGATTTTTATTGTATTTCTTTCATCTTCAGTTACTGGCAAGTATCTGAAGTTAGCAACCCATACTGCTATTCAATGGTTATTAGTGAATAACGTCTTGAACATGTAAACTCCTTTTTTCTACTACATAGCCGCAAACAACCCCCGTTATGGCGGGTTGGTCAGTTTTCAGTAGCTAGTAGGTTTTACTCAGAGAGGTTACTCACTCATCGTCTAACCGGTTCTGAATTCAGAATTATTCTACTCCTAGACTAGTTACCAACTAAGGCTATAGAACCCAGCCTTCACAGCTATTTTACCCATAGCTAGTAGGTGGAGAAAAACTCGATTTTTACGTTTTCTGAGGGGCGGTTGTTTGAAAATCAAGATAACGGCTGAGTAATTGAACTTGACCCGCCTGGCGTATTTTCCATAATGAGAAACCGCTAAATATCGTATAACGGCTTATGTAAATCGATGGTAGAGTAGGGACTGGAAGATAGTAAGGGAGCAAAACACTGTTTTGAGCAACAAGGAATAGGAAGTTGTAGAGAGCTGTGATCGCCCACGTCCTGAAAAGACATAAATAAAGAACCAACTGGAAACGAGTACGTAACAATAACTAAGATAAATAGATCAGACTGAAATCAATCGCAAGATGGTTTCATCCCTTTCCCAAGGGTATTTTGCGCGAAATCAGCTAATATTTGAACTCGGCACGACAATTCAACTTTACCACGTCGAAAGTCGTTACGTTATGCGTACATCAGGATGGGTGATAATGAAACTATATTTATTGCTCTCTGTTCGATATGTTTTACTTCAGTGAGTCGTGTTTATATTCGTGTCTTGTATGACTTCGTGCTTGAGGTGTTTTGGCTTTTCTCACGGTTACTTGCCCGAATATACATTAATAACTGTAAGTAACTCTCCAACATCAATCAACATTGCCAAGCCTTATTACGAATACATCCTTCAGTGAGGCAAACAATAATACAGTGACCCCCATCTGTCTTTTTATTGTTAATGCATACGCAAATAATTATGGTAAGAGTGGATTGTCTTTGTATTCGTTCACTCGTTTATTCCTTTGTATATCATAATGGTGCCTCAATGACAAGACAATAGCTGAGAAAATTAGCGATGGTTACGGGGCAAAGCGAGAGTGGGAAACTGCCGTTTACAAGGGGTTAAGAGGGGAAAATAGTTGGACTCGGTGTTTTACTTTTGTTTTAGTTGTTCCTAATGGCAGTCAATATTGCATTCAGTAATCATAATATATATAAAGTACCTCAGAGGTTGAAACGTGTCGTCTAAGATAAGTTTCCTTTTGTATTTATATATATATATACATATTTATTCAAGCATATTTGATTTAATAATCTAAACATATCTATTTATTTTTATTTTGATCCTCTCAAATTCATGGATTAATTTCTTAGTGCTGTTACAAAACTGATTAAGAAAGATGCCGTAGTTTTGGTTATTTTTTCTTAATCAGTTTTGTAACAGGATTAAGAAATTGGTCAGTGAATTTGAGAGGATTAAGATAAAAATTAATTGGCATAATATGCTTGATTGAAGATATGCTGCCTATATATTTATATCAATATCTGTATAGATTATCCTCATATTCGAGGATACACGTCTACTAAGGCGGCTAGCTAATCCCTAGTGCAGACGCTTGATTAGAAGTTTAATGTAGCTAGTCTTAAGTATATCTAAAATAACTAATGTGATTTCAGTCATCACTGTAAATCAATTGGCAAATGTTTCCCGTGAACTGAAAAATCGTATTACCCTTTGAATTGCTAATGATGGAGGACATGTGGAAATTTAAATAAAATTTCAATAAAACCTTAAAAATATAGATTTACTTCTTTCTAATGCTTTTACAAATTATTTCTATCACAAATACAAATAAAGTTATAATTTTTTTAAAGTTCACACGAACTTTATGGACACCCTGTATATATATATATATATATATATATATATATATATATATATATATATATATATATATATATATATATGCAGGTATGCAGAAAAATAGGAAAGAACACGTTAGTTAAATAATCCGGAGTTCCTTAGTTTTTTTGCTTTTATTTTCAAAAAGACAGTGCTCCATACAGAAGTAGAGCTTATATTATACATTTTTTTAAAAAAATATGATTCCTTCGCTACATAAGAGTTCTCATGTTTCAAAAGCGAGAGCCGAAACCCCTAATATAATTTTCGAAATTAAGTTGAATTAAGGTGTCTGGTCACGCTTCCTCGTCAAGCGAGAACCTTAATTCAACTTAATTTCAAAAATTATATTAGGGGTCTCGGCTCTCGATTTTGAAACATGAGAACTCTTATGTAGCGAAGGAATCATATTTTAAAAAAAAATATTATAATATATATATATATATATATATATATATATATTAAGCAATTCTCTATAAATATTTTGGTATGTTTAAACGCACTAGAACTACTCTTTTCTTTTTTTAAATTAGTTTTCTTTAAATTTCGCAACATTTTAATACTTCTTTCATACATTATGTCACTTCAGAACGTTGGCGGTCATAGCTCGCAACATCTTCCTATCCTTCGTGGCATTTAGCAACTCTTGGCTACGTACTTTTTCTCACAACCTTTGTTTTGACATCCATTTGCACAAGCTTGTTAGGTTAGATCACTCCTTGTTTCTCTTTACCCCTCTTGCGTTCAATAAGTCCTTTGAGTGTCAAATTCTCCATGTCCTTTTTCCTCATTATTTTCCGAAAAAATTTCAATTGCCTCTTTCTGATTCTAAATATAAGTGTCAGTTTTGTTTCCATTTTCCTTAAAAATTCCGCATTGCTCACATGTTCTATCCATGATATTCTCAACATCCTTCTATAGAACCACATTTTATTATCTCAAGTCTCCTTTTCATCTGTGAGCTTGTAAGATCACCGAAGTTAAGCAACACCGAACCTGGTCAGTACCTAGATGAGTTGCAATTTGAGAATACCAGGTATTATAAGCGTGGATGTGTGTGGTGTAATGGATAACGGCTCAAGATGAGAGATGGGAAAACCGAGTTCGAGTTCTCATTCTGTTCGTTGTATTCACTTACGCACACATACTCTTGGGAAAGGTGTAAATACACCTTTCCTCCCTCCAGCTATGGGTTAATTAGTAAGACTTGTATCTCTAGACTATCATTATCTCAATAAAAAAAAAGAAAGAAAAAATTCTTACAGTGTAAAGATATTTTCTGGCTTTGAATAGCCTGCAAAGGGTTGATAAATCTTGGAAAAAGGAATCAATCAATCGATGCATTCCCTGCTATAGAGGATTATTGATATTATATAGCAGTTCAACTCACTTTGTTTCTAACGAAATTTTCCCGTTTCTTAATACTTTGCTTAGCTTTTGGAGTGATATTACATAACAGTTCAACACGCTTTGTTTCTAACGAAATTTTCCTGTTTCTTAATACTAGATTTTGAAAGGCATCTTTTGCTATTTCAATGCGCTTTTGGATCTCTGTGTCATCTTGGGTTGTTCCGCCTTGCTAATGACCATGCATTCTGTCTGCTTACAATTCATGGTTAATTCATTTGTTCCGTTCCATAACGATATTTTCTAGGAGTTTCTATAGTTTTTTCTGTGTCTTCCATCTGCATATTTATAGTGTTAAGATAATGAACACATTTTTAAAACGTTATGCTGTTTTTTTTATCGTTCAGACGTTTGGAATATGAGTTGAAATTAATTATTTGCTGAACAAAAACCTTTTCATAATCAGCAATGGAGGAAGATTTAATTTATTTTTATTTATTTGTAAATGAAAGAAAGCTGCTAATAATGATTGAAATTTAAGATGAACCTTTCAGGAAAGATCCTTTTTATCTATTTCTATAGGGTAATTGTTAGCTCTCCACTGTTGCGTGTTAGATAATTATTAACTTAAATATCATTAGGAACTGATTTTATGGCACAATAACAAGAGAATAAATAATGCTATTCTTTTATTAAACTGAGTAGTGTTATATTGTCACCGTGGGTGTGGTATTGTCATATATGGTTGCTTACGTGGCTCGAAAGAGTGTTTGACAAGCACTGTCGTTGTCCTGTAGTTGGCTGAGTCAGTTGCGTCGGGACGTTAATTTTCACGACCTTCTTGAAAACAATATGCTAAAGTTAGACTGTTTTTGCCTTTTGCGGAAAATCAAATTAGCTCCCTTTTCACCAGGAAAAAAGAATAGC
>OZ038476.1:46800554-46850554 GCA_964036315.1 Acanthosepion esculentum | reverse complement strand
AATATAGGAATTATCATGAAATTGTAAATATCATCTATAAATTTGGAAAAGCAAAGCAATTTCGGCCCCAGCTCTGATGCTTAGGTATAAAAAAAATTATATAAAATAATATTACATTGCAATAGCCACAATTCACATAATATTAAGAAGAAAATCTCCTATAGTTCAAGAAAATTCATATTTACATGTGAAAAATTATTATCTAATTTTTAACGAAAATTGTAAAGTAAAATTGATCATAGCTGTTCTTTTTCTTTCCGAATGGAGTTCCAAGGGGCGAGAAATGTGAGAAAAAAAACTATTAGTATCGAACGTGGATTACTTATAGTTTGTTCGACCGTAAAGCAGTGAGACCTAGTTGCCAATTTACTAGCGCGCTTAAATTCATGCAGTTGAGACACCAAGGATGAAAACTCACCAGAAAAATTGTCATGAAACTATTTGTCGAAAAGACACATTACGTCGGTGTGAAATTGGCTGAAGTCAAGATGGTCGGTGAAAATCGGAATAAACCCTTTTACTAGTATTCAAAACAACACAAAAATACATCTCTAGCTGTCAAAACACGAATAGCAAGCAACGACACCAAAATAAACCCCCTTGAATATGGCTAAGGAAGTGGCCGTAAGCGTTTGAGACAATGTACGGCATGGACGATTTTTGTACTCCCCCACTCCCACCAAACGGAAAAATGTAAGAATGCTGGAAAACGAAATAAGATATTAATAAAATTTTCTTTGTCCGTCATATATTACTAAAGACGTTTAATATATATATATATATATATATATATATATATATATATATATATATATATATATATATATATATATAGAGAGAGAGAGAGAGAGAGAGATAGATAGATAGATAGATAGATAGATAGATAGATAGATATCTGGTTATCGCAATGTTGGTCCAGTTGTATATTATACTGAGATTACAGTTTTTAATTTTTAAAATTATATTTGTCATTCAAAATAATCAGGATTTGTATATATGTGCAAAAAATTATTTTAGAGTTGTGAATATTACTTTTTATATATTAACCACAAAGATTACTTGTTCTGTAAAAAAACGTAATTTACATTAAAAATTAATCTGTATCAATGGATTTAAGCAGATATTTGTTGTTAGGCCTACATGTACCCATCAATTCATTTCTCTTGTTTAATAAGCTAGGGTTGTTTAAATGTTTTAAGAACAATTTTTTAATAAGACATAAGTTTCATCTATTTCATTACCCGGTATAAAATTTGGCTCTTGCTACAATATCACAGTTAATAAAACGTGTATTACCATCACTGTTTGCCAGAAATATTCAGATAGAAATTGTGTATTTAATATTACCTAAAGTTATTTATGATGATGATAAAAAAAAGAAATTTCCAAGTATTTTCAGTAGAACCAAAATAAAATTTAATATCATTACCGGAATGTATGCCAGCTCGGTATACAATATTATCAGTCATACATTGACCAGATCATATTTTTCCGGCAGTTGCATTCATTTAAAAAAATGACGTTATCTTTGTTGAAAATATATTTGTTTAATATAATGTTGTTATGCTGGAATATAGATCTATGTTATTAACACATATATAACTGATCTTAATATTACTTTTGTTAAAAATCTTCTTTACTGTTGGTGAATGGTTAAAGTGATTATGAATTATATATAGGAAAATTATTCCGCTATTCGTGCCGGAAGTTCAAATACGAATATTACAGAGTGTTTGGGCGTCATTCTGAGGAGAGTGCATTGGATTCTGTAAGAGTTGGATGAGTCTCATGGTGATTATGAATGTACAGCCATTCGGAAAACTCACGCTGATCGTTCTGATAAGATGGATCAAGAGGGTGGCTGCTGGAAGACCCTATGTTTGGCAACAGGACTCTGTACCATGCCACACTAGCATAAGAACTCAATCATGGCTGTCAGACAATTTCTACGATCACATCGCCTCTTATGTCTAGCCACCTAACAGCCCAGACTGCAAACCCCTTGATTATAATGTGTGGAGCGATGTTGAAATCAATAACAACTTGCCAAGACTGAGAAGTCTTATTGGCAATTGAAATAAAATTAAGTTTTATAGTATTACTATAAAATTAGCCTAAATCCCCAGATCAATTACTTGTATATCTTGCTAGATCCAGCTAAGCTCTGTAATAGAGCAGCTAAGGGTCAAAATAGTAATCGTGGCTCTTGGGGCACAGGTTCCGAGGTTATTCGGGGACTCTGGATAACTCTGTATGGATGGGTATCGGTGAACGGAACTGAGTGAGTAGTGGCGCTATGTCGAGTCTAGTTTATGTCTTCTTCGTCACCGAGTCCCGTGGTACAGTTGGTATGACTTTCGCGTTGTATCGAAGCGATCCCAGTTCGATTCTCGGTCGTAGATGCGCACCGCTGATGAGGTCCTAGATAGGACGAAACGGCCGTCCAGGGCTTTCTGCAATCTGTTGAGGATTCTAAGCTCGACGAATTACTATAATATATATATATATATATATATATATATATATATATATATATATATATATGCGCGCATATACGGTTGCTAATTATAATTATTTGATTTATCCACCTCTATACACACACACATATATATATTTAATAGAAAGATAGGTAGAATATATAGATATTATTATAAATTATTACATTTGCTGTTGAGCGAGAACATTGAAATCAATAACAACTTGCCAAGACTGAGAAGTTCTATTGGCAATTGAAATAAAAATAAGTTTTATAGTAACAAGAAATATCGTCGCATAAAAATCCATTCCAATATATATATATATATATATATATATATATATATATATATATATATATATATATATATATATATATATATATATATATACGTATAGGATTGGTGTATACGGAATAAGTTCCAATAACCAACAATTACTATTCTTAAAAGAGTGCTCAATACAGAATAGAGCAGATATAATTATTTATTTAAAAATTATAATATAAATATGTTATAAAATCGCTACAAAAATAGCCATTTTGTTTCAGCACCTCCGGTGTCTTATCAAGTGATGATGTTCAACATTTTATATGATGATGTTATTTTATAACATATTTATGTTATAATTTTTAAATAAATAATTATATATATATATATATACATATGCGCATATACGGTTGCTAATTATAATTATTTGATTTATCCACCTCTATACACACGCACACACACACACACGCGCATATATATCTCTCTATATATATTTAATAGACAAATAGGAAGAATATATAGATATTATTTTAGATTATTTAGATTACTACAAACATTACATTTACCTCTGCTACATGTGTTTGCATAAACATTTCTTTTTCAAACAGTGAAATTAATGCCTGCCAGTCTAGAGATCGAAAGTCTTAAAATCAGCCTCCCGACAAGAATCGAAACTGTAATCCATCTTAATAAGTGACATCGCTTTCAGGACAAGCTTGTTTTATCATTAAGCTTCGAAAAGACCCAATTATCCTATTGAAGATATATTCATCTATCAATGGGTCGTTTCGAAATCTATAGCTGCTAATTTTATTTCCGTACGCGGAATGTAAACAAAGCAATTTTAAGCAATTATTACCATAAGCACTATATATTTCCTTTTTGTTCAATTATTAAAACAAAAGTTAGATTTACTTAGTTTACGTGTTTCAGCAGTGAAATGAATTATAGCATTTTCGTAATAATAAATATTAGATCAAAATTAATTAGCTCATTTTTTTTTTTTTTTTTTTTCACCCCGTGTAAGGCAACAAAGTCACAAACTCGCAGGTCGTCACTAAGTTTGAAAGAAAAACAAGAATCGAGAACAATAAAAGAACAGAAATTAAGAATCCAAAAGACAATGATTGATATTGAATTTAAATTTTTAAACATCAAACTTAACTGGAAAGCAAGAAGACTTGATCCAAATTGGGCGGAAAGCAAGCGAGAAGTGCGAGAAAATTAACTGTTTGTATCGAACTTACGTTTCATCTAGCCATTTTAACTGTAAATCGATGAGATGTTACCGCCAAACTATAATTGCTTAAAACATACAACTATGTGTAGACATTTATTACACAGTTCATTTAAACATAGAAAAAAGAATATAAAATAAATATCAATTACTGATCAGTAAAAGGATAGTATTTGAAGAGACAATTATCACTTTGATTCATGCATAGCTTGGAAGTAATTAGAATATAAGAAGGTTTCTTTTAAATGTCTCATAGATCAGTGGCAGAACTACATTTTTGGGGCCCTGAAGATTAAACAGATTTAGGGTCCCCTTTGTAAACAACAACACAGTATATTCAACGATTCAACTACCAAAATTAGACTATTAATAGATATTGGTGTGTTCAAGGAATCCATACCGATGGGGTTTCGAGTGATGCAAGCCTCCAAGAAAATGTTGAAATTTGACCAATTACAGAATAATTTTGAGGCCATATGAAATGGGTATTAGATTTTATAAGGACAACATCAAGTAATTGGCTACTTCAAGTAATTGGCTTATTATTCTATCATTAAAATGACCTTATTTTAATAAGAAGCAATTAAAAAAAGCATCGCTTTTGTTAAAAATTTCGCTCATAAAAAAGTTGTATTCGAGGTCCCTCTACGATCAGAGGCCCCTTAAGATTAAACTTCATTAGTTTCATAGTAGATCCATTGCTAACCAGACGCTTGTTATTTTTCTCATTTACTTTCTAATTCTTTGTATATGAATTTAAACATAAATATTTCCGAGCATACCATGTGGAGGTAATAAAATGTTCTTAGCACGATCCACTTCCCACAAGCTGACCAAATTGCTACACATAAGAATAAAAAAAAACATTCTTGTTCAGACCGTTTCAACAACCCCTAGTATAAATACATTCTAAGAGATTAAAAAAAAAATCCATACATTGACGAGTCAAAAGATTATGATCGCTAACCTAATATTATATTGGCCCTTCCTACACCTGTAAAACAACACTTACCACTTTAAAGGTATCCTCTGAAAAGACACTTTTGCAAGTTACCTGGTAGAGTTTGTGCAAAGAATCAGAAGAATGTTCGATGAGATTGAGATCGGGTGAGTTTAGTGTCCAGAGCAAAGTAAAGCCTTCTTTATGCACCTGAAACCATTGCTGTACAAGTTGTAGTAAAGTGCGTTGTCCTGGTGTCAGATGCCACTGATGAAAACTGTTGCGGTGAAGAGGTATACCTGGTCATGATATTGAGGTAAGTGGTAAACGATGAAATACCTAGCATATAAACCAGAGAAACCGGTGTTTTATTTTTAATCATATCACCCCATGCAAGGCAGTGGTTCTACTAAGACACAGGAGGTTACTGAGTGTGAAAGAATAAGAAAAAAGAGAACCATTATTAATGAGCGAGAACAATAGAAGACTAATCAAGAAGACAATAGATAACTATTGACATTGCCTTTAAATCTTTGAAGAATAAAGTTGGCTGGAAAGTAAGAAGTCGAAAGAAAGTTCAACATGCGAAAATTGCGAGAAAAGCAACTGTTAGCATGGAACTTACAGTTATATCTAGCCAATTCAACTATGAATTGATGAGACCTTGCCGCCAATCTAGTGCTGCGTTTAAATTCACAAAATCTAGGTACCACAGCGAACAATTACCATGAAAGTATTGATAGATAAGACACAGTTACATTATGGTGGTGTCAAAATGATTGAAGCCGAGGCGCCAGATAGGCACCAATAATATTGCATATTCTTTGGATTTTTATCAAGAATCTCTAAATATACAGCAGCTCCTGGCCATATGTGGTGGCAAGATTTAAATGCACGAATAGTAGATTTATAGATATGTAACATAGATTCAGGAGAGAAAAAATATCTAGCACGACTTAGTGAACTATTTTGCAGCAGACCTAACACTGGATTCAATATAATCCATTTCAGTCAAGAATGCTAAACCGAGAATGCGCAACTAGTCACTCTGATAGTGGTTCCCAGCAGAATGTTGACCAGACAATCAGACTGCCTCCAGAAGCTTCATGTTTTCCTACAACGGATCACGATGTCATCGCTTCCCCGGGATAACAACAGGCATGTAATTGACGTGAAAACGTGATTCTCATAGGACCAGCCGACCTTTATCCGTTGATAAAATTTTCAGTCTTAATACTCGCGTACTCAATGAATACACTAACGGCAAGGGATATTCGTTAACATGGATACCACTTACGCAACAATGATTTAATATATTAGGTTGGTGCAAAAATAATGTCGTTTTTTTGACGTTCAACTTCATGTGAGAAAACGACATTATTTTTGCACCAACCTAATATTTTGCTTTGTGTCTTTTTACACTTTGATTAAAGATATCTGCAGTTTGTGCTAGATTAGCAATACAGTTGAATAATACTTAACTAGTTAGGTATTGTTTATTTCTCTTATTGATAATAAGTCTTGACTACACAATGCCTTGTCACCAGTTGGTGCTTTCTCCATCCTCGGACCACTGTGGATAGATACTCAGCATAATTGAGCGTGAGCACTCCACAAGTTGTGCTGTATCGGAAAATCTTTAACATTGTCTTTTAAAAGGCTATAGATAACCTTCATCGAACACATAATTTTTTTCTACTTGCCTTTAATAACGGCATTCAAAACAATAAAGTTAAGTAGTCGATACCGGCATATCCGCTCATATACAACTGACTTTATTACTCAAGCGAAAAGTCAAACAGTTCTTTAGAAATTGCTTTGTTTACATTAGGATATGGAAGTGAACAGATATGTATATCTCGAGAGTTTGAGGAAGATTTGCGTTTGTAAGGCCCTATTCAACTTTGCTTGACCAGGGACGAACTTCATGGCAATGATGGTCTACAGCACGTCGAACTTAACGATGGTATCCCCTGTCCAGGGGACGCAGCTTCTGTCGGAATCCTGTCGGATTACGCATATTCTACTTTAATAAAAATTTATTGAATATTCAGGTCGGTAGGCGTAAATAAATACTTTTTCAATGAATAAACGGAGCATCTACTCAAATATGAGTATTCACTAAAAATAACGGGTTGAATAATAAAATCTGTCGGATTAATAAATAAAAATCCGTTACTTCTTTAGTAATACCTCTGAGTTTATTATATGCAATTGTTACGACACTGTAGCTGACATTCTTGCCACATGTCACAGGTTATACTTTTCGCTCATTTGTGTATTTATTGATACATTTACACTGTCTTTTTTTTTATTATTTTGTAGTAAAAAATAATTTTCAATTCATTTGATTACATATTTTTATTGCTTGGATAGAGCTGCAATGTTTTAAAAGTTTTTTAATGGTTCAAATTACCGTCTTATCCTTATTAAGTCATACAACTATTGTAGTATGTGATTCTTGCCTGAAAATACTAGGTCGGAATCGAATTTAATGTCCATCAGAAAGCCTGATCTAAGAAAAGTTGATCTGTACTGGATTCAGACTAAAAGATACTAGAGTAAGTTTTTGTACTCAGTGTCACCTCAGAAATTCAAAAGACCTAAGATTCTAGTGGATTGACTTGGAAGGCGTCATCAAAGCCATCAAGAGCAGAATCGGTCCCCGAAAACGGTCGATGGGTGCATAAACATAAACAAGAAGGGAACTCAGCTGGACTTAGGATAGGCACACCGCAGGGTGCCGGGTGACAAGGAATTATATAAACGCCCAAACCTTCTTGAGGAAAAAGTAGAATCATTCACAAGAAGATCGAACGTTCGAAAAAAGACCTTAAATCACATACCCTCGATTCAGAAGATCTCACTGTAGAAGAGTAAGGAATTATATTACGTAATCAAAAAAAAAGGTTAGTTTAAAATGAAAACTACAAAAACATTATTATCTCCAAAACTGACTTGCTCTTTTTCGCTTAAAAACAAAGGATAATTATCTAGGACTATTATTTTCCATACAGTCTGTTACACGAGCAAGCGTTGGATCATTAAATAGCAGCATTCGATTATTGTCTTTGGGTAAAATTCTCACAAACGTTAATAATCAAACGATCTTTTTGCTTTAAGGAAGTCCTTTTTTATCGTTCCCTTTTATACATAGCTATTGTATTTCATTCATCAATCGTAAATATCATCAGATAGTTGGCGTACAACACACGAATAACTAACACTGGCAAAAAGATTTACATCTGAAGATTAGTCATTCGGAAGCTACTTAAGAACGTCATATCACCCTTTGATCCCATTCATCAGCATTTTTCTTTCTTTACACTTTCATGTTTAGCATAATTTATCAGGTGTTTCTAGTGCTCACGTGATTCTTTTATATACTTTTGAATATTATTTATTGGTTATTTCAAAAGTTATTTCCGCGCCCGCCACAATCTTCTTGATTTTTTTTTATTAAACCTAAGCATATTTGTTAAGTTTCAGCAGCAAATCACGCGCACAAAAAATATAGCTCATTAAACCAGTTGATATTTTTTGCTTAACTTATAAGTTTGCTGGTACAAATGATGTTCAATGCTTAGTTTTAATTTTATCTGCTTTTTTAATGCTGGAAATATGATCGGTTCATTCTGTCGCTCCGGGATGGATGTGCGGGTGGTGCAATGGATAGCTTCTCGTAGTAAGAAATCGGAGAGTCGAGTTCGAATTCCAGTTCGGTTCGTTCGGTACAGTCACCTAAGCGCAAATACTCTATTGGGTCGGGATATTGGAGGCGATAAGGTATCTAATTTAATTTGATTTATAGTTATTACTTATCCACAGAGATTCTAAGGCATTTTCCTCACATACAGTTTTGTCTTTCTTTCATTTAAACCTGAGGAAGCGAAAGAGAGCAGATGCTCTCGGCGAAACGCGTCGTTAATAAATTTTCCACTTTGTCTCAGCACTTTTACTTTTGTTTCGAATACTATTAATAATCCTAGCAATAGACACAACCACACATTCTCGCTCCCCCTCTCTCTCTCTCTCTATATATATATATGCATATATACACTCACACACACACACTCACACACAAGCACACATATACATACATACATACATACATACATACATATATATAAGTTTAATTAAAAACGATAGACAGGGTACTGTGGTTAAGTTTTTAATTTAATTTTCATATGAGAACGCAAGAAAAATTAAATAAAAAACTTAACCGCAGTAGGGTTATTCAGTAGCTATGTTGCTGGAGATACACGAATAAATTATAGTATTAATTCGAGCGGATGGAAACTGTAGGTCTTAGCGAGGACCATGCTTCTTAAAACCTCGTGGACTGGCGCTACAGAATAAAAAAAAACTGTACCAAATAACAGAAACCATATCACTTGAGGACTTTCAACAACAGCAACACCTAAAATGGACAGCACATGTAACGCAAAGAGAAAAAGTGACATAAGCTCTTGACATTCGAAACTACTTTGAACAAAAGGCTAGCAAGGATGCTCCTATCAATATTGGAAAGTGCGCTAACAGTTTGTGGGACTTGAGAAAGCATTTTTACCTGAAAAATTGTTTAGCGAGAAAGATTCAATAAATTTCAACCAAAAGTAGCACTGGCTGCTCGGTCAATGAATGCTGAATTATTCCTTATAAGGAAACGGCTAATATTATCATTGCTGTTAATTAAACATAACTTAGACAGTGTTTTGTTTTATAGATAAAGCGTAGAAATTCCGTTATCTATGTTTTGTCTCACGAGAATGGGCATCCCTCATCTCTTCATTAAGTAACTCCTTCGTTTAACTTGTTTCCTTTATTTATCGACGACTTCGCTGGTTACTTCATTTCTTCCTTGTGGCGTTTCTTGATTAGTTCCAATTTTCAGAATAAATTAACGCGTTGTTGTTGTTGTTGTTGTTGTTGTTCCGACTCAGTTATAAATCTTTATCCACAGTTATGCTTATAATCATAAGAATGCCGCAGACCGGAAGGTCTAACCTGCCTCATTGACCATAACTGATTCTAGTCAAGCTCCAGTAGATAGCCCCGACCTTTTCACATTGCAGAATAAATAGAAATGAAACCGGAATTCCACTCCATTAATTCAAATAATACGGAAGTAGATTCGTGGCAAAGACTCCATGGATTTTTACTAAGTGACCCATCGTCCGATGTTTGAGTCATAGTATTTTAAATACGTTGTTTATTTTTACAGTTCAAGAGTTAATACAAATAATATTGTCATGTATAAAGTATTGTAACAGCTTAGTTTTAATTTCTATCTATTTTGTAAGTCAAAAGATTTTAGATTGTCAGTCAAAATTGACTAAAACTGACTTAGTAATTTTCATTTATTTTAAAGTAATGTTATTTTGGTGATGTAAAGTTTAGTTTTGTCGTTACCAATGACTAGAAACTATATTACTGACAGATTAATATATGTTAATCCTCTCAAAAAGACGAGTTTTATTCAATCGATAATGCTATTATTTTAACTATCTTAATCCTTTGGCAATTCGTATTGTTTTAAAAAGTGAAGTTTTTAAGTGTAATGAAACCTAAACATATAATGAAAGTAAATTTATACGTTTTTTTTTCTTGGGAATTGACAATAAAAATAATAAATAATATTTTTTTCTTTATTTGGTTTTGATAAATAAAAATAGAAATAAAATGTTTAACAGGTACAAAAGACCGACTACTGATTTTTTATCATTTAAAAAACATGCTATACAAAAAAAAGAAAAGAAATAAAAATAATTGTGATATATCAAAATCAGGTAAAGGAAAGACTAATATATCTTGATCCTTTTCTGAAACCTGAAGAAAATCTGGCGATCATGGCTCTTTAAAAACATGAACTGTGAAGGACAGTTTTTTCCATTGAAAATATTATATATGATTATTATATTTATTGTACTTTAGAATTAAGAATCACAAATTTAGATGATGAATAAACGTTCCAGTATCTCCATGGTATTTGTTAGCCATTTTTTGTTAATGTAAATTTACAAGTTAACGTATTTGTAACTTTACAAGGTAACGTTTTTGCAACTTTACAAGGTAACGTTTTTGCAACTTTTGTATAACATTGCAGGAACGTTGTAGCGACGACATTTTGTTAGCTGGACACTCGAGTATAACGGAGCTTTGTGCAGACCCCCTCCAGCGATGTATGACAAGATATAGTTCACTTTGCACCTCGAGGTATAGAACTATGTCACCTATTCTTTTATGTACTGTGTCACTATGATGGCTCTCCAAAATTTCCTGTCCTTTGTAGCTCTTAGTAAATTTTGTCTTTTTGCTTTATCTCCTAAACCCTGTTCTGCCAACCATTTACAAAGCTCGTTTGGTAGACTATTTTATACCCGACTTTTACGATGAATATCAACAGT
Source organism: Acanthosepion esculentum (assembly GCA_964036315.1). NCBI lineage: Eukaryota > Metazoa > Mollusca > Cephalopoda > Sepiida > Sepiidae > Acanthosepion > Acanthosepion esculentum. The sequence continues at coordinate 46,839,226 of OZ038476.1, read as the reverse complement.
TGTGATGGCTCTAGTTTACTATATCGATATTATAAAAAGAAGAGCATATTTTCTGTCTGTCAAGTCAAGTACAGACTGCATGCGTGTCTATATACTGTATATGCGTATCTCTGTGTTGTGCGTGAGTGATTAACATGAGCTTGCGACATTTAATGTACACAAAAACACATACACTCTCGAGTTTGAATCATTGGAATAATATATTCCCCTTCCATCAAGTCTGTACAACCTCTGCTCTGGGCTGTTCTTCATAAATTTGGAGACAAGAAAAAAATTAAAACACTTGAAATTTAAAACAAAAAGAAAAGTTATTCATGAGATTTTATGGAAATTTTCGAAAATTAATCGCCAATAAATAGACTTATTTCTTTTAAGTTTTTAATTTTGTAGAAATATTTTTAGGTTTGTCCTTAAATTAAAATGTATATGCGCGCATGGAAACATATGTACATACACAATTTGGATGAAATTGAAATGAAAATCTGTGTTATGAGGGCTGATTTTTTATATTCTATCTGACAACAAACATTGGGTAGCAGGAAAATAGTATTTCGGCCTTTTGAAGACATTTTTTATAAATCCTTCTGTATTTAAACAGGATATGTTTTAAATGGAGGAACAATATCGATTTGAAACTTAATAACAACCTCGTAAACAAAGTGGTAGATACCGAACTAGTAATAATCATAATAAATAATAGGTATAAAGACTTTGGTAGTTGCTTAGTTCATGTTTAGCAGATTATAATATAATTAATAATGCTTATTAGATTCTCAAAATATATCATTAAGAATGTTAACATTGTTTACTTCCCATTATAAATTGCTTACTTCATTTCACTCCAAAGCTGTGATCAAAATGCACAGGTAATTTTCACTTTCAGTGCAGAAAATATCGTTATTTGAATGACTAAACTTATTTATAACAAGCAGTATAACCCGTCTTTTACCGGGTGTTTCATTACTGGGAATTTTTGCCGTTCAGTTGGAGCAGTTTAAGTTTAAAGTCAGCCCACCCGAAATTCAATATTAGTAACAACAATTGGGCGCAACTGAGGCACATCCCCAAATGGGGAGGGAGGGAGGGAGGGAGGGAGGGAGGGAGGGATAACAACTTTAATGGGGAGGTGGCTCTGAAAAGGGCCGTTTTTACGTTCTCAAAGTTGCAAGGAAGGAACCTCTTACATTGACCACCATGATAATAATATATGATAATTTTAGTTTATAATATAATTTTTTGTTATAATTCTAAAAATATTTGCGTTAGATTTCAACCCTCTAAATTGATTGCACAATGTTTTTACAGACATTAAATTTTGCCTTTGATTTTTGTGCAAAAAAATTCATCGAAATCGGATGAAAACTGTGGAAGCGCATAAACAACACCCGATCACACACACATGCATAGACACACACACATTTTGAGAATTGTAGATATCGATTATTACCGCTTGTTTTCATTAGATTGATAGATAGATAGATAGATAACGTAAAGGCTAAAATAGATAGATAGATATATAGATAATGTATATAGATAGATAGATGAAAAATGACTGAAAATTAATAAGCACAGTTGGCACAATTTGATTTAAAAAACACTCAAATATGCTAATTAGTTTCCAAGTTCTCTCTCTCTCTCTCTCTCTCTCTCTCTCTCTCTCTCTATATATATATATATATATATTTGATGTGAACATGTTGTTATTGGGGTATATATATATATATATATATATATATATATATATATATATATATATATATATATATATATATATATCCCAATAACAACTTGTTCACATCAAATTCTTCTACGCCTAATTCATTATTAATACTTATAATCATTTAGTTATCACTTAGTTATCAAATATAATCTAGATATAGCATAAAGAAATGACAAATATCAAAAGATAAAGTTACAGATTGTGATATTCTTTTTAAGTAATTATTCTTTGAATCTATATGTAAAATTCTATGATATTCGTTAGTCCGTCCGTCAAACCCTCTAAAATAGCGATACATTAACTGATGGAAAGCAAATTTTGGGAGACGTGTAAACAGGTTAGTGGGTACAAAGTACAGTTGGTTTCACTCGGGTGAGTGGCTGTGTATAATAAGTTTTTATTTATTTGCTTGAAAAAATTAAAAGTTTTAATATTTATCATGTAGATTGCTCCCATTATTTTAAAAACAATATAATGATTAAAATAACAAATACTTCATTTGATAAAAATACAATATTATTTTTTGCATATATTTTCTTTAAGTTTTTATGTATATTTCATTCTATCAAAATATGCAGAGTAGTAGCACTGTAAATATAAACACAGTAAGATGAGGAGAATTTGCAAATTTCAACAAAAAATGTTACGATAACTTCAACGATACTAAATTCTAGTTAGTAAAAAATTAAAACACTCAAGGATATGAGCATTTTGACAAATTGTAAACTCAATTTAAATGCAAAAGATAGTGAGCATTTAATGTTCTCGCAGACAAATTAAACTTTGCATGAAATTGTAAATTTATATACACCTTTTCTCTTTTTTTTTTATAAAAGCAGTAACTGGAAATTATTATACAGTGTAACCCGGATATAAGAGACCCGGATATAAGAGATATTTTCTCTGGTTTCCAAATTAGAGCCTGTGTTAATGTATATGTAATAGATCAAATCCGGATATAAGATAAACCCGGATATAAGAGATTATTTCTCCGGTCCCGACAACTCTCTTATATACTCTGTACAGTTTAACCCGGATATAAGAGATTTGTCGGGACCGGAGAAGAAGTCTCTTATATCCGGGTTTCTCTTATATCTCGATTTGGTCTATTTTGTTTAGGCATGTAAGGCTCTAATTTGGGACCAGAGAAACTCTCTCTTATAACCGGGTTTTTCTTATATCTGGGTCTCTTATATCCGGGTTACACTGTATTTACATATTTAAATATTAGGTCTACAATTATCTAGTATTACTATTTATAAAAAAATAGCTCTCAAACAAGTAGCATTTACTAATAATTAAACTGTTGAAATCTTTCTGCATACATAAATTAAAAAAAATGTATCAAAATAACATAAAAAGTAACAGTTCTTAATTCAATTTGAAAGCGATCAGAATTACTGATAATAAAGTTAACATGGAATGATCTGTATGTGGATATTTGAAAGTTTGTTGCCTGATTTTGTGTGTAATTATTGAGACATTTCATATTTAATCTGGAAAGGGAAACAGAAAAATAAAAGTGTAATCTAAAATGTAAAATGTATACAGTGTAACCCGGATATAAGAGACCCGGATATAAGATAAACCCGGATATAAGAGAGAGTTTCTCTGGTCCCAAATTAGAGCCTGTGTTAACGTATATATAATAAACCAAACCCGGATATAAAAGAAACCTGGATATAAGAGACTTCTTCTCCGGTCCCGACAACTCTCTTATATCCGGGTTACACTGTATTACTTTTTGTAAATTTGACTTGCATGCCTGAAAACTGCCTGTTTTATTATTTTATTGTTTAACTTCCTGCTTTATTATCAAAAGTATATTGTGATGCTGATATGTTTTAAAGTAATGAGTCCTGGGGACCCACAGGTGGTGATTTAGCTGGGTCCCTATGAAATTCTATAGTTCCCAACGAAAAACTAACGTGTGATTTCAAGGCAGAAATGTGGTTTATTTGAATAACTAAGACATTTAATAATAAAAACCAACAACGAAACAATCGCTGACTATAATTGACCACAAAAGAATCACTTGGAAATGTATTATGAAGCACTGTTATTTAAACAATTGATTATTTTAGCTTTTATATATCTTTGGGTAAGATATAAAAAAAAACATCCAAGGAGGTATATATGATACACTTGCATTTATTTTATGTCACAGATTTGCATAATAGTTGCAAACATACAGCCAACTTTTATTTCAAGACGACCGAACACAAACCTCGATTTTTATATATTAAATTACACTATAGAGGACAGGTCGTAATATAGTGTAGTTTATTGTCAGTAAAGGAAGAGCTTTGCTTTATTTTATTGAAAAGCAAAGTCGTTGTTTTCAACTGTTGAGGAAGGGACCCCCCCACAGCTCGGTGGTCTCTGAAATGGAGAGGCATTGCGATAAAGTCAGCCACAACATTTCACTAAATGACCATTTGATTCGAAGACAGCAAGAGTTAACACGAGGTGCCATTTGTAAGTAGAAAGAATCGCTTTATCCACAATGCTGGATAATCATATATATTGTTTTAGTAAAGGGCAATGGGACTTAAAACTAAAGTTAAAACATAATTGTAAAAAAAAAAAAAAAAGTTTTTTTCCTCTCTCTCTCTATTCCTCCACCTTATCGCTAAGTATTCCAGTTGAAAGGTCGGCGACTAAACAGACTAACCAACTCCAAGTTACAAGTGAGGCGGCTCGTTAGCAAGCCATTAGGACGAAAAACACGACAAAACAAAGGGCCGAGGAACTGTATGATTCAACGGCCAGTCTTCGTGGTGATGTCTTCATAAACCACGGCGTAGAAGGCAACGGGAAACCACTCCACTATCAATCCCAAGACAAATTATGGTAAACAACTCAGATAATACGAAACTTAACGGCGTGAAGGGGGTTAAATCTATGAGAATTAGCTCCTCGCCCGATCAGGACCGATATGCCACCTGACCGTCATCCAGCGACTGATAGCATAAATGGCGTGAAAGTAATAAAAATCCTCGGAACCTATCTATTGAGGGGTCTCTCCTTTTTACACAAACGGACTCACCCAAGGTATACATATAATACTACCAGTAAATACCCGAAGAGTCGAGTAGTAGTGGAACGTTGAGTCGGTCGGTAGAATAACGTAGCGGCAAGAATCACAGTAACAAGCACTTAGACTCAGTAAGAAGTCATACAGCGATACGTCGATATCAAAGACTGTATATATATTTTGCTACTAACCCCGCATTCCTGAAACTACTAACCTGTATTACCAGATTGTATTAATACGTTAATACATTTATTTCCTATATTCATTCTTGGCGTTTGTTATTATTTGATACCGGATTTCCTCCCGGAATCCACAACACTATCCCTCGCCCGGAAAGGAACGACATGAGCGACAGGTGTCACCGGACCGTCATCCAGCGACTGCTCACATCAAACACAAAATAACTCTCGGGACATGGAACATCTGAACATTGAACAACTGCGGCCAGTTTGATAATGTTAAACAAGAAATGAACAGACTTAACATCAACATTCTAAGTGTATGCGAAACTAGAGAGCCATCAACGGTGTCAGCGACAAACACAGGATAATTTATGCAGGCGGTGAGAAGAACGATAAAGGAGTAGGACTAATACTAGATAGCGCATTTAAGAAATGCGTTCTAGGATAGCATCAGCTTTCCGAAAGAATTCTGCTAGTGAAACTTTCAACGTGGCTATTATGTAGTGTCTGCACCGATGGCAACAAAGCAAGGAAGATGACGTCGAATCTTTCTACTGCATGCTGGACAGGGCCAACGCTCTTTACAAATCACAGGAAGTCACCATTATCATGGGGGACCTAAACACCAAAGTGGGCAGGGAAAGGGCGGGGTAAATAACAAGAAGATTCGGACTAGAAACCAGCAACAAACGCGGAGAAAAATGGATCCAGTGACCAGGTAATAGTCAACTCATGGTTTCAAGAACACCCGACACGACTATGGACATAGAGGAACGCAGGAGGAGAAACTAAAAACCAAATTGATTACATAACCATCAACAAAAGCTTCAGGAATGCAATGACTCACTGAAAAACCTACCCAAGTGCCGACTGCGGAAGCGATCATCGCCCTGTTATATGTAAACTAAGAGTGAAACTGCGGAAATTGAAGAAGTCTAATGCAGCACCCAAACTGCAATACAACAAACTCCTGAGCGACCCTAACCTAAAAGAAAAACATCTGGGCAATGTGAAAATACGATACGAGGCACAAAATAGAAACTCGAAAGGGGACGCACTAAAGGACGCTTTAGTGACATTAAAAAACGATATCATTCCAAAGAAGACAGGACGAAGAAGAAAAAACGAATGGATGACTGATGAAATTCTCGACATGATGGAAAGGAGTCAGAAAACTACAAAATGAAATAAGGACTAAATGCGGGCAAGCTAAAGAATAATGGCTAAACGAAAAATGTGCAGAAATAGAAAGATTGAGTACTACCAACAAAAGAGATATGCACAAACAAACAAGTCAACTAACATGGCAGAAGACATGGTCGTCAACAGGCTGCCTAAAATCAAGGGATGGGACGCTCATATTAGAGAAGGAAAAATATTCTTCAACGCTGGAGCGAGTACATTGGAGAACTCTTCCAATACGAAAGGGAACAACCAGTAAATCACAGAACTACCGACGGAGTTGGAATTTTGAAAACCGAAGTAGAAGCTTCACTGACTAAACTGAATAGAAACAAGGCAGCTGAGCCAGACGGAATTGTAACGGAAATGTTGACAGCCTTAGATGACTTTGACATAGAGAAGATCACCGAAATAACAAATGAAATTTACAACAGCGAGGATATACCGGAAGACCTCAGCAGATCTATCTTCATAGCTATGCCTAAGAAAACAGGCGCAAACGAATGTGAACTCCACCGAACAATAAGCCTAATGAGCCACGTGACAAAACTCATCATTCGTATACTGAGTGCGCAGCAGAATCAGGACAGTGATTGGACAAGAACAGTGCGGGTTCGTTAAAGACACCGGAACAAGGAACGCGATATTCATGCTCAAAATTTTATCAGAAAGAACAATGCAAATGCAGAAGGACGTGCACCTATGTTTCATCGACTACGCGAAGGCTTTCGACAAAGTACGCCACAAGGATCTGCTGGAACTGCTCAGCAAGCTTGACATATTCGGGAAAAATATCAGAATAATCAAGAACCTATACTGGCAGCAAACAGCATGCATACGCATAGGAAACGAATTCAGTGACTATACAAAAATAGAAAGAGGCGTATGGCAAGGATGCGTCTTCTCACCCGACCTGTTCAACATATACAGCGAGGCAATTCTGAGAGAGTTGGAAACCCTACCGGGATTTAGCGTTGGCGGCCACAATCTCAACAACATAAGATACGCAAATGTTACAGTATTGATAGCAGACGCGGAAAGTAAACTACAAAATCTACAGAAGATAGTGACCGAGAGTGAGAAGAAAGGACTAAGTATAAACTAGAAGAAGACGGAATGCATGGTCGTCAGTAAGAGAATGCGTCTTGACAGAGGAGGGTAAGTGCGACGGTGAAATCCGTAGACGTATTGGGATGGCCAAGGACGCATTGCAAAAGCTGGGCAGAGTACTGCGAGACAGGATGATGTCTTTGGTAACAAAGAAAAGGATACTGAGCTGTTACGTGACATCTATCCTTCTTTACGGTAAGTGCGACACTGAGATCCGTAGACGTATTGGGGTGGCTAAGGACGCATTCCAAAAGCTGGGGAGAGTATTGTGAAACAGGATGATGACTTTGGTAACAAAGAAAAGGATACTGAGCTGTTACGTGACATCTGTCCTTTACAGCAACGAATGCTGTACGATTTCTTCAAGGATGAAGAAGAGACTCGAGGCGACGGAGATGTGGTTCTACAGAAGGATGCTGAGGATTTCGTAGACCGAGCGTGTGAGCAACGATGAAGTCTTAGAGAGGATGCAGACAAGGAGGAGGCTCATGTTTAACACCAGGAAGAGGCAGCTGAAGTTTCTGGGACACATAATGAGGAAGGAGGGCCTTAAGAATCTGATACTCACAGGTCGAATAGAGGGAATGAGAAACAAGGGAAAACAGCGTGTGACATTCCTGGCGGGCTTGAACAGGTGGATGACAGATCGTGGTCTGGTGGAGATAGCAGAAGGGAAGGAACTTGTTGAGAGCTGCAAAGGATAGAAGGAGGTGGAGAGCCGTGATTGCCTATGCCCTGAAAGGACATAGCACATAAAAAGAAAGAGAGAAGATACGAAAAATCAAGCAAATACAAAAAGTTAAATATCCAGGAATTACGACACTAAATCCGAAGGCTCATTGCTATAGTGAAACATGTCTTCCAAAAGCTAAGCAAATTATTAAGAAACCAGGAAATTCCATTAGAAACAAAGACAAAACTGAACTGTTATGCAATATAGGTCCTCCTATATGACAGTGAAAGCTAGGCAATCTTCTCAGAGTTGAAGAAGAGACTTGAGCAAGAGAAATGTGGTTCTACAGAAGGATACCGAGGATACCATGGCCTGAACATGTGAGTAACGACGAAGTTTAAGAGAAAATTGAAATAAAAATGGCACATACATAACATCAGAAAATAGTTGACATTTCTAGGACAAATAGGGAGGAAAGAAGGCTTAGAAAATGAGACACTCACAGGACATATTGAAGGCAAGGGGCTCCAGTGGAAAATAACGCATAATCAGCGTAACGAACTTGTGTAAATGTTTGGTTGAACAGGGATTAGCAGCGATAAAAAACAACATTTACTAAAAGCTGCAAACGAGAGGAAATTGTGGAGAGCCATGATCACCAACATCCTGAAGGGATACGACATAGAAGAAGAAGATTATAATTTATATTTTTATTCTAGAAATAACAGGTTTAAGACTGAGCCTGCCATTTGGCAATTTTTTTTTCCATTTTATTTTTCAGTATATTGGGGTTGGTCTCTGAGATATGGGTTATATTAGGATCAATCGTAGCGCTGGGAAACTCTTTGGGTCGCACGCTAAAATGCCAGTTCTGCTCCTGGTGGTAACACATATTTGTTTATGTGCACGGCGACTGCTCATCAAACACATCTTTTGTCATACAATTATTTTATTTATGATTTATGACGAACTTTGCAACAGAGTTGCAAGCAAGAATAATTTACCGTTCAAATACATGCGCATGCGTTGTCGCTTTTGTCCATTGTTCTCCTACCGGCACTGGGTATTAATCTGGTTGAATTATTTTAATCTCCGTCTTAGTCTTTCTTTCCTCTAGTTCATCTCTTATATACTTTTATTGTTTCTCTGTCTCCTTCTCCGTTTCCAAACTGTCTCTTTCTTCCTCTCCATCCAAGGTAATTCCTATTAAACTCTCGCGATCTTTATTATTTACATAGCCTTTTTAAAATATTCTTTTTCTATTTTTTCTACTTCACTCTTTCTTTCGCTTTTCTTTCTTTTTTGTGTCTCTCATTTTACTATAACCTCTCCTTCTCCGTTTTTTTACGTTTACCACTCTCTACCTTTTCATTTACCTTCTACTTCCGCCATCGTTTTATCTTTCTCTTCCTTTTTATTCCTAGCTTCTCTGTTTTTTCTCTCTTTTTGACAAATTCTCCTCTCTCTCTAGCAGCATTCAGATCGTTCAAAGTTGAAATCGAGCCCCTTATTTCTTGCTCAAATGGAGCATAAGAAAGAATACAAAAGAATCAACGACAACAACTTTAGATTAATACTATTGTTACAAGTAGTAATAATAGCAACAATAAAAAAAGCAAGGCTGTGTTTGTTTTTTTTACGAACGGCTATCTTCTTAACTTACAACTGCACATTTGAAGCAACAGCTGTGACCATTTTGAAATAATAGTGGTCTTAAGTAAATGCATATGCATGCTCTTGTTAACTCTCTCTCTTTCTCTCTCTCTCTCTCTCTCTATATATATATATATATATATATATATATTATATATATATATCGGCTTGTTCATATGACAATGAATAGGAATATAACAAATATTGTTCACATAAACGTATATTTTACAAGGATTGAATCAGAATGAAAATCTCCTTCATACAAACTTAACTTAGTTTTCTTGTTCTACATGGTGATTAACAAAGCATTTTCAGCTGAAAATAAATTTCTTAAATTGATTACTGCTGTTATTAATACTATGATCATTATTTCTTCTACATATATAATGAGATAATTACCCAGTCTTTGCGGATACGTTATGTGGCTAATAATAATAATAATAATAATAATAATAATAATAATAATAATGATAATAATGATAATAATAACTCTAATATTCATTGCTCTCATGGCTTATGATCTTAATTAATTAAAGTTATTTTAATTAGGTTTCAAACAGGACAAGCCAGTCAAAGTATAGCGTTACTTTTGAAATGAGAATAACGAATGGTTTGTGAGATACGAATGAAATAGGAGGTGGTCGAAAGTTAAGGATAAGAAATATAGATAACGACTGACCTTAGGTCGAAGAGGCCAAAGTTTAAGAGTTCAAGGAAGCAACCACACGGGAATGTGTTATAGACAGTGGCAGTTCTTGAAAGAAAAACGGCTTCTACGTGGAACTTCTTTCTTACATTTAAGACACCGAGGAAATAAGGATGATTCACATCCGTGGAAGGAGCGTGACGTGTCCTAACAATAAAGATCTGAACTGGTTGATTTAGAGAATGGAGTTCATGCGAACATTTGCTGAAAGAGTAGTAGAAATCTTGCGCACGATGCGCGTCCATGGGAAAAAGTTGCAGAGTGGAGGTTAGGTTTTTTCCCTGCAAGACAACATAAACGATTTCGAACTCCATAATTTTAAAAGGTATGTTTTGTCATGACGAATTCTGTAGGCCGCAGTAGATATCGTATTCGGTTCCACAGATCTGCTTGTCAATTTCCTGGTTTTAACCAGAGGGATGATGCCCTTTTCATATCTTCTTTTGATAGGGGGTAGTTGGAGCCTAATGATAATATTATGGTTTATAGGAGTTAAGGATGAAGCAGCCAAGGCGACTTGGAAGTTAAATCTATATACTTGGCAACACCCTCAATCAGTGACGTCTGAGTAGAATGAGATATTTGACCTATTTCTAACTCGAATACCATTTTAAAATTTTTTTTTATCAAAACATGTATCGGTATACCTCAATCGAAACATGTATAGGTATACCTCAATCGAAACATGTATTGGTATACCTCAATCAAAACATGTATTGGTATACCTCAATCGAAACATGTATTGATATACCTCAATCGAAACATGTATTGGTATACCTCAATCGAAACATGTATTGGTATACCTCAATCGAAACATGTATCGGTATACCTCAATCGAAACATGTATCGGTATACCTCAATCGAAACATGTATCGGTATACCTCAATCGAAACATGTATTGGTATACCTCAATCAAAACATGTATTGGTATACCTCAATCAAAACATGTATTGGTATACCTCAATCGAAACATGTATTGATATACCTCAATCGAAACATGTATTGGTATAACCTCAATCAAAACATGTATAAATCAAAATATGTTCTCGAGTGCGCTAAAAAGTCGTACGTGCATTCCAAGTACGAGAATATCCTAGTAAAGTTTATGTAGGATATGACCATCTTGATTGACAAGCGTTTGGAACGTAATCGCCCTGATATCACATTTGTACACAAGAGAAGCTATGAATTATACCTGGTAGACGTTGCGGTACCTTGGGATAAGAACATGATGAAATCATGAGCAGATGAAAACACAGTGGTACAAAGCTCTGGCAGGGAACATTGGAAAAATGTAGCAAGCAGAAGTACAAGTTGTTCCTTTTGCAGTTGGCGCACTTGGATCTACATTCAAGAATATTTCTACCTCGCATACACCTTGGAGGTACATGACATCATTAGGTATGCGCCAGTAGTAGCGCTGATAAGTCATGTGCTGAAGAAAGTGTTATGTCGATAAAATAAAGTGAAAAAATCAATAATTTTAATTTAATTATGTATTTAATGTTTATGACGGGCATAAAGTCACTACCTGCAAACCCCCTGATGAGAACACACATAAGTCGAAATCTCGGACACGGCATTTATATTGATTTTGGAAATTTCATACATCAGCAGGAGCCAGTTTTGTGAAAGATGTTTCGCAATTGAGAATAAAAGTAATGGTTAAACTTAATCGAAATTAAATGCCTATATATTTCAATAAAACATGGTTAAAAGAACAATAGCTGCTTAATTACATTATATACAGAGGGGAGAAACAAATATTCATACACATGCAAATTTTTAATTTATTGTATTTCCTACTAATGAATACACCTACTTTTCATATAATTAACTATGCACAGATGCATAATAACTAAATATGCATAGAAAACAGAAAAAAATTATTTAATAGAAATAAATCCGATTTATCCATTGTAATGTGTGAAAAATTATTCGTACAATACAAAAAAGAATATATAATCTTTATTTAATACTTTGTAGAATAGCCATTATTCCCTTCTACAGTAACCAACCTCTTCCTGTAGTTCTCAATTAATGATTTGCAAATTTTAGTTCGTATTTTGTTCCATTCTTCTTCGCATATGGTCTTTAGATCCGGGATGATTGTTGGAGTTCTCGATTGGATTTGAATTTTCACACACACACACGTGTGCGTGTGTGTGTGTGTGTGTGTGTGTGTGTGTGTGTGTGTGTGTGTGTGTGTGTGTGTGTGCGTGCGTGTGCGTGTGTGCAGTGGAGTATGGGGCCGCCACTTTTGTGTCTGCTGTAAACTTTAAATCTGTATAGGCCGTATGAAATGAAAGTTGTTTTCATGTCAGGACAGTACTCAAATTTGAAAGAACTTTTCGATTTCGAATAACTTAAACTATTGCATATATATTGGCCTATCTACCATCTATAGAGCGACAATTGACAGATGAAATAGTTTTTGACAATGTCATTGAAGAATTTGCCAACAAAAAAAAAGAAAAGTTACTTTGTAGAAAGTTGTAATTTTCATTTCAGAATTAAAGATTGTCTTTTTTTTTCATGTTGTCCCTATAGGTCTTTTTGCTTTTTAACTGTTACTGGTAAAGTTTAAGTATGTATGTTAATGCATACTGTATTTGAGTATGTGAAGTTAATATTATAATGGTACTAAAACTAGTTTTATAACTTTAAGAGTGAGTCACCGTGCAATATTTATTTTTGTGGGGCAGCAGACTCCACGGCTGCCCCGGGCGGCACACACTCAAGCTATGCCACTGGTTGTGTGTGTGTGTGTGTGTGTGTGTGTGTGTGTGTGTGTGTGTGTGTGTGTGGCGCAGGATTATGAAAAACTAGCAGTACAACTCGTCTTCGACCGGGTGTTTCATTACTGGGAATTTTTGCCATTCAGTTGAAGCAGTTTAAGTTTAAATTCAGCCCACCCGAAAATCAATATTAGTAACAATTGGCTGCAACTGAGGCACATCCCCAAATGGGGGGTTAAAAATTTGAAGTGGGTGGCCCTGAAAAGGGCCGTTTTGCATTCTCTATCTTGCAAGAAAGGAACCTCTTCCATGAACCGTCATAAAAATAATATACGATAATTTTTATTTATAATATAATTTTATTTTTATAATTGTAATAATCTTTTGCATTAGATTTAAACTCTCTAAATTGATTGTACCCTCTTTTTTACAGACATTAAATTTTGCCTTTGATTTTTGCGTAAAGTGTAAAAAATCAGTTTTTTCTATTTTTCACCTTCAAGGTTGTAATTTTTTTCCAGCCAATTTGAACTCAAACCAGCACTGAAGAATTATCTATCAAACAAAAACATTTTGAAATCTGATGAAAACAACATCCGATCACATACATACACGCACACACGCGCGCGCACACACACACACACACACACACACACACACACATTTTGAGAATTATAGATATAGATTAAATATTCATTTATCTTGTGTCTACTCAGAATTTAGCAGAGATTATATCCACTCTTCAAGAGACTTGATCGTAAATTTGAATTTATTTTCAGAAATTGTATTTTTCTTAAAAGACGTTAATTTATAGCGTGAACTTATTTAAATTTATTTTTATCAGTGCCGGTTTGAGTCCAAATTGGCTGGAAAAAATTACAACCTTCAAGGTGAAGAATAGAAAAAACTGATTTTTTACACACTGTGCAAAAATAAAAAGGCAAAATTTAATGTCTGTAAAAACAGCGTACAATCAATTTAGAGAGTTGAAATCTAACGCAAAAGATTATTATAATTATAAAAAAATATATATGAAGTGTGTATTGCCAGACATGAGCAAGTGGCAACACTGCGAGACAGTAACCTTGAGCAAGTAAACATTTCGCCCTTTTAGTAACGAGAATGAAATTCACAGTATCCCAGCTGAGATGTTGCAGCAGTCAATGAGGAATCTCAACAGCAGATTTCAAGAATGCGTTCGTACAGGAGGGCACCGTCTACAGGACGTAATTTTAAAAAAAATGAAAATTTTATCATTGTTTCTTAAATGGCATGTTTTAAGGTTTCAATTACTATGAATTAAATATTTTTCTTCCATCACTCTTGGTTTTATTGGATTGTTAAAAAGTTCCCGTTTTTTTGGGTCACCCTGTATATATTTTACCAAAAAAAAAAAACGGAAGTTTCAAGTTGTTGAGAATTTTCTGCTTTACTTGGTCAAAACAATCATCATATTGTATGCCATGTAGTTCTGAAACTTGTTATTAAAGTCTAATCCCGTTTCTCATATCTCTTGTTTCGTTTTATATCGTGAACTGTTAACATATGATATCGTAACTGATACTGACTTTACGTGTGCATGTGATCGCCATTTTCAGCGTGTGTTTCCATATGATAACTCGAGACGACGTTGGTGGCTCAGAAAATATCTTCTTCAAAAGTGTGCAATGAACGTTCACAGTCACTAGTTTATTTTTTTATAATGTATCCTTCGATAAGTAGACGTGGCGTCCTCAAATTTACTTCTTGGTTATAAATACGAAGTACTTCTTTTATAGGAAGCCAATGACCCTCCCACACAAATCTATATAATAAATGCTAATGTCAGTGTGTCACGGTGTCACACTTTTACAATTAAAGGGGCGCAACTCCCTAACTTTCAATAGCTCGTCTTCTTCTATATTATAAATGCGAATGATAGTGTGTCACTGTGTCACACCTTTTCAACTTTACTCCTAGCCCAACATATACCATTTTTGAATCAGGCCAACTCTGTGTGCAAATTAAAAACATCCCGGGCCGAATCCGGACCCGCAATCCAGAAATTTTGGATTCCCAAGTTTTCATTATTGTGATTGTTTTCGGCGATTGTTGTACGTCATTTTTTGCGCTTATATTTTTGGCTGATAACAATTTTTATAACTTGGAAATAAATTTGTGAATAATCGAAATTAATTGCGAAATTCAACGAAAGTCACCCATAAAATTAAAATAATTGTATGTACGGAAAGTAAGGGCCTACGTACTTCAAATTGTTTTTAAATTTTGTGGCGGCAGAAGAATTATCGTTGGAATTTTAAAAGGTAAGTTTAATATAAATTCAATACTTAAATGCAGCAATCACTTTAGCGTTCTTCTCTCTCTCTCTCTCTATATATATATATATATAAGACATTTTTGATATGTTTAACGTTCTTTTTATAGATACAAGTATTTAAGTAAATGCTCTGTTTATAATAAACAGTATTAAATAACATTTACCGACCTGAATGTCCGAGAAATTTTCATAGAAAATTTTCGTTCTCCGACAGGATTCGAACCTGTATCCTATACGGAACCGTCATTTCGCGTGACGTGCCTTAAGCGTCTGGTTAGTAAGGTCGATTTTACTATCTTTAAACTTAAATCTTCCATGAATCTCTTCTATTCATATCTGCTCTTAGTGTATTCAGGCCGGTAAATATTATTTAATACTGTTTATTATAAACAGAGCATTTACTTAAATACTTGTATCTATAAAAAGAACGTTAAACATATCAAAAATGTCTTTAATAAATTGTCGGACTATGTCCAATTCAAAAATGTATGACGTCATTTGTTTACATTTGATACACTAAGAGCAGATATGAATAGAAGAGATTCATGGAAGATTTAAGTTTAAAGATAGTAAAATCGAGCTTGCTAACCAGACGCTTCTCTGTGGCCGAAAGCGTAAGGCACGTCAAGCGAAATGACGGTTCCGTATAGGATGCAGGTTCTATTCCTGTCGGAGAACGAACATTTTCTATGAAAATTTCTAGGACATTCAGGCCGGTAAATGTTATTTAATACTGTTTATTATAAACAGAGCATTTACTTAAATACTTGTATCTATAAAAAGAACGTTAAACATATAAAAATGTCTTTAATAAATTCTCGGACTATGTCCAATTCAAAAATGTATATATATTGTATATATTTAGGCAGAAATTTTTCATTAATGCATGTTTCAATAAACAAAAAAGACAAGTTATCAGACAATATGAAAGGAACTTACTTAAAATGAATCGACAAAACTTGTCTATATTATTTAATGAAACATGCATATATATATATATATATATATTATGAAATGGACAAAGTCCGACAATTATTTAAAGACATTTTTTATATGTTTAACGTTCTTTTTATAGATAAAAGTATTTAAGTAAATGCTCTGTTTATAATAAACAGTATTAAATAACATTTACCGGCATTTATGTCCGAGAAATTTTCATAGAAAATATTCGTCCTCTGACAGGATTCGAACCTGTATCCTATACAGAACCGTCATATAGCCTGACGTGCCTTAACCGTTTCGGCCACAAAGATAATGTTAAACATAAAAGTGTCTTTAAATAATTGTCGGACTTTGTCCATTTCATAATGTGTAACGTCATTTTTTTATATTTGATACGCCATGAGAATTATGAATGTACGTGAGAGATTCATGGAAGATTGAAGTTTATAAGCAGTAAATTCGACCGTGCCAACCGAACGATCTTTTGTGGCCGAAACGGTTAAGGCACGTCAGGCTATATAACGGTTCCGTATAGGGTACAGGTTCGAATCCTGTCGGAGGACGAATATTTTTTATGAAAATTTCCCGGACATTCAGGCCGGTAAATGTTATTTAATACTGTTTATTATAAACAGAGCATTTACTTAAATACTTGTATCTATAAAAATAATGTTAAACATAAAAATGTCTTTAAATATATATGTATGTATTATTTTTAGTATGGGAGCTTATAATAAAACATGTTGAAATCACTGCACAAAAGCATTCATGCTTCAATAATTTGATTATACTTATTTAGGCGATGGTAAGTAACTATATATCGACAGATAGATACTTACATATTGAATGATTCATTGATTTTTTACGGTTTATTAACCTTTTGCTGGTTATTTAAATCCAGAAAATATTTTTAGATTATAAGAATTTTTTTTTAGAGATAATAATGTTCTTTTCTGATAAATATTCTAATAATAAACCCATAGCTGAGAGAGAAGATTTGGATTCATACCTTTATCAAGTATTTTCGTCTAAGTGTATATAACGGACTCAACTGGAATTGAAACTCGGTTTTTCGATTTCTAATTCCCAGTCGTTATCCATTACACCAGCCGAACATCCAAGGTTACAGCACCTGATATCTCAAGCGGTCACCTATCTTGGTACTGACCAAGCTTAATAAGCTGCATAAATGGCTTTGAGCAAGTGGAGCTTGTGACTCTTGGTGAAGACTGGCGTTACAGAACCACAAACAAAGAAATGTACTAGATAACAGAAAACACACCACTTGGGGACTTTCAACAACAGCAACCACTAAACTGGATATGACATATAACTTGAAAAGAAAACAATAACATAATCAGGAAGCTGATGTTCCACTCTATCCCAAACAACAGGCAAGGAAAGAAACCCTTATCAGCACAGGAAAGGACGATACTAGACTTGAGGAACCTATTTTTCTGGAAAATTGTTTTAAGCATAATGTTTTAGGAATTTCACTAACAACAGCACTGGCTGCTCGGTCAATGAATGTCGAATACTTCCTTATAAGGAAAAGGCTAATAATATCCTTGCCATAATAATATACTGTATTTCCTTCTTGGGTGTTAACATAAGCCTGTTCTCTAGCAAGTAAACGATTGTACAGATGGCAAATAGCATTCTGCGATATATTAGTCTACGCATCTTGGGAATGATGACGCAAGCTTAAGTGTGCTGGTGGTGTAATGGATTTGT
This sequence comes from Acanthosepion esculentum, assembly GCA_964036315.1. Taxonomy (NCBI): domain Eukaryota; kingdom Metazoa; phylum Mollusca; class Cephalopoda; order Sepiida; family Sepiidae; genus Acanthosepion; species Acanthosepion esculentum. The sequence continues at coordinate 46,821,232 of OZ038476.1, read as the reverse complement.
TAATCAGAGAGTTGATTTCCAATGCTCATTAACTTCGTTATATTCACTTATGTGCAAATACCTTTGGGAAACAGATTAATCCGCCTCTCTTCTTCGTCTTGCTATGGGTTAATTAGTGAAACTTGAATCACTAAACTATTATTATCTCAAAAAAAATACTTACAATCTAAAAATATTTTCTGGCTTTAAATAACCTACAATTGGTTGATAAGCCATAAAAACGCATAAATCAATCAATCTAAGTCTTTTGTTTGATGCAATACAGTAAAAGTACTTAGTGGGCCACCTGGTCAGGTGTCATCCTCACCCGTCCCATGTATGTCCAATGAGTCATACGACTGACAATCATGCTGGCCATGTAAGTTATCGAACATCTTGTAGAACATGTTGAGTACCATTTGCATAATATGGGTAAGCATTATCCTACTAAAGCAGTACACCGTTTCTCCTTGTAGGAACTGACGCAAAATGAATTAAGCAATATTCTGGATGTACGTGGTACTGTTCAACATTCTCTTTATAAACATCAAAAACAGACCAGAGTTGGAACAAGGTATCCCACACCATCATGCAATGTATCCCACACCATCATGCCAGTTTTTGTGTGGGCGAATACACTTTGTTAGATTTCGTTTCCGGGGTCTAGGTCGTACGCGTAAACGAACAACACTTACTTGAGAGGTTGAAAACTAGAGAGTCTTATTCGATCGCCGGCAAAGTGGATTTTTCTCAAAACATACGCCGCGATACACCAGTCTGTCTCGGGATGAACTTAGTTACTACAACTGTAAAAATGCTTGGTTCCACTCACGGTTGCAGGATGGATAACAAGTACATGAAAACCGTCTGAGATGAGTGTTTGGAGTATGACGTGGGTCACAATTTTGAAATTTGTACCTGAACCTCGAGCGATTAAAGTGTATTGTTTGAACTCAGAGTTTTTAAATCAATGTGCCTTCCCCTAGATCGATGACATAAAGACTAGTACGGGTATATCACGCTCAGTGAGGAGCTTGCCGCTGGCCCCTTGCTACAAACCAATGTTTACCGAACGATGCGCCATGAAAGTGCAACATAATATTTAAAAATGTGAAAATACAAAAATGTGAATGTAAAAATAATAGTAATTCCAAAATGGAAATCAATAATTTTGAAAATAAATTATGTAATTCTAGAAATCCTATAAAATGTCCTTTGAAAAATAAATGTCTAACAGAATCTACTGCTTATCAATGCACTTTTTCATCTACTGAAAACCTAGATGTTAAGAAATTTTATATTGGAAGCACAAAACTTTTAAAAATTAAGATGGTAGCAACATATTTCTTCCTTTAACAACAATACGTACCATAATCGAACATCCCTATCTAAATATTCTTAGTATTTAAAAGAAATCGATAAAACCGCCACAGTAAAATGGAAATTATAAAAAAAAGTGAATTTGTAAGTCCTTAAATGACCCATGTCCCCTATGTCTAGATGAAAAACAACATATTATTAAGTTTCCTAAAAATAATAATCTATTAAATCAGTGTAAATCAGTGTAATATGTAGGCATTTAAAAATGTTCACGTTAGAAAATAGTTAATGGATTTTTCATAAAAATCTATTTATTACAATTATATATCCATTATTTTATTATATATATAATGGTACATGTAATATTGATTTAATTCTTTGATTTTTTATTTTAATATTGCCATGTATTAAGGCCCATTAAATAAAATAAGTATTGTATTTTAGGTTCAAAATTATATAAATATGATTTAATCATACCAGAACCCCCTTTAAGATAGTTCTAAAATATATAAAAATAATTTAAAGAAAAACAAAAATTAACCTATTATTAGAGATATACATATTCTCTCAGATTATTTCTTTGTGACTTAAATGTATATTCTTAACCGGTAGTATGAGATCGTGTCTTAATATGACAGTTCCCCGAGATATGTATGAATACCGCCCCCCATCATCTAACCAATATTTTGAACTTTTCTGTGTTAGCTTTGACCTGTCTTTTGATTAGTCGAAAGAGACACACCCATAAGATTTTGAAATTTCTTCCCCTCATACGTAACTCTTTAATAAGCAAATGAATTTTTTTCTGTTTTCAAAAGTAAATCATTTTCATCAAAAGTTAATGAACATTGCCTGATGACAGGATAAAATATTTTAATTCGCGAAACAGAAATGTCTGTGTCGCAATGTAAAATACTTTAAATAAAAATATCATTAAAAATATTATGCTCGACGTTGTATTAAGCACTTTAAAAAAAACTAAATGTTAAAGAACTGTGGATTCTAAATCTGTTTATATATATATATATATATATATATATATATATATATATATATATATATATATATGTATATATATATATATGTATATATATATATGTATATATATATATGTATATATATATATATATATATATATATATGTATATATATATATATGTGTGTGTGTGTGTGTGTGTGTGTTTGTTTGTGATAATAAAAAATCCATTAAAATATTATGTAAAGATAATCCTTAAATGCGTATGTTATTAAGTTGTATATCTTTTTCAGATCTTTATTCCAAATAATGAGGAAGGGGTATTTGGAGCATTTGACACTCGTGGGAGACAGTGAAGGAAACAGCAACTGGGGAAAGCAGAGAGTCACTTGCTTGAGGGAATTCACAACGCACCCTCTAACAATTCCTTTCACTTTCTTTTACAAGGACACCAAGGGTTATCATACCACTGACCAAGAGCTGAATTCTTCTGAGAAACGAAAAATACAAGGAATAATTAAAAATATAAGGAAGAAATCCGTCATTTTTTGAACTCCAAATTTTGGGACACGAAGGTTCACGCCTGGTAAGAGAATGAAAATTATTCCTTCTTCTTCTCTGTTCAGTGTGTTTTCAGATTGTGGAAAATCATGGCTCTCCACAATCTCCTATCACTTTTAGCACTTAGCAACGTTTCTCCTCTGTTTAGCCGTCTATTTACTCAAGTTCATGTAGGTGGACCGCTAAGTTCCCCTGTCCACTTTTCTTTCAATATATCCTGTGAGTTTCAAATTCTCCAAGCCCTCTTTCTTCATTATGTGCTCAAGAAATTTTAATTGTCTCTTCCCGATTCTGGGTATGTGTCCTTTTTGTTTCCATTCCTTAAGATTTTGTTGTTTACGCGTTCTGTCTATGATATTCTAAGCATCCTTCTGTTGAATCATATTTCTGTTGCCTCGAGGTTTCTCTTCATCTGTGAGTAGATTGTTCAGCATTCCCTGTCATAGAAGAGGATTGATATTACATAACAATCCAGCACGCTTTTTTTTGTTTCTAGTGAAATTTTCCTCTTTCTTAGTACATTGCATAGCTTTTTGGGTTCATCTTTTGCTATACCAATGCGTGTAGTGCTCTACCCTTTGTCAAAACAATTACCAGATATTTACATTTCCGTACTTGTTTGATGTTGACATTCATACATTATGTCTTCTTAAGATGATTACTAGCATTTCTTTTCGTTTTTTTTTATCGACTACCTTATCTAGAAGGTTTTCCGTTTGTGACTGTCATCAACCGAGAGATATCTGCGTATCTTATATTGTTAGGATTTAGACCAACGATAATAGATCCTGTTGGATCTTCAACTCCCTTAGGATAGACTCGTTGTAGTAGTCGGTTATTGCAAACGGCAAAATATATACGTAATTTTTTTGTCCTTGGGATAGAGTCAGAAGATAAGATAAGTAACGAGTATATTCGATAGACATGTACGATAGACACGTGTAAACCTTTGAAAGATGATATCTACAGTAACAAGTTTATAAATGTTGAAATGTCAGAAAGAAAAGAACAACAAAAGGAAGGAATAGAAAATACGTTTAAAAAACAACGTATGCGTGAGTTAAGAGGGAATAAAGAAAAAAAACAAACAAAAAGAAAACATTGTGATATAAAAAGTAACAGATTGAATCAAATAGAAAGAAGAAAAGTGAGAATAAGAAGAAAATAAAAAATAATAATTTAAATTCAGTAAAAAAAAAGACAGAGAAAGACAAACTTAAGGGGGAAACAATGATGAGAAGAAAGACAAAAATTAGTTGATAAATCCCAAAATATGGAAATTGGAAAGAAGGGAATATACGCAAAATATTGACGCGAAATGAAGAAATAAAAGAAGTGAATATATATATATATATATATATATATATATATATATATATATATATATATATATATATATATATATATATATAAAAGACAAATATCAACTGAAAATAAAGAATAGAAATATACAAGAAAGAGAAGAAAGGTAAAACAAAAGAAGGAAGGAACGAACAAACGAATGAAATACAGAGAAATAAGAAAAGAGAGAAGTAATAAGAATAGGAAAGGAAACCGTAGAGGAAAAGAAAGGAAGAATCTAAAGGAAAGAAGAAAAATGAATGACTACATGAAGGAAGGTAATAAAGAAAGAAAGCAAAAAAAAAACGAAAGGCTGAAAAACAAGAAAAGAGAGACATAATAAGAAAGAAAGAAAGAAAGAAACGAACGCAAGGAAGGAAATGAGGTAGGAATGGAGAAAAAAGAAGAAAAAGGAAAGGAAAAAACAAGGAAAAAGAATAGCAACAAAATGGCAAGAAAAGAAAGAAGAGGAAAAGAAAAACAAAAAGAAAGAAAAAATCAAAAAGAAGAAAGGAAGGAAGGAAGAAAGGAAAGTAGAAAGAAAGAAAGAAAAAAGAAAGAAAGAAATGGACAAGAGAAGGAAACATGGAGAAAAACAAAAGAAAGCAGAAGGACAAAACGCGAAGCAGGAGAAAAGGAATGATATAACAAAAAGTCACATCGCAATGACGGATGTCTTTTACTGGTGCAGAATTGTCCGGTTGTCCAGTAGCAAGTGATTTGTGCATTTCGTTCTGCCAGCCTTTTCTCAATAAATGAATAAATAAATGAAAATAAATTAAAATCAAAACATTATAGCAGCTGAATCACGCCGGATATGACGTCACAATCATGGAGAAACTTAACAGAAACCCACCTCTTGTCACAGCAGAACGAGAGACAAAAAATAAATTAAAATAGGAAAGGAAAAAAAGAAATAAAGGAGAATTAAATTTGATTTTTTTTCAGAGGTTAGGCGGGGATGTTGCGTAAACAATCGAACCAGGTGTAAACAACGCTTATTCGTCTTTTTTTTAATTTTAATTTTTATTTTCGAGTTGTACACCTGTGATTGATAGATTTGTTTTTCGGGGTTGAGATATGGTAGGGAAGTGATTTGCTTTTGTGTTTGTTTATCTTTCTTGTATCAATTTATCTCGGTTGTTGTCATTGCTCATTGAATGTCTCCTTACTCTTCTTATTTAACATTAGGAAAATAATACGAACAAACAAACAAAAAAAGATGGAAATAAATTAAAAATAAACTAACAAATCCTACACTAGAATATCGGACTGAGAAGTGAAAAGTGCTTGATTCCATACAATTCTTCTTCGATTATTATTCGTACATCGATTTTCAGTACTTCGTGAAATGAAGAGAAAAATTGAAATCAGCCGAGCATTTTTCAATTATTTGATTTAAACTTCTAATATTTCAACGTTTGAAATTGAACCGCCCCAGTGCGCAATTTTAAACACTCAAACAATGATTATATTTGACAAATGGTTAAGTTGGGTGCGCTTTCAAACAGAAACTAATCTTTCAAATAAATCTACTTCGGGAGTTAGCGAGAGAAAAATGCGAGACCAACCGGAAACAGACAAAAATTTACAGATTTTATCATAAAAAATAAACTGCATAAAAACATAAACAAACTATTTGAAAATGTTATTTGATTATATAGATAATAAATTTCTTTCTGAAAATTAATTCTTTCTTCATTCTTTTTCTATAATTTAGATATACAGTTAATTTTTGTCTGAATTTCTAGCATGAGGAGTTACCATTGTTTACACTATTTATATTCGGATTGTTATTACCATATTTGTTGCTGTTATTTTACTATAACATATATTGCTGATCATTTTGGTTTGTATTGCTATAAAAATGTATTTTTATATTTTAATGGTGTTTTTTTTTTAGAGGTTCACTATTTGCCCATAACTAGGACCCTAACAGGTGCAACCACCCCAGGTTAGGATGAACCGGGGAACAACAACAACAATTAAGATGTGGTTCCGCGCTCCTCAAAACATCCGATTTCCAGAAGCATTGCTGCCGGATGTAGTTTATCGTCATACGCAGGACTCGATTTGAGTACGTCACATATTACCTACGATAAGAAAATAAGAAATTGTGACGCAGCAGAAATTTTCTCCAGTGTAATCCAAGTTTGACTTTAAGCTTCCTTCTCCCAAGTTTGACTTTAAAACTTCCTTTTCCAGCCCTTCTCGGGTGTACATTGATCTGGGTAATCTACAGGGAATTCTGAACTTAACATTATTTAATCGCCGAGGTTAGACTGTTCTCGTTCTTGATATGTAGGTTACCCGGATCGATATACACCTGATGAAGGCCGGTGGGCACAGCGACCTAAACGTTGTGATAACAACAACAAAGATAAGGACAAGAGTCCGAATATAAATAGTGGAAATAGATATTTGGTTATCCAGAATTTTAGATTATCCGAACCTAATTTTTTTTCATTCCCTGTCCAAAGACGTCCGGATAAACGAGGTACTGTAATAACGGTTTTACCCATGCCATTTCACCAATGATTTGAAAGGGACAAATCTTGTCAAATTAGACCAAAATAGATAAAATTACATATACTTATTTTAATTTTTGCAAGGCAAAAACGAATGTGTTTGGATAGAATTTATTGGTTAAAAGTTGTTAGAAAGCTATTACGGTTAATTTGTAGTGTAACATCCGCGCTCAGTTCGCATTAAAAATTTCCCGAATAATTACTTTTAGTTGTAATTGTACGTACTTCATTCGAATTTGGCTTGATAAATTTGATAGAATCGACCGTTTTGGAGTTACCAAAAGTAAAATTTCGGATTCATTCGCGTCGTTGCCGGCAGCAATTACTGGCGTTGTTTGCATACATTCGCCGCGGAAAGCTAAGCGCGGAAGAATATAGTTGACGGACTTTCTTTTACTGATCTTACTCGTCTCAACTTGTCTCAATTACTGCGGAAGAGGACTATATTGTGTGCGCAAGAATCAAGACAACTGAATATTCCAATCCTAGCTATTCCGCAGCGAATGTATACAAACAACGCCAGTAATTGCTGCCGGCAACGACGCGAATGAATCCGAAATTTTACTGTCGATAACTCCAAAACGGTAGATTTTATTAAAAAAAAAACTTCTGAAGCATCACAATTTCTATCATTTGCGTAGGCAGTATGTGACGTGCTCAAAACGAGTCCTGGATATGACGATAAACTACATCCAACAGCAAGGCTTCTGGTCGGAGGTTTTTCGGAGCGTGGAATCACCTCTTAATTGCTGTTTTTCCAAGGTCCGCTTAAACAAAAACAAAATACTGTGAAAGTATAAAAATACATTTTTATAGTAAAAATAACAGAAATACATTTTTATATAAGAATTTACCAACTGTAATGAAAAAAATACGCAGGTGTAGGCTTTAAGTAAGCTTTATTCAACTGAGAATACAAGGTTCGCGTATAGTGTCCTGTTATAGTCCCAGTAAACGGAAATAGCCCTCTCAAAGTAGAGTGTAACAAAACAAGGGTAGACCACTCTTGATTATTCATAACACCAACAATACATATTTATAGTAAAATTAACAACAGTACAGTTTTAAAGCAAAATAACTAGCAATACATTTTATAGTAGAATTAACAACAAAATATTTTGTAGCAAAATGACCAACAATTCATTTTATCTGTAGTTAAAACGCTATAAAACTAAAACTATAACACATATCTATTGGCCATTTAATCTTCTTTGAAGCAGTCCTCTTCTGAAGCCACTCACATTATACAGCGTCGTTTTCAGTGATTGTAGCATTCCTGGAACTCCTTTGTGCTGATAGCGAACAGATACAACGTCGGATTATCCTAGATTTCCTCGACTTCTTGCAATCTTTGTTCCTTTCAAGTGGGATTTGAATTTTGGAAAGAGGAAAAACTCGCAATGGGCATGAGCTGGGGAGCATGGACATTGTCGGACCTGGTTAATGCTGTACTTGGCCAAAAACTGCTACACAAGCCATAGTCATTCGTGGAAACTGGTGTGATGAGACGACCACACTCTACACACTTTCCTTCTAAGCACTACTATAAACAACGGAAAGAGAGCGAAAACGTTATTACTTTGTGTGCATGCCCGACAGAGATCAAGGTCTATAGCTTCCAAGCGGATATACATATGCTTCGTTACCATAGCAACAGTCCCGATAATTTTTTATCAGACCTCGTCTACCTGAAATAAATATTATGAAAAATATATATTATATAAATATTACAGAAGAAAGTTCATAAATATATCTTAAATATAAAATAAAATCTTATCTTATTACATAAAAACTATAATTTAAATATTACAAAAATATAAATAGACATTGCAGAATATATACGTCAAATATATATTAAATATTGCAGAAACTATATTTCAAGTATTACAGAACATATATTTGATATACAGAACAACCTCGATTCTCGAACGTCCTACATGTCAAACAAATCGGTTTTCGAACAGAAAATTCGAGATGAAAATGCCTCGGTTATCGAACCAAGTTAACACGAACGCAATAATTTCTGAGTTAACCGCCGTGTTGTATATATTCTTGTATTTTGTTGTCCTTTCTTTTAAATTTTATTACACTGTGACGTTTTTCTCTACTTTGATTCCTATTGGAAAAATAGTTTCGGTTTACGAACATTTCTGGTTACGAACGACCTTCAAGAACGAGTTAAATTCGTGAACCGAGGTTCCACTGTATATATATATATATATATATATATATATATATATATATATATATATATATATATATATATATATATATATATGTATATATATATATATATATAAATACAACTGAAAATATAACTTAAATGTTAGTGAAATATATTTTAAATATATCTTAAATATTAAATTATATATTTCATAAATATTATAGAAAGAATAACTTATATAAATGTTTCAGTGAATATATCTTATATCTAGCTTAAATATTAGAGAAAATATGTCTTAAATGTTGATAAAAATATATTTGAAATATATCATAATCATTACATTAAATATATCTTACATAAACATTACAGTAAATAAATTTTAAATATAGTTTAAACATTACAGAACATATGCATTAGATATTACTCTAGCTATAGCCTAAATACATATTACAGTAATTATATTTTAGATATATCTTGAACCTTACAGAAAATATATTTTAAATATCTTTTGAATATTACAGTAAATACAGGGTGCAATGGATAAGTTGTCGTCTAATTCACGCTAAAATTAAAATAACACTGGCATCTCATTTTAACAGATAGATTTACCAAAATTACACAAAAATATCCTCAAATATGAAAGAGTAAATTTATTCAATAAAATCGCCATTGGCTTCAACCACGGCCTCCAGACGACTTCAGAATCTCCTGTAACTCTTCTGGACGGTCTCCTTGTTTAAGTTGGTGAATGCTGCCATAACACTTGCCTTCAGTTAATCTTTGGTGTTACAAAGAATTTTGTTTGTCTCTCACTCAACTGCGCCCCACATTAAATAATCAAGAGAGTAGCAGTCTGGGGAGTTAGGTCGCCAGATGTAAGCGGTGATGTGGCTGTAGAAATTGTCTGGGTACTCCTGCTTGTGTGGCATGTTGCAGAGTCCTTTTGCCAGAAATAGGGTCTTCCAGCAGCCACCCTCTTGACCCAAGGCAGCATTACCTCCTAAAGTAACTTGATGTAGGCCCTGGGGGAAGATGAATGGAGGAGTAACGTCGCTATCACTAGTGATCACTTCAAATACCTTCGTAATAACCTAGTCCAATTCTTTCCGAATCATCTGCACTATCTTCAGATTGACACCCAAGCACTCTGAATTGTTCGTATTAGAGATACCGACAAGAATGCCAAACAGTACCGCATGCCGTTTCCAAATTTCTGGCGTGGTGAATTGCATCATGACGCTCTTTTCTCCCAGACTGTGTCCAACTAACCCTACTCTACTGAGCAGTCGACAAAAACAAACAACGCGCATGCGCGAAATTAAAAATATAAAATAGCGACAATATACCGATAGCACCCTGTATATCTTATCTTAAATATTTCAGAAAATATATCTTAAATATTACTGAAAATATATTTTCAGTATTTTTTAAATATTACAGAAAATATATCTTAGATATATCTTAAATATTACTGAAAATGTATGTTAAATATTAAAGAAAGTATATCCTAGATTACTGAAAATATATCTTGCATAATATTGCAGAAAAATATTTTATATAAATATTTCAAAAAATAAATATAATCTTATATAAATATTTAAAAAACTTAAATATATTTGAAATATTACTAAAAATATATCTACTATATATCTGAAATATTGCTGAAATATATCCTAAATTAATATTAGAGAAAATATATCTAAGCTATATCTTAAATAAATAAGCAAGTAATTGGATTCATTCGCCATATTTTTTAAATTATTCGTTAATTTATTTGCATGGTTCACCAGCGTGGGTCATTAACACATTTTTAAAAAATATTCAACTATTGAATAGAAAGTGTCATCACTCTACACACGGTCACAATCTGCTCGATTCGGTCGCTATTAAATAATTAACGCAAATTAAGGTTGAACCGGATGCACGACTCTTGATCTCCAATGTAGATTGTGAGTATAATAACAACAAGGAAAAAAGTATAAGTCCTTTTCTGAATGTCCGATTTTCGGAACATTTTCTAAAAGGCGTTGTTCGACCCGACATTTGTTGCCATAGAAACATGCATAGGAGAAAATGAACTCAACGGTTAAGCGGGTTACTGAAGATCAGAAAACTTTTGCATGAAACTGAAAGGTTGTCTAAGATATGCAATGTTTCTGTAGAAAATAATTAATTTAAGGTACATCAAAGATGAAATTGTCAAAATGATTCCTTTTCTCGAGAACTGCTACTTTGTGAAACAAACTCCCACGTGGATGCTTCCCTGAATACTGCAGTGTTAACCTGTTCGTCAAGAGTCAATCGCTATCCTCCTTATGCTCAATCAGCACTTCTTTCTACCTCTTTTTACGTTTATGTCACCCCTTTCGCCCCTTTCATGAGTCTATCTTGAGTCTTATACTGGATGAACTTTATTATAAAAATAAAATATTCATAGCTCTTTTAGTAGAGATAGAGAGAGATGTGGGAAGAGAGAGAGGGAGGGAGAGTAGAAGGGAGTGATAAAGAGAGAGAGAGAGAAGTGAAAAGAAAATGAGGAACACAGGAAAAGAAACAATATTGAAAGTATCATTCGGATAAGATAAAATAACAAAGTTTAAAATTCGAAACAGGAAAGAACATAAAGCATCATTTTACGAAGAGCTGAATTAAATGAGAATAAGTATATGAAGAAAAGAAAAGAAAGTAAGAAAATTAGTAAAAAGACGAAAATATCGCAAAAGAGAAAGGAAGGTTGGTTGCAGACAGGTCCTTCATCACTGTTAAAAGTTTGGGTCATTCTATGAACGGATCTTCACGCATTGGAGACAATAATAGAAATTAGAGTAATCGCTTTGTTGCCGTGACTGTTTTCATTCATTCAATTTTTTTTCAACCTAATACCTGGGCTAAAGAGAGTAAATGAAAAAAAGCAACTTGAAAGCCTGTGCCAAATTATAAAAGCCTCTTCCTCTGGTGCGTCCATTTCCAAAATGGCAACTAGAAAATGGCGACAGAGGAAAAAGGGGAAGGGAAAGGAGGTATGAAAGTGCAAGTAGCCAAGGAATAAAATCAGCGGGAGAAAACATATTAAAAGAAAGAAAGAGAGGGAAGAGAATGTATGGTTTTATATGATTGATGCTAAAACGAGGCCAAAGAAACAAGATGAAGTTTCAGCATGGCGGAAGAGGCGAAAATGGTGTATGCAATTGCTAAGTAAGCTGTGGTAAAAAAATTACAATGAAACAGAGACAAATAAAATTGGATAACATTGAGATTGTTGGCAATGTGGCTGCTGGAGATTTCATCTTCCTGTTGTTACTTTTATCACAGTTCTTTTTCTTTTTATTGTAATTTTTTCTTACGTGTTATCCTCACCCGTTTTTGGATTATCGTCCTAACAATGAGGATGATTTTCGATTTTGTCGGTAATTCGTATTATTGATGCTTATAAGTTTTATTGCATTCATTAACGCTTCAAATATGTTTTCAAATCTTGTTTCAAATCTTCTGTTTTAGAATGTTTCACTGAGACAGGTTTGATGATCACTGCCAGTATGAATTGGAAACGTGAGAAGTGATATGAACAACTTTTCGAATGATGATACCATTTATTTTTCGCAGATGTTAAAAGTACCAGGCTGATACGTCGGCTTAGATTAAGAAACTGATTTCTCTCATATATATTTTATTATGCAGATATTGTTATTAGTACACACACACACATACACACACACACACACAGAGGTATTCTTGTGAACATTTTACATATGCTCGATGATTACAGCTGAAGAATAATTCGTTGCCCAAAAGGCTGCGTGAGCGCTTTTGAACTCTGTCGTGGTTGAACAGTGGGGATTTGGAATCACTGACACAGATATAGTAGCAAGACTCCATCCTTGGCTTGATCTGAATGTGATATCTTTCTTTTCATATGCCGTAAATATCGAGCAGAATTTAACAACTATTTACAACTAAGCAATATGTTTATTTACTTTTTTAAATCTTTTTTATTTTCCGACATAAGAAATAATTTAAAAACCGAAAATTTTCCCTGGAAAAAAGGTTATGGAACTTAAAAGAAGTTAACAAAACCCCTACGATAAAATGGAAAATATTAAAAAAAACTCTAACCTGTAAATCTTTAAATGAACCTTGTTTATTATGCTTACATGAGAAATTAGAAATTATCCTATTTGCTGAAAAAAACTCTACTAAGCCAAAGTAGTGAATTAACTGTAAATTGCCGACATAGTTTAACTTTTACCTTACAACATAATTAATTTTTTTTTACATTAGTTAATTCCATTTCTCATGGCCAAAATTTATAAGTAAATAATTGTCCACCCTCTACAAGTAATTATCTTATTTTGTTTATTCAGATTTAGTATTGCTATGTATTGCCGTACAGTTAGTATTATTTATATCTTTTATAGATGTTCCACATTTTTAATTTTGTCTACAGAAGAAGCTTCCTGAATTTGAAAATTAAAAAAAAAATTCTGTTGAAATTAACTTTACGTTTCATTGCCATCTTTCCTCTCCCCTCAGCGTCTTTTGAAAAATTGAACATGTCATATTTGTCTACAATCCCATCTGTTGACTACATGTTTTCCGTAATTGTCAATGATGACCTGGTTCCGGTTTATCATCTAATGAAAAAGAAAAAAATCCCCACCTCCACCCTCTGGCGCTTAATTTTCTATTTAGCGTAGATCTGACATTTAATTGGTTAATCAAGACAAACCCACATCTATTTTTAATTCAGACCACATGATTTCTTAGTCCCCACCCATTATCTTAGGGAAAAGAAGTAACATGTTGCTTTTGAAATTAAAATAAAAATATTTGATCACCAGTCACTTATTGGTCTAAAGAGGTACAACGTAGTACCGAATCACAAAAACTATTGTGTAGCGATTTCAATATGTTTTTGTTTTAATTTCTATAATAATAATGATAATATATATATATATATATATATATATATATATATATATATATATATATAGGTAACTACAATCGTATCGAAAAACCTTCGAATTCTTGATTTAACAATAGCCAAATCAATCACGAAGGAAAAAAAGGTTTTAAAAAAAGAAAGATCCAGGAACATGAAAGTCTGTCGAAAATAATCGCTCAGATACAGGTTCAAGGCCCAAAGAAAAAACCCCGATACGAGTAAACAACTAACTAAAGAGCTCAATACAAACGTAGAGCAAACATAGTCAAACCTAATGAGACAGACAAACCTACCAAGGTTTCACTTAGGCAGATCGTCAGGGTCGGCTGGCTAAAGAGGCAACAGTAAAACGGCGTATATATAGATTGTCTGGCTCATTAGGTTTGACTATATATATATATATATATATATATATATATATATATGTATGAAGAAATATACTCTTAAGGTGTGCTATATTTATGGGATAAAGTGCTCAGTATCAGAAGTAGAGCGTGTGTAAATATAAAAGTGAACATTGAATTTAGAGGCGACAGTCTGTTTCATGCTAGACGCAATCGTCAGGCCACCCTCTCAGTCTGTTTCATACCTGACGATTGCGTTTAGCATGAAACAGACTGCCGCCACTAAGTGTTGACTTCAATGTTCACTTTCATATATATATATATATATATATATATATATAAAAGTGAACATTGAAGTCAACACTTAGAGGCGACAGTCTGTTTCATGCTAGACGCAATCGTCAGACTTCAATGTTCACTTTCATATATATATATATATATATATATATATATATATATATATATATATATATATATATACTGTCTATACGTTATTTTAATAGGTACAATTGATATAAATGCTCTGTTTTTAAATCAACAGTATTCATTATATTTACTTGCCCGATTGTTAGAGAAATTTTGTAGAAAATATTCGAGGAAGGCTAAGCCAAAGTTTGTTGATAAAGCACGAAAGAAATCATGTAAAATCCTTGAGTTGTGGATTGTAAAGTATAATCCATAACAAATGCATTCAAAATGGCCGCATGCTGATTGGTAAGAATTAGACCAAATTTATAAATAGCTGACATGATACTCACCAACAATTTTGTTATGTTTCATTAATCATTATTTCTGTGTTATTGCCATACACAAATAAACAGACGAATTACCGTTAATACAATTGAAAAAGTTAATAAAAAAATTCGATAAGCAGAACTTGTCAATATTATTCAAACAAATATGTTTGAAAGAATTTTTTTGTCGACATACACCTTATTTAAATTATATGATCCTGCATCGGAGACTTGTCGATATTATGGAGATTATTACAAAATCTCTTGGTATGAATAGGATCAATAAAAAGGGAGATAATTGTGCTTTTCTAAAATCTATTCAGAAACAATCAACAGACGAAGCAGAAATTAAACGCTTGAGAAACTCATATTTTAAAATTTTATTAAAATAAACATATTATTGGAAGTTGATAGCACTTTCCACATTTATTTCACTGATTCAGAAATTTTCTAACCTCATAAAAATTATTGGAAGTAATATATTTTATCCGATGTAAATAGCACGTGACATAGCGGTTATGGGCGCCCAAAGCGAGTTCGTTGCGTTCACTTTCTTACAAATTCTCTTGGGAAAGATATGAATCAATTTCTTTCTCACCCTCAGCTACGATTTAAATAAGACAGACTGATTTCTCTCACCTTATTTGGCAACCAGTCTAGGAGAATGAAAACTCTGAATTCAAATCCGATTGGGAATTGCATCACCTAGCGCAGTACAGGAGGTAGAGTAAAGACTCTAAAAATAACCATCTGATGAAATTTTAATAACATATATATGCGGTATATATATATATACATACATATATATATATATATGTATGTGTGTGTGTGTGTGTGTGTATACATATATATATATATATATATATATATATATATATATATATATATATATATATACACACACCTTAAGTTTCGAGCAGCTGATGTGACGAGAACAGTTCGCCGTTATTTATTTGTCTTTCCTGTGTCCATGCATACGAACAGGGAAACTCGAAGTTAAATTGTATATTTAAAGAAATATGCAGGTCTTTATGAAAGACTTGACGCGGGAAAACCATTATCTTTAAGGATGAACCTTTCCGATACCAATAAGAACATAAAGGCAAAGTTTGATATTTGCTGACAAATACGTGGAAGCTGACACAGGCACGCACTCACACACACACACACACAGATACAAACACAGATACACAAACACGCTCACGCAGAAACAAACATGCACACACACACACACACACACACATATATATATATATATATATATATAGAGAGAGAGAGAGAGAGAGAGAGAGAGCTACAATTAAAATCATTCGGATCCACAATTACTTCTACTCAATAACCTATAGAATAATTTGAAAACCATCACCTTCTACCTTATAAGCGTTAGGATAATACAATTGACCTCATTATTCATAGTGTACCATTGAACTGTACATATAAATATGACCTGAAGATTTCATCCAAGCAGGAACATTCTGTCGCTGCTCGTTAGTGATCTCAGTGTAAATTATATATATATATATATATATATATATATATATATATATATATATATGTGTGTGTGTGTGTATAATGCTGCACAAAAGTAAGTGAACCTCTAAGATTGTATTAAAAAATTGTCTCTTTTTTGTAGATAATCAACAAATCTTAATTAAGCTTTACATTCATTAAGAAAAACCTCCATTAAACGAATTACAAGTACTTTCTAAAAAACCTTCAAACAGGAATAAAAATATTAATTAAAAATGAAGATGTTCAAAAGTAAGTGAACCCTTACATTTACACTCTATAATTTTGTTTTGCATGGTTTCCAGTGCAAATAATTTTTTGTGCACGAGCGAAAATCATAGTGGTATATTAATTTTTTGGCAAGCTGTGTATATTGGAGTCAATCACTATAACTCATTGTGTATGCAAAAGGGTGCAGTTAGAGACTAAATTCTCTAACATATATGTCAATTTCAATTCTTAAACATAATATATCAGATCAAAAAATTACTTGAACCTTTAAAAAATCGAATAGATGAAGCCTAAAATGATGGGGAAGGTTACAAGAAGATTACCGTGTGACAAATTATTTCTAAATAGAAAGCGTTTGGTATGTCTATGGCAATCAAGAAGTGGCTGTCCGTCTACAGTGCAAAGAAATCTGAACAATGCCAGGCTTCATGGCAGAATGAATAGAAAAAAAACACTACTTGCGAAAAAAACCCAAATAAGGTTGGCTCAACTATGCCAAAAATCATATTAATAAGTTAGTAACGTTCAAAAGATTTTATGGTTAAGTGAGACCAAACTAGAGCTTTTGAGGAGTAGCTATAGGCGGTATGTCTAGCGAGATCCTGATACGGCTTTTGAAGAGAAGAATTTTATGCTAACAGTTAAACATGGCGGCAGTAGAATTTCGATTTGGGAGTACTTTGCTGCAGCTGGAACAGGTAAAATAGTAGGCGTTGACGGCACAATGAACTCTGAAAGATACCAAGTAATTATGAAGGAAAGTGTCTTGCCATGAGTTCAAAAATTGGGTTTAAATCGGGGTTGGATCTTCCAACAAGATAATGATCCGAAACATCAAAGAATGTTCACAAAAGAATGTGTTCGAAAAAAAAAAGAAGAAATTTCAAGTCATGGAAAGGCCTAGTGAAATTCCTTCAATTGAAAATTTGTTATCCAATTTAAAGAACGCATTACATGCAAGAAACCCAGGTAATAGCCAACAATTGTGGGAGTTTTGTCAAGAAGAATAGTAAAGAATTGATGCTCACTAGTGTTAGAAATTTCTTAAAATTATAGAATAAGATGGATCGACATCATTACTTCAAATGGAGGACTTGTCAAATAATAAATGTAAGGCTTCACTTACTTTTGCACATCTTAATTTTTAATTAATATTTTTATTCCAGCTTGATAATTTTTTGAAAGTAATTGTAATTCGTTTAATATAGGTTTTTCTTAATGAATATATAATTTAATCAAGATTTGTTGGTTATTTGGAAAAAGAAACATTTTTAAATATTAACTTAGGGGTTCACTTACTTTTGAGGAGTACTGTATGTATAAAGATTTGTTTTTATTTTATTCGAAGACGAAAATCTGTTTAATTTATTTTTTTCCGTATTTTTCACATTTTCAAGTAATATGTACATGGGATGAAAATGGTGGCTAAACTGTCGAAAGTTCATATTTTGATATGTACGACTCTTTATATTATAGTCAAGAACTGGATATTAGTGTAGTGAACTGGATATTAGTGTAGTGAACTGGATATTAGTGTAGTGAACTGCATTCTGTTTCTTCATTCCGTTTCCCATACGAGAATATCTGCGTTCGACCTTCCTTCAAAGTTTACGCTTTTTGTTGCCTGTCACAATTTGTTTATAGAATCTCACATGAATACACGGGCCAGTGGTTTACTTTTCCCCTGAGTTATAGAAGTAATTACCGTGATCAATCTTGTGTAAAAGATTTTCGAAGTTTTCTTTGGATCTGTTGAGTAATGTCTTCATCGAAATCACCTTCAACTGGTCTACCCAAGATTAGATTAACTTCCAGAAAGAAAAACAAAAATCTGCGACACGAAATTTCACCAATCACATTTGATACGTTATATTATCCAAAATACTATCTAGATAAACTATACATATCTTATGTTTGAGTTGCAGTTTTACATTTCTAAATATTAAAATAAGTAAATTATATCGAAATGTTCTTAATTTTTTTTCTATCTTCATTGATAGAAAGAATAAACAAAAAATACACTAATTTTAACAAATTATAAATATGACAGCTGTTACAAAACAATACAAAGAGATCTTTTTTTAAAGGGACTTAATTAAAAGTATACCCCTGTAACTTCAAATACAACCGAATGTTTTGGCCGATTTCACACACATTCACGCACATAGGCGTGCGTGCGCACACACTACAAATCCTGGCAAAAGTATCGGTTGGAGGACATTCACCTTGTTTTTTTTTATTTATTTAGCAGTAAATACACTATCACTAAAAAGAATCAAAAAGTTTTTATTTAAGAGTTATTCAGCTTAAATAAAATCTTTTTGGTTAAAATATATTTTATGAAGCTCAAATGTTCATTCCAGCTTCATAAAATATATTTTAATCAAATTAGAATCAATTATTTAAGTCACTGGTAAGTCATTTTTTCCCAAGCCATGTAAAAGAAACTATTTTGGAATAAACCAATGCCGAAAAGAGAAATATGAAAAATAATCTTCTAATTTTCATTCCAAAACAAATAACAGCAGAAGCATATATATATATATATATATGTGTAATTTGGCAGCAACTTGAAGCAGATGGGCTACAGCAGCAGAAGACCACTCTTATCAGAACAAGAGACTGAGGCTACAATTCGCTAAGCATAACAAAAATTGAACATTGGAATGATCTGATGAACCTCAATTTATGCTGCAACTTTCGGGTGGGAGGACCAGGATTTGAAGTGTACAACAGGAAAGTGCCAGTGGTTGAAGCTGGTGGTGGTGGGAGTGGTGTAGTTGTATGGGGGGATATTTTCTTGGTATACAATGAGAAACTTGGTACTACTGAAATATCATTTAAATACCATAGCCTACTTAGGTATTGTTGCTGACCATATGCCTCAATTTATGTTTACAATGCACTCATCCTCTGGTGGCCACTTCCAGGAAGAAAATTCAGTGCCACAAATGACAAATAACAGCAGATTGTTATCATATAGAGTACCTTTGGGATGTGGTGGAAAGAAAGAAATCCAGTGAACGACAATTCTGTGGGCAGAAATCCATTTTTTTTTAATGTAAAAAGTCGGAGGAGAATGGCCACACTGGTTCAAGCTGATAGAAAGGCAACAACCGTTCAAATAACCACACTCTACAACGGAGGTGTACAGAAAAGCGTCTGTAAATGCGCAGAACGCCTAACCTTGAAGCAGATGGGCTACAGCGGCAAATGATCCCACCAGGTGTCACTTCTGTTACATAAGAACTAGAAACCGAGGCTATAATTCGCTGAGGATAATCAAAATTGAACAGTAGTCGATTACCTGGTCTGATGAGTTTCAATTTCTACTGCAAAACTGAGATCGTAGGTCCAGAATTTGGTGTACAAAACATCAAAGTATAGAACCATCCTATTTTGCACCAATAGTTCATCTTGAGCCTGGTCGTGGTATAATAGTATTGGGGAATATTTTCTTGTCAGATACTGGGACACTTATTAATAATAAATTATATATATTGACAATTAATAACAACCGGATTAAATTGAGAAGTCCTACTAAAGAAAAAAGTGTGCCTCTTACAGTAATCGAACCTGCATCACATTTTCTGAGCCAAAATATATCGCTATTACTTTGGTCACGGAGACCAGCCTGATGCATTTCTCGTTGATTACGAAACTAATGCTAGCAGATATAGATTCTGAGACATCCTAATGAGAAATTTGCTTGCGTTAAATAGGTATTTCAAAGCGCACGCGCTCATGATTGTTTCCGTAATCAAACTGCTAACGGCTACTTTGGATCGAAAACTATCGTTTCGTAGATAGAAGAAGTATGTACGTTCAATTCTCGTCGGAGGTTTAGTAGGATTTCTCAACATAAGCTGGTTATTATTTATTTAACTGTTTTATTAAATTAAATAAAATTATGAAATCACCTATTTTTCTTCATATTTAAATATTAATTATAGAAAATATGCACATAAAATATCGTCATTTTCGAAATATAAGACATTCAAGTGTAATTTTAAATATGTCCGTCATAAAGCTCACAGTAATTTTAAATT
>OZ038476.1:46758054-46795554 GCA_964036315.1 Acanthosepion esculentum | reverse complement strand
ATTCCAGGGATATCAAGTCCATATGCATTGTGGGGATCCAGTTGAGGGATAATAACAGAAACCACGGACGGAGTTATATGTATATCAGAGACTCAGTTGTAAGTGGAAAATCAGGCAAAGGTATTCCAGATGAGTCAAGAATAGAATTGGAAGAGAATTTACAAGCAAAACATTCTGCTTTATCAGCAGATGTTAACACCACAAATTCAGTGAAGTGAAGAGGGATAAAATATTTACTTTTATTTAACATACTATTACAGAGCCGCAAGTAGTCACGTGAACCAAACTTGTTAGAGGCTATAAGGTGCCTCTCTCTATCAGCAAAGACAGACTTAGCCTCACTGAGGACACAATTACAATTATTACAAGCAGACACAAATATGCGTTTCTTGTGATGGAAGCTACCACGTTGGTACATCCGAAAAAAGTGATTACTCTGGACTATAGCGACTGGACAGGCCGATGTGAGCCAAGGTGAAATTGTGGATTCACCTGGTATCTCAGAGGAAGTACAAAAAACATCGGTGCCGGGTGTAATCCAAGAGGAAACCTCAGTGTTTTTCGAACATTCAGGCCAGTAAAATGTAATTAATACTATTTATTTAAAAACAGACCATTTACTTAAAGAAATTGTATCTATTAAAAATAACATATAAACAGAAAATATATTAAATAATTGCTGGACTTGATGCATTTCATTATATATATATATATATATATATATATATATATATATATATATATATATATATATATATATATATATATATATTACAATGAATCATTCATACAAAAAGTAGATTAGTAAAGTTAATGATATAAAATGGTCAATTCCTTTCGCAAACAAAATTTTAAAGTTGCATTAACCTACAAACCACTCGATGAAAGTTATGATCCTTGTTTTTAATAACTATAAGCTGTATAAAGTCTTTTTTTAAATACGCAAGCACTTTCAACTGTACATTCAGTCATCCTCAAGCATAGAAATTAATTTGTTTTTAGTAAAATCTATGCAGCATCAGAGATGAAAAAAATTAAATGCGAATCGAAATGTTTTTTTTTTTTTTTTAGAAATGTGTTATTGTTAACGGATAAAAAATTTTGGAGCGTGCAGTCGCAACGCTAAGTTTGAATTTGTTTGAAAATTTAAGAGTGCGTTTTTTACTAATATGGTAATTTGAGAATTTTTTGTTGTAGTAGTTTATCAGAAGAACATATTTAAAATTTTGTTTGAGAAAGGATTTCGCCATTTTATATCATTAACTTTACTAATCTACTTTTGTATGAATGATTCATTGTAATATAAATTGAACTGCACCATATATTTGATTTAAAAGAACTGATCCGACGTGCAAATTTTCGGGATAACAACTGAGATATTATTCTATTTATTGAACAATTTAGTTCATGCCACATTGTGTGATTCATTGTAATATAAATTGAACTGCAGCATATATTTGATATATATATATATATATATATATATATATATATATATATATATATATATATATATATATATATATATATATATATATATATTGTGTATATTTAGGCAGCAATTTTTCATTAACGCATGTCTCATTAAATAATATAGACAAGTTTTGTCTAACATTTTTAGGCATTTAAAACAACATGCCTGGCCGCGTACTCAATTCCGGAAAATCCTTGTTGACAACTCAACTATACTTAAACATGAAAACAATAAACAAAAATTAAAAAAGAGGAGCGTTTCGGTTAGTAAGTTCAATCGTTAAAGCACGTCAGGCTATTTGACGGTTTCGTATAGGATACAGGTTCGATTCCTGTCGGAAGACGCATATCTTCTTTGAAAATTTCTCGGACATTCAAGCCGGTAAATGTCGTTAATACTGTTTATTATAAGCAGAGCATTTACTTAAATATTTGTATCTATAAAAAGAACGTATAAACATATAAAAATGTCTTAATGTATATATATATATATATATATATATATATATATTGCTTAGAAATTGTTATATTTATGCAGGAACAGTGATCACTATCGGGATAAAGAGTGTGGACACAGAAATCAATAGTGCATGATGACCCAAAGTTTCGAGCCATAAGCCATCATCAGATCATGCAGTGTTTATTTCTATCTCCGAACTGTTTATATCTGAAACTGTACTTGCATTCGCAAAATAATATAAACTAGTAATAAACTGACTGAAAATAATATTACACCACCTTGAATATGCATTTGGATTTCTTATATCGCACTTCTCGCTTGTGGAACTCCCTTCCGACTCCATGCTTTCCAGCCAACTTTAATATACAAATATTTAAATGCAATGACAATCGCTATCCACAGTCTTCCTGATTAGTCTTTCCTCTTCGCGCTCATTATTAATCTTTCTTTTCCTAATTCTTCCACATCCTGTAAACGTTCAGATAATGTTACGTGATTAAAACTAAATTACCTCATGTATAGATCAATAGGTTCACATGAGCTCCCAAAACGTGGTGTGTTAATAGAACTCGGCATTAATATATTGAATATTCTGCTTGGCCTTCAACAGAGACCTGCACATTTGCGAGTATACGATCGTAGAAATAGCGAATATCTTGCCATATATGTGTTCATTGCCTAGAACTGTTGATGAAATAAAGCAAGAGTTTTAGGTGCTCTAAGAAGAGAGAATGTAAACTCCGTCAGCAAGAGGAACGTCCCAACCACTTACAGTGTAGCAAATCACCCACATTCCTTCCGTATTCCATCGGTGAGAAGTAAATTCCGCTCCAGCAGTTTCTTCCCGCGAACCACCGCTCTGTGGAATAGACTCCCAAGAAGATGTTTCCCA
The DNA here is from genome assembly GCA_964036315.1 of Acanthosepion esculentum. Lineage (NCBI taxonomy): Eukaryota > Metazoa > Mollusca > Cephalopoda > Sepiida > Sepiidae > Acanthosepion > Acanthosepion esculentum. The sequence continues at coordinate 46,792,729 of OZ038476.1, read as the reverse complement.
AATCACTACAATCTTATCTTATTCAAGTCTAGAGTTAACAGTTATTTTCCAGTCCTGCCTATGTAAACAACTACTTAAAATACACCGGGTTTAGTACAGGGTGAAACTTACTGTAAAAAAGAAATTCGAACTACAAATTGGGGATACCAGAATCAAGCAAAAGGAAAATTTAAATATCTGGGAAGGATTTTAATAGAGGACGGTAAATTGACACTGAAATTCGAATGCACACTAAAATAGCGAAAGATGCTTTTAAAAAGCTAAGTAAAGCTTTAAGAAACAGGAAAAATTCGTTAGAACCAAAGAAATGAGTGGTGAACTATTACTTAGTATCGTTTCTATCTGAATTTCTAGGATGAGGTATTATCATTATTTAATCTAGGGATATTAATCCGAATATATACAGTATGAATGTATAGTATCGATTCTCCAACATGGCAGTGAATGCAGAATAATATCCTCAAAGATGAAAAAGAGACTTGAGACAACAGAAATGTAGTTCTATGGAAGGGTGCTGAAAAGATCATGTACTGAACATGTGAGTAAAGAGGAGGTTTTAAGGGAAATGTAAACAAAACAAACGTTTATACTTAGAACCAGAAAGAGACAACTGAAATTTCTCATACATATGAGAACAGAAGGTTTGGAGAATTTAACACTCTCAGAACATATTGAAGTCAAGAGAGCCAGATGAAAGCAACGAGTTAAATACCTAATGAGATGGTGCAAATAGATGGCAGAATAGGGACTGGGAGTGACGGAAAACAGACAGACATTACTCAGATTTACAAAAGATAGAAAGTTGTGAATAATTGCCTATTTCATGAAGTGAGACGCCACACAGAATAAGAACTGAATGCATAAGGTCTCCTCCTATCTTGTGCCATGCATCTTCAATGATAGGTCTTGTGTGTGCCGGAGTAATTGTCAAACATTTTATAGACAATAACCATCAACACGAATGAGGCAGTAATTATCCATGTGAAAACGCATAGTATTCTTGTTGCAGGAATCACAGTTTTCTGCGTGCACATTGCGCTGTTCAGCTTTCTCTCCTCAATAATTTAAGCTAAGCAGTAGCTGTAAAAACCCACATCATAATGAAAGAATGTGGGTGTATGCATCGTGTTCCCAGGTTTTTGTTGCACATACCACCGTCTGAACATGTTCTCATTAGTAAAAACTAGAGATCTTCATTCAATCGCCTTCGTTTGATCCTCTCACGGCCACCACTAGTGACGTACACGATTGTGCTGTAGCGTAAATAGAAGTCTGGTTATAGGAAAGCATATAGTCCTCCTACATGCAAACGATTCCCAACAAGCTGTGTTGAAAACTCTAAGGTCACATTTGGTTTCTTAAGAGCTGTGGACATCATTGACACCATTATAATGCGTTGAACTTGGAGTACGTCTGTATGGACATCTTGAGGAATTCTCTAAAATTATCTTCCAGCTACGATGAAACTCTGATCAAACAGCTCTAATTGAGCAAGTGGAGCCTAAAACAGGCTGTCGCCTTTCAGTGTTGACCACTTTCATATTTATATACACCCTATACCTGATATTGAGCACTTTTACCCATAAATATAGCATCGCTTAATACAATATTTTGATCCTATATATATATATATATATATATATATATATATGTGTGTGTGTGTGTGTGTTTGTGTGTGTGTGAGCGTTTGTGTGTGTGGCCTGAAGATTGGGTTCCAGCATGAAACAGGACTGTCGCTGCTGTGTCTTGACATCAGTGTCAACTTTTATATTTTACACACACACACACACACACACACATATATATATATATATATATATATATATATATATATATATATATATATATATATATATGTGGGGGTGCTGTATGTGGGTATGACGCTAATCGTTGAATAAGTTCAGTGATGTCCTGAAATCTTTTGAAACCTCCTGTTACAAGTAAAATCAACTCAATAAATTATCAGACGCTAACGAATCTAAAGACCAATAAAATTCCTTTAGAAACATACGACCACACCCTCACGTACATGCATGCCGGCACGCGTACACATATGCATACACACCACACGCTTGTGTGTTCGCAATGAAGTGTATACATACATATATATGTGTGTGTAATAAAAATTATATATTTATCTCTCACTCTCGCTATATATATATATATATATATATATATATATATATATATATATGTATGTACATACATACATGTATATATATATATATATATAAATATATGTCTACATATTTATATTCTTGTTATATATATTTTCGCTATATATATATATATATATATATATATATATATATATATATATATATATATATATATATGCATTAATTTATTTTTAATATTATCCATTATTAATATTTGCATTGTGATTATTGCCTTAAAACTTTCACTGCAAATTATGTTATTCTTGTCGAAATTGAATCTGCAAACTTTTGAATTGTGCTCTGCTCATATAATTACGTCAATTGGATATCAGTTACTCCAAATTTTTACGTTATCTTAAAATATTATTTTAAATAAAGCGAATCTTTTCTCTTTTTTTTTGTTAATTTAAAGCTATACTCATTTACACACACACACACATACACACATACACACACACACACACACACACACACACACACATATATATATATATATATATATATATATATATTCAGTTCCTCATGAAATGATCCTCGAACGTAATGTAAGTTGCAGAATGAATATGTTTTGACCCTGGCTATCAAATAGAACTTTGATTTCTGTTTGAAAAATGGATTATTCGATTTAATTTGTGCCAGATTATTACCATAATTCTTCAGTATTTGCATAAATCTTTTAGATCGCCTAATAAAAAATCATTTTGTAAAAATTTACCATAAAACAAAACAACAAAGAATTTAATTTGTTCTATTTCTTTATTAAAGACGAGAACAATTAAAAACGATATTTTCCTTACAAACTTCATCTATTTCTGTGCACTTGATCTGTAAAATATGTAAATGTAAACGGATTTCCAAAACTTTTTGGATATATGCTCATATAAAAAAAAAGCATCTATAAAACTATACACCATGATCTATCTAATGAGGGCTTACGGCTATATCACGTTGAAACACCGGTTTCCGTACGATCACCGAAGTTAAGCAACGTCGAAGCTTATTAGTACCGAGATGGGTAAAGACATGCGGACACCAGATGCTGTAAGTTTAGATGTGCGGGTGGTGTAACGGATAATGGCTTGAAATTGAATCTTGGCTATCCGATTTCCAATTCCAGTTGGGTTCGTTATATTCACTTTTACGCAAATACTTTTGTGGAATGTAAAAATGCACATCGTTCTGGCTTAAAATAACCCGAACAAGGTTGATAAGCCGTGGCAAATGAATGAATGAATCAATCTAACGTTATTGTTATAGCATACCTACGGACGATAATGGGTATGTCCCCATTCACATAAATACAATAGTACATACTGTATGTTGGTTTGCAGTTGGAGATTTGTCTCCAGCTGTGCTGGTCAAAATCTCTGCTTCCGGGCAGAGAGGATCCCCAAACGAAGCTATGTCGGAGGTCAGAGTCTCGTCTCGGGAAACAGCTACCCGACCCCGTTTTTTACGGGAGTCTACATGGGATTTTTTGCTGAGCCAACGCGCTCAGATATCCCACATTAAATTCAGCCTTGTGCCACATCTGACCGCATGGGGCGGTTGGTAGATAGCCTATAGCTGGAGATTCATTGTGGAATTCGCTTGACTCACTTGTAGCTGTTGACTACTTCTTCTACGCGCCGCTGGCGAATCTTATGTGTTGTTCTTGTCCTAAGTAGTATCGTTCATTACCAACCTTCGTTTGATTATTCTATTCCATAACCGTCCTGGGTATAACGATAAACTACATCCGCGTCCTTGGTAAGACAATAAACTACGTCCAGCAGCAAGGCCTCCGATTAGGAGGTTTTTTAAAAGCGTGGAACCACTTCTTAATTGATGGTGTTCCCACGTCCACCCTGACCCGGGGTGGTAGCACCTGATAAGGTCCCAGCTGTGGGCAAATAGTTAACCCCGAAACTCGGGTAAAAATGGGTTTTAATACCAGGAATACTTACTAAAAAAAAATTATTATCAGCAATAAATTTTTGAAAAAAAAATATTACCAACAATACGTTTTTGAAAAAATATTACCAGTTGTACATTTTTGAGAAAAAAAAAATATTACCAGCAATACATTTTTGAAAGAAAAATTATTGCCAGTGATAGATTTTTGACAAAACAAAATATTACCAGCAATAAAAACTTTGTCGGTATTAAATAACCCATTGAGGTTGATATGCCGTAAAACGTAACAAACCAAACCAGTCTATTCAGTAACCTTCTCTAGGTTAAAACAGTTATAAAATTGGTATGAAAAAAAAAAAGATCCTTTAGGATATACTTACATCTATGGATATCATGTTTTTCATATAGATCAGGGTTTCCTAACCATTATCTCTCGGAAATGTTTTATCAATGTTGTTATCCCGATAAAACAGTAACATCAATGTTGAAGATTATGTATGTATTATAATTTTTCAAACATATATTATCGCGGGGGTATACTGTCAATCAGTTAAGTGCCACACGTGATACACGCTTGGGCGATCATGTATCTTTCGATCTATAACTTACGAAGCAGAAGATTTTTCCCGCGGTAAGTTGCCATTTCTTTCTGCTGTAGATGGTTGCCAATCAAGGCTAAAGAACCCAGTCTGTCATGCTATTCAACCCATAGCTAGTGGGGAATAGATGGATTCATACCTTTCCTAAGGGTATCTGTGCGTAAGTGAATAGAGCGAATTCGACTGGGCACAAATTCCCTTGGCAAAGGTATGAATCCATCTCTTCTCCACCCCCAACTATGGGTTGTATACCAGGACACAGCTGGGGGAATACATTGAGCTTAAATAAGTTATTTTTTTCAAGCCATCTTTCTTCATTATGACTCCAATTAATTTCAGCATCTTTTCCTGATTTTGCGCATAAGTGTTCTTTCTGTCGCCATTTACTTTAAGACAGCTTGGGCTCCTCGGCGTGGTGTAATGGTTAGCAAGCTGGTCGTGCTAAAATTGTAAACAACGGAATAGTGAGTTCAATCCTCACTGGGCGCCTCATACTTTCAGCCATTTGACACATCTAAGCCGCGCTTAGAAAATCAATACTTTAAGACTGTTCACTCGTACTATTCATGGAATTTTCAGTATCCTTCTGTAGAATCGCATTTCTGCTACCTCTAGATTTTTCCTCATTCGCGGGGAGATTTTGCAGCATTCCCTGCCATATAAGAGGATGTATAACACATAAGAACCCGGCACTCCTTTTCTTGTTTCTAACGAAGTTTTGTTCATTTTTCAACACCTTGCTTAGCTTTTGGAATGCCTCTTTTGCTAGTTCAATCGGATCTGGATGTAGCATTTTCCATCGTCTGTTAAAATGCGTCTCAGATATATAAACTTCTATGCCTTCTTGTTGTTGACATTTCCAATTTGTGACTCGTATCTTTGGCTTTTTCTCTTGCTAATGGTCATACTTTTTGTCTTAATGCAACTATACATAAATTAATTAAATTTTAATGATAAAAAATTGTAAACATTACAATGAATGTCCAACGTGAAAAATAAAATCAATGACTACTTAGCTCCTGTTTCCCGCTTATGATTTAGGTTTACTAGGTACCTTCTTGCTGACTGCGATCCGAAGGTCTTGTGGATTCAGACGACTCCAAGAGATTTTTTGTTTTTGACACAAGGGAAGTGAATCTAGAAATTAATAGATTATAATAAAATCTCCATCTTTATTAATAAAATCAATGTGCAATTTGGGTGGCATCAAGCTCCGGTAACGAATCGGCGGTGACAAATTTGTAGCGACGAAATGTCTGTACATTTGCAGTTGGCTGAGTGATGGTTCGTCATACAAGGCCACAAGCCACTCTTTCACTCCCCATGAAATTCCATCTCGCACACCATGGGAGTCTGATAATCCTAATTTGGGAAATTTTCATATAGGTTTTAAGATAATTAAATATAAAGACTGAAGAGGAAAGAAAGAAAAAATGAAAGAAAATGTCAAAAAGAAAGAAAGAAAATGTAAGAAAGAACGTAAATGTTAGAAAAAAGAAAATATAAAAAAATGTCAAAAGGAGAAAAATAATGAATGAAAATGTAAGAAAAAAATAAATGTAACAAAGGAAGAAAGAAATGTAAGAAAGAACGAAAATATCAGAAAAAGAGAAAGAAAAAGAAAATGTCTGAAAGAAAGAAAATCTAAGAAAGAAAGAAAGAAAAAGAAAATGTCAGAAAAAAAGAAAATGAAAGAAATAAAATGTAAAAAAGACAGAAAGCGAAAAGAAAAATGTAAGAAAATAAAGAAAGAAAGAGAAAAGAAAATGTAAGAATGAAAGAAAATATCAGAAGGAAAGGAAGAATGAAAGAAATAAAATGTAAACAAAAATAAAGAAAAAGAAAGAATGAAAGAAAATATCAGAGAGAAAGAAAGAAAAAAAGATTAGGTGAGAAAGACCAAAAATATCAGAAAGAAAGAAAGACAAAGGTTAGAAAGAATGAATAAAATGTTAGAAAGAAAGAAAGAAAGAAAGAAAGAAAAACAGAGAAAGTATCTCGTAATAATTATTAGTTACGCAAAATTTCCAGAAAGTTTAATTTTTATAAATCGTTTTTCTACTCTGTATTAACTCTAATTTTTAAAAAGTTAAGCGCTAGGAACTTTTACACACGTGATACATAGACACAAACAGACAGATACCTGCATACACTCATACAAACAAACACGCAAAACTTATTTTATTATAGTAATACATTCATCTTTTATATTTTCAAAACATTTTTTTAAAAAAATCAATCAGAAAAATGTGGTGGTCCTTTTATTTTGTCATTAGTATTCCACATTGAAATCAGCATCTGTTTCATATATTTGTTCTTTCTCTCTCATCCTTATAATTTTGTCCACATTCTACCCAAAATTGTCCGGTTCTGCATTGTTGCAAAACCTTTAGTTGCAATGATTTTATTTTATCTTTTTTTCACTCAGGAGATTTTTCATCGGCACATTCTTTATTTTCCACGATTATAAAGGATAGAGATATTCGTTGTTCAGCTATAAGAGTTCTTTTCAACAGGAGAAGCCTTATAAAGGCACCCACTAAATACGGGTTATTTTTGTTTGTTTGTTTTTTTAACTTTCGCATTGCAACTTCATAGACACATTTCATAAACTTCTTTTTTACAGTCTATGTCTTTTTTTTTTACCTTTTATTCGCAACACTATTTTTCTAGATGGAGAAAATGGAGCCTGTGATCAGTATTGCGCACAGTTCACTTATTTAGTACGGGCCACCAAACATAAGCGATTTCTTTTATTTGCCAAATAGCAAATAGTAAAAACAGATATGAGTTTGTCTGGAATTCTAAGTTGAACATAAAGCAATGTCTTTTATTATAGTGTTTTGTTCAACGCTGCTACATGTACGCGCACACACATACAAACACACACACCCACATAAATATATAGGACATATATATATATATATATATATATATATATATATATATATATGACATAAATCTATATGTGTGTCTAATAGCATAATTACAATATAAATATTAACATACACGCATATAAGATTGTTATATACACGTGTACACACACACAGAATCACACACAAACACACACACACAGATGTATATATATATATATATATATATATATATATATATATATATGATAAAATATTGTTTTAAGGTATGCTTTATTTATGGGTAAAATTACTCATTATTAAGTATAAAGCGTATATAAATAAAGAAAATGGACTGAGGTCTGAAGATGGCATTCAAGCATGAAACACAGTTTCACCGCTTGATGATGACATCAGTGTCCACTGTTATATACATACATAGCTAATTATATATATATATATATATATATATATATATATATATATATATATATATATATATATATATATATATATATATATATAATTAGCTATGTATGTATAACTGATAAGGGGTCTCCCCGTTTCACACAGATGGACTCGCCCGAGGTATACTACCAGTGAATACCCGGAGTCTGTAGTATCAGAGGAGGGTAGCCCAAGAGTCACCGTTAGCGAGCACGTAGACTCACTAAGGAGTCATACCGCGATACTTCAATACCAAGACTGTATATATATTATTGCTACTAACCCGCATTCCTGGATCTACTAACCCGTATTACCAGTTTGTATTATTACCTTAATACATTTATTTTCCTTATCCATTCCTGGCGTTTGTTACTCATTGATATCGGATTCATCTCGGAATCCACAATAATAACAATACCAATATATAATAACAAAGTCGTTGTAGGTGAATATATATATATATATATATATATATATATATATATATATATATATATATATATATATATATCTCTATATATATATATATTGAAAATATATTTATATACACAAAAATCAGATTGTTATATATACATATAGCGGCGAAAGTCTCTTTCAGACGGCTTCACGATTTAAGAATGACGCAGAATGTCGCCGCTAAATCTTGACCTTAATGACCACTTTTATATTTACATACGGTCCATCCCTGATATAGAATACGTTAAGTCATATATATATATATATATATATATATATATATATATATATATATATATATATATATATATATATATATATATATATATATATACTCATGTTTGGTTAAATAATGTAGACGTATTGTGCCTATTTATTTTAGTTTTAATCCTTGCAGGTCCACGAATTAATTTCTTGATAGCTGTAGAAAACTGATTAAGAGAAATTACCAAATTTACTTTCAAATAATTTTTATTTTCACAAGTACTTTCAATCTCCTCTGAAACTATCTTCAGGGGTTGCTTATCTATGTATGCCTTATGCGTTAACACCGTAAATTGAAAACATTTTAACTGTATACACAAGTACTCTTGTGCATAGAGTTAGTACTTTCTTTAAACAGATCTTTGCTGCTACAAACATTTAAGAATTCTGTTGTTTTACTTGTAGTTGTCTTTATTTAATTTTGGATGCAATCCTCCTATATAAAAGGCTTCTAAAATGTTAAAATTTTACTTATTATCTTGATGGAGCACTGATGTATTTTCGATTAATACCTTTTTAAACTGTGAATGTAGGCATGAGTGTTCCTTTAAATTTCTGAGATTGAACTATGATCATTCAAATGAAATGTAAGCCTTCTCGTCATCGTCGTTGCTGTAAAACTAACAATTGTATTAAAATTTTTTATCAGAGATACAATCTCCCAAAGGCAATTTCTGTTCTTAACATATATTAAGTTTTTTGAGTTACTCAAAAGAATTTGACAAGTAGTATAATTTTCACAACCGATTTTCATTGTGAAAATATTCGTATAAATTCAAGTTTACAGATATAACTCGATGTTCCTCGTATTGGATAACGTAATTCAATCGATATTGCAAAAAAAAAAAAAATTCATTGTATTATCTTCTGTTTTGTAGTCGAATGCATAATATTGGCATATTTATCCGTTTTCAAATGTCTTATAATGGTGGATGATTCCAAAACTATTAATTCAAAGCTGCAAGGACAGCTGTGTTCGGTTGGCGTAGTAGGGCATCCCGGCCAAACTGTACCAATTACTGCCGGGTCTGCAAAGAGACATTGATTTTGGCGTTGTCCTAATAAGAAGAAAACATCCTTTCGACTGTCTTATACTTCCGACTGGCAAATCCTTCCGGGTGTCTTTAATCGGTCTAACTGATAACAGTCTACTCGAATCGAGCTCTCCTAGCTACTGACGTCTTTCGCATAGTGAAAACGATAAAATTTCCCTTCCGCTCTGTCGTGCGACTTTATCTTGTGGGGTAGAATCTCTGACTGATGAAAATCGGCCGCGTTTCGATCCCGGCTCGAAGCAATCGGATGTCTAGCCACACTGATGAGCTCTGGTACAGCGAAACAATCTGTCTGTGGATGAGTATATATATATATATATTGTCAAACCTAGTGAGCCAGACAAATCTACCAAGGTTTCACCTAAGCGGATCGTCAGGGAAAGCTGGCTTTGAACCTGTATCAGTGCGATTATTTTCGACAGACTTTCATGTTCCTGGCTCTTTCTTTTTTTTAAAACCTTTTTTTCCTTCGAGATTGATTTGTTTATTGACAAATCAAGAATTCGAAGGTTTTTCGAGACGAGTATAGTTACCTATATATATATATATATATATATATATATATATATATATATATATATATATATATATATATATATATATATATATATATGAGTGGGCATTGAGGTCAACACCCAGCGGCGACAGTGGGTTTCAGACGATTACGTTTAAACATGAAACAGAATGTCGCCGCTGTACGTTGACCCCAATGTCCGCTTTTATACATACATATGTTCTATCCCAGGTATGGAACACTATTTAACCCACAAATATAGCTTACCTTAAAACTATATATATATATATATATATATATATATATATATATATATATATGTGTGTGTGTGTGTGTGTGTGTGCGTGTGCGTGAGTGTTTTTGTGTATGTAAAATTTTTCATATATTGTATGTCTAAAAAGACAATACGAAATGCGTTGGCTTAGATAATTCTTCCCTGTGTTTTTATTATTCATATGTATACATACGTGTATATAACAATCTTATATCCGTGTATGTTCATATTTATATTGTATTTTGGTTTGGTTTGGTTTACGGCATATCAACCTCAATGTGCTATTTAATGCTCACAAAATTTTTATTGCTGGTAATATATATTTTTTTAAATATATTGCTAGTAAAAAATTTTTCTTTCAAAAATCTATTTCTGGTAATATTTTTCTTCAAAAATATATCGCTTGTAATTCTTATTTTCGAAAAAGTATAGCTGGTAATATCTTTTTTCAAAAATCTATTGTTGGTAATAATTTTTTCTTCAAAAACTTATTGCAGGTAATAACTTTTTTACAAAATTTCTCTGTTATTAAAACATTCTTTTACACTTTCATAGTGTTTTGACCCCAGTTTGGGGGTTAACTATTTACCGATAGGTAGAACCCAAATAGGTGCTATCATCTCATGTCAAGGTGGACCTGAGAACACCAGCAATTAAGAGGTTGTTCCACGCTCCTCAAAACATCCGGATCAGAAAACTTGCTGCCGGATGTAGTTTATCGTCATACTCTGGACGGTATTTATATTGTAATTATGTAATTGGACACACATATATATTTATGTAATATATATATATATATATATATATATATATATATATATATATGTGTGTGTGTGTGTGTGTGTGTGTGTGTGTGTGTGTGTGTGTGTGTGAGTGTGTGTGTTTGTGTATAATTCGAACAGGAAATAGTAAAGGAAATGTTTTGCCAACCCTACCAAATGATCGATCCTGGAATTGCTTGATCAAATCAAACCTCAACAATATTAAACTACTGTAGATATAAACATTTCAACTGAATCATCCCCCCACTTTGTTTACATGAATATCTTTATCGTGAATTCATTTTGGATTTCGGCTCTTAACATATATTCATTTTGTTGAGTTACTCAAAAGCATTTGTCAAGTAGCATAATTTTCACAATTGATTTTCATTTTGAAAATTTTCAGGTTTACAGATTTCTTTCATTGTGAAAATGTTTCATTGTGAAAATGTTTCATTGTGAAAAAGCTTCATTGTGAAAATTCAAGTTTACAGATATATACTCGGTGTCCATCGTATTGAATAACATAATTCAATTCATACTGCAAAAAATATTTCATTGTATTATCTTCTTCGTTTTGTAGTCGAATGCACAATATAGGCATATTTATCTGTTTGCAAATGATTCCATAACTATTAATTCAAAGCTGCTAGGACATCTGAGTTCGGTGGGTGTAGTAGGACATCCCGTCCAAACTGTACCAATTACTGCCGGCGTTGTCCTGACAGAAGGAAACATCTTTCCGACTGGTTAATACTTCCGACTAACAAATACTTCCGACTGTCTTTAATCGGTCTAATTCGTGACAGTACATGCCTGAATTCAACATCTGATTTTACAGAAACAGCTCGTAATGCACAATGCACTTCCAATTCCACCAGAAGCACATCACCGTCTTCGGATGTAGCTTAGCTTTGCGTGTAGTGAACGTTGATTCATTCCGTTCTCCCTTGGAGATTTTTTCCCTCTACATTGTTTTAAACAATCAAATTTTTATTGCATAAGCTCGTTCTTTTCAAAACTAGGTTGTTTTTTATTGTCGCAAAAGGAAATATGGGTTATTAAATATTTTTCTGTGAAATCGTGAGGTATATAAACGAGCGATTCAAGTATTCAGGTGTTTGGAAATGCCTTATAATGGTGCCATGAGATATATGGCGTATCTCTGCGATGCTCCGTATATCAGCGTCCGTATTTGGTCATTATCAACAACTGCAGGCCTGATGGGACGTTCCTGGTCTTTCAGATCAATATTTCCAATTCTGAACCTAGCAAACTACTTACAAACAAACCACACTCAGCTATAGCGCCGTGTCCATAAATGGCACATATCGTTTTTTTGGCTGATTGTACAGTATTTTTTTACTTTCTGGAAATCAAAGAGAATCAAATTTCGAAGATGTATCTCATTTTTCTCCATTTTCACTTTTAACAATGAAGACAATAAAAATTTATCATCCACACATGAATCGTATAGAAAGTTGAAGAACATCATCTTGAGGAATATGTTTATATGTCATAAATGTGAAAGGGAATCATATGTTCAGACGTCACCTATTGAGAAATGATGCGAACTTTCGTTGTATCCAATAACTGAATTTTGTTCCTTTCATGAAAATACATTTTGCAAATGTTATTCATTTATGCCTAACATTAGACTTCAAATTAAGTTTTCCTTAGCATTTGCAACTCATATAATTATATTTCAAAGTTTGTAATGATTACTAGAAAAATATAAATGTACTTTTGCCTTATTAATTATTTTGTGCGGTGGCCATTAATAATTAAGTATTAATTAACTTAAAACTTCAATGATAAAATAAAACAGTATTTAATTACAACCGCAAATATTTAATAAGAACAAAGAAGTAAAAGTCAAGATAATTAACCATTTCAGTGACTAACTTGTTGGTAGCTTAGCTCGGCTTAAGGTCAGTAAATCCTAAACCAAAACCCAAATCATCGACGCACAATCATTCACACTAATTCGACTGGATAGTTCCACTGAATAGTCACTCAATAATCACTCCAGTCAGTAGACTGACACCGCTATTTATACACATGCCCAGAGTGCTACGCACAAACATCGGTGTCGGGAGTTACTCATTTTCTTCCTATATATATATATATATATATATATATATATATATATATATATATGCGTGTGTGTGTGTTTGTGTGTGTATGTGTGAGTTTACAATATGCCTGATTTTAATTTCTCTCGTTAACGTTGATGTAAAGGTGTTCCTTAAGGTGTTTGCCAGAAGGCTGACGAGCTACCTGCTTGGGAATAACTATATAGACACTCGTATTCAAAAGATAGGCATCCCGGGGTTTCCGGGGCGCTTGGAGCATGTGTCAAAGATCCGCGAGGCTGAAACTGCAATGAAGAATATTCACGTCATCTGGATGGATCTTGCTAATACGTACGGTTCAGTTCCTCATAAGATGGTACATCTGGCGTTGGATTGTCTGGGTATGTATTTCAATCAGTTCATGCTGCGTTTTTCAACGATGAAGTACAATACAAGGTATGTGGAGCTGCAGAGAGGGTTGCTATAGGAGGTGCAACTCCCCAGTACTGTTTGTGATGGTGATGTAGGTGATCCTAAGAGGTCTGAAACCAAAGTACCGCTTCCGGCAGAATGAAGTCAAAATCCGGGTATTTATGGATGATTTGACAATAATTCAAGACGATAGGAAAGTAGCACAGTTGGTCCTGGGTAGACTTGCAGAGTTGGTAGGGTGGAGTCAGATGGCCTTCAAGCCAAGGAAGAGCAGGTCACTAAGAAGGGAGGTTCTTTTATTAATGAAGTGTTTTCCATCGCCGGTGAAAAGATACCAACAGTGCGGGAGCAAGGTGTGAAGAGTCTTGGGAGGTGGTATAACTTCCCTGTGATAGATCGTCATCGTGTGGTTGAAATACAGCGACAAGCGGAGGTGGGTCTGCGAAGTATAGGCCAATGAGGGCTTCCCGGGAAATTTAAAGTTTGGTGTATGCATTTTGGGTTGATGCCGAGACTAATGTGGCCGCTAACTATATATGAGGTGGCACTGTCTCGAGTTGAGGTAATTGAGAGGAAAATCAGTAAATGCGTACGGAAGTGGCTTGGTGTTGCGAAGATTCTGTCGCCGGTCGCTCGGTGGATGAGGGGGCTTCTCCAGTTATCTTTGCTGGAGGAGTACAAGATGTTGTAATCCGGAAAAATGTGCCGGAGGTGAAGACAGGAAGAAAGTGGCAAGTGTCAGACGTGGTGTCAGCAGTGCAAGTGATGGTAAAGCAGGCAGAGGTTCAGGGTGTTACAAGGGAAGGACGAGCTGAACTTGGTCTAGTTGAGAGATAGCGATTCTGGTCAGAGGCCAGTGGACAGGAGCAACGCAAGTTACAGGAACAGGGGGTTAGGAAGCTTGAGGAGGAGAGACGATTGGTGCAGACAGTCAAACAGGCTCAGCAGGGTCGATAGCTCAACTGGGAGGGTATTGAGGGTGATCACATCAGTTGGTCTGATTGGTGGTGTCTCAGCGCAGGACATTTGAGGCAGCATATGTTGTGGCGCATCACCGGCAAATTTGAAGAGATGGGGAGTGCAGGAGTCACCGTCCTGTCGGTTGTGTGGTGTTTATGGAAACCTGCACCACATACTGTCATCCTGTCCGAAGGCGCTACAGAACGGCTGGTACACCTTTAGACATAACTTAGTTCTGTAGATTGTGGCGGCAGCAGCTTCGAGAAATGTTAGTATACCCTTGGCAGACCTGCGAAGGATGGCCTCCCTGAAGCAAGGTGTGACTGACACAAGGCAGAAACCAGGTCGAAGGGCTCAAGGAAGTGGAGAGTGTTGGTTGATGCTATACTGCCAGTGGATGTTATTGTGTCTGGACTGAGGCCAGATCTAGTGTTAATTTATAATGAGAAGAAACATCTGTTGCTTGGCGAGTTGACAGTGGCATGGGAAGAAGGGATTGAAGAGGCTCATGAAAGGAAGCTGCTTCGGTATGAGAAACTAGTAGCTGAAGTCCGTGAGAGGGGATACGGCTGCACCCTGGTGCCGTTTGAGGTTGACTGTAGAGGATTTCCTGCTGCTTCCTTAAAGACATTCCTTAAATGTGCTAGTATCCAAAGCCGAATAAGGTAATAAAGAAAGCGGTGGAAGGCAATGTATGGATTACCCAGAAATTGTTATCAAGTCGCGTCCAACTAACAACATCAACCGATTGCAATGTAACGTCATCCAGCTGTTGCGGGCCCACCTTGTGGAGAGGTACTGAGCTTAATGGGCCGAAATGTTCATAAATTTCCTAGTACACCAAGTGTTATTTTGTAGATACGTACGTTTGAGTTGATGTCTTTTTTATTTTCTAAATTATATGAATAACATCTACCGGCTTGCGCACTCGAGAGACGTATTAAATAAAACGTTTTCCCCGACAGGGGTTTGAAGCAGTGTACCTCTTTGTCGGACAAACCACCATCTGATCCACTCAGCCAAAAAGATCGTTACGGCTCAGTTCGATTCAATTGACCATTCTCTCGCTCAGATCTTCTCGAAAGCCCGTCTGTTCATTGTTCATTTTATGAATAAGTATCTATGATAAGTATATATGAAAAATAAGAAGGACAAAGAAAACTTATCTTAGGCGCTGCGTTTCGTCCTCTGTTGGACTTTATAAAGTCAAACGTAAGGAATTTGTTTTGCAAAACGTTTCGTACATACTCGCGTAACGCGCGATCTCGCGTATCATGCGATCCCCAAATTTTCATTTATAAAAATGTTTTTATCATGTATCTCGTGTATCATGCGAGTTCCCTTTGTTGAGAGACTAATCCCTTTTCCTTTATCACTTTATCCCATCTTCTAGTTAAATAAGTTAAAAAAATAAAAAGAACGATAGAAGTATCATTAGTAACGCTCTGCTCATTGCGTAAACACGTACAACCAAACGAAAAACAGCTAAACATCTTATAAACGTATTCAATGGAAAAGATTAATATTCGCTATGATTATATTTTATAATACGACACTAATATGTGATTATTACATGCATCAGTTTTATCAAAGTCATGTTTATTTTAAATTCAACTGTACTTTTTGGCTACAATAAATGGATATATAATTTAGAAAACGGCCTAGTCAGGGTTGGCAGCACATAGGTTAATTTTATATCTCGTGTATGCTGCGACCCCCTTAAAATTAGCTTCAAAAGTTGCATGATACGCTAGCATATACGGTATTTATAAACAAAATTGGAAATGTCTTCAGTTTTTCAAAATTTGATAAATCGACCATGTTCGGAACACTAACATTCTAACCACTCAACTACGCATCAACTGCACATACATACTTACACACATTATTTTTTACTTATTAGAATGTTCATGTTTATATATATACCCATTTGTCTACGTAGATATATAAAGGAATTTTTTTGTATCATCATCATCATCATCATCATCATCATCATCATCATCATTTGTGCATGTTATGTTTTCTGTTTGGTATCCTGTAGATCCGGGTTCAAACTATGGTCCTTACGATGCGATACGAGAATTGTCATTTAATTAATAATATTGATTTTTACTATATGGGATGTTCCTTATTATTATTATTATTATTATTTGGTAAATTACAGATGCATATACATTTATACATGCATAATGAAAAAATATTATATATGGTCAATTATTACAAACATATATATGCATGCGCATTTATACATAAAGAAACATATTTTATATGGCAACTTATTTTATATATAATATAATTTTGCATATTTTTTTATGAATATAAATCTATCTGCGTTGAAATATATACATACCTGCATACATACATATATATATATATAAGTGTGCGCTTGTATGTGACTGTATTGTATTTACATACATGTTTATCTCTCTTCGTCTTTTTTATCGCCCCTCTCTCTCATATATGTATGTATGTATGTATGTATATATATATATTTGGGCCGCAACCTTTCTTTGAAACATCTTTTATTAAATATATATGCGTACTGGAGTGTGAGAAATAATAACTAACCTTTATGAATGTATAATGAGACAGTCTTGCTTTTCAAGTAGTTATTTTGAAGAACTTATATCTGATGGTAATGTTTACTCGAAGACTCTTTGGCTCCGTAAGAGAGGCTTTTCTTTTTATTTACACTCAACGATGATAAAGTCAAAGTTGAATGCGTTTAGCTATTCGAACAGACGAAGAGTGTTGGCGTCCGAGCCGCAGTCTATCCATAAAGTTGTGTCAAAAACACTTCCCGTCCTGAATAGAGAGAAAGGAAGAAAAAGTAATAAATGACCAGCTCAACAATACCGTAGAGTGTGGCAATGTTTATTTTCCCTTCATATTATTTTAGACATGTTCGTGAAAGAGAGAGAATGAAAAAATAAATAAATAAAGAAAGAAACAGTTACTTTTTTAAGTGTGATCAACACTGGAATAAGATCTTTTATGTCTGTGCAAGACTTTTATCAGACTGAAAGACACTTCTGATTAAGTATACTTTTTGAAAATTTATCAAAGTTTTACCGTTTATAAATACGCTCTATTTTAACTGGTTTCTGTCTGCAAATATTCAAAAGAACGATATCTGTTGACTAAAAGTTTTATTTGTGTTTTCCTTTGAATTCTAACTTTCGTTTATTTATCATTTGTTAGGTATTATTTCTCCATAAATATTCTTTATGACAAAAGCCAAGTTTCTTTGAACTGTATATGCTTCTTTGAAGGGAATACATATTTTGTCTGTACGAATTATAATCCAGGTATAATGAGCATGTAATCTTTTCTTGTTTCGTGTCAGCACCAAACATTCTAGGAGTTTTACATCTAGTAGTCTTTTTCGGTCAATAACGCTTGCAGAAATTTGTAATCATCTACAATCTTTTTATTTCTGATTTCCAATCTATAAACTAATTGCTGAAAGTTACTAAAACATCTCCCCGGAATCGATCCTCCAAATCTATAAATCGACCATTCGCCCTTGCATGGTGTATTGCTGCCATATATGGTCTGGAGCCACTGCTGTTTGCCTCAGGGTTCTTGATAAGATCCAGAGACGGATATGCAATGTAATTGGCCCTGATCTGTCATCTCGTCTGCAGTATAGTTGCCTCGCTCTGTCTTTTTTACAAATACTTTCACGGTAATTGCTCCGAGGAGCTGCTTTCGCTGGTCCCTAGGCCTCATGAATTTAAACGTCCTACGAGGCTGGCATCCCGTTCCCACCCCTTCACCGTTGAAACTGTTAGATGTAGACGTATCTTCTACTCCAATAGCTTCATGTCTCGCACATCTCGCCTGTGGAACTCCCTTCCCTATTCCTGTTTCCTTGACAAATACAATCTCCAAATATTTAAGTGTAACGTCAATCGACATCTCTAGTTGCCTTGATCTATCCACTTCCCTTCTCCACATCTTTTCACCTTTCATTCCTATCTGCTCTCGCTCCAAATCTTCTGTAACCCCCTTGCCTTGATCGATCCACTGTCTTTCTCCACATCCTCTCCTTTATCACTCCTATCTGCTCTTCCTCCAAACCTTCTGTAACCCCTTGCGTGCTAGTGGCCTCCAGCCTCGCTTGGGGTGATAAGCTTAAAAAAAAAAAGATAAAATTTGCCAATTCGTCGTTTAAGCATGATTTTCCTTTATTTCCAATGTTCAGCTTGTTAACACAGAAAATGACTTTCAAAATTTGATTTCTATCTATCTATCTATCTATCTATCTATCTCTCTCTCTCTCTCTCTCTCTATATATATATATATATATATATATATATATGTATATATATATATATATATATATATATATATATATATATATATATATATATATATATATATATATATATATATATTATAAATTAATAGATTTAAAATATGGTTTTACCGCTACACAGTGATAACCATGTTTCAGAAATGGAAGCTAAAGCCCCTGAATTTAATTTTGTTATTAAAACAAAGACATTAGTTCCATTTCCTCATCAAGCGAATTTTGGAGTAACTTACTTTTTAAAATTCACGGTTATTAACGGCACAGGAAAGATTCATAGTTTGAGGGTTTCCAAGGTTACCGATAAATCCATTCATCTAGACAAGGGCTGGTAGAGGGTTCAATTTTTAATTTTCGTTGTATCAGTTAATAGTTACATTTGAAAGCGGGGTTATGTTTAGGGATGGGTAGGGATGTATCTTTTAACAAATTCTGACATCCGCTAAATTCATGTCATCTGGGTTTTTTTCTAACGGCAAAAATTCTTATGGTATTTTTTCTATTTGTATATTTAAAGATTTTGAGGGACTGTTTAGGTTAGAATATGTTTTATCCACCTTTCTAAAAAATTATTTTTAATATTTAATATACTATACTCCTAGTTAAAAACCAAGTAAATGTATTAGGATTACTTACAGTATTTAAAATTATTTATTCTTATCGAGTATAAGTAAATATTATTTTATTTTATTTTATTTTATGTAAACTTTATGACAATGATGGCAAAGGTGGTTAAATTATTTCACTAATTCAATAAACTTTTATTTATAAATTTAGTATTATAAATGTATATATGTATGTATAAAGGACATTTAATGTTCAATATTATATTCTAACTTATTAATTTCATATGACTTTCGATGTTCACTTGGATTCTTTTCAGTGTTTGAATTGCTTTGAGAGAGGTGTTATGGTTAGAGTACGTTTTATTTAATTACAATTTTAAAAGATGTTTAGGTTAGAATCTGTTTTATTTAATTTCAATTTTAAAACATTTTTAAAATTCTACTTTCAAATTTAACTTTTAAATTTAATCGGCTATATTTCTTTATAAACCAAGTAAATGTAATATAATTATCTACATTATTTAAAATTATTTATACCCATCAAATATGAGTATGCATAATAATCAGGTAATTTTTTTTTTTTTTTTTATAGATTATTTAAAGATTATTTAAAGAAAACTTTTGGCAATGACGGCATAAAATAGCTATTTCATTTCTCTGATTCAGTAAATTTTTATTTTTTATAAACTTAGTAATATATAGTTTCTCATGTATGCATAAAGGACATGGGTCATTTAATGACCTACATATTCTAGCCCTTCTTATTAACTTCCATTTCACTGTAGGTGTTTTATTGGATTCTTTTAGGTGCCAAAAGTACTTCGAGAGAGATGTTTGACTTTTATACTTATTTATCCTAAACGAGGATTGATGTTGGTTGAACCTCTTTTTGAACTCATGGCTAGTGCAACCTATATAAATTTTCATGTTTTCAGGGCTTTCAATAGAAGATATATTACATTGGTATACTACTGATTCCATGCAACATTTATTTTGTAAAGGACAGTTTTGAGGGTTTCTACAATTACATAGTTTTTGTTCACCCTCATTAGTTGTTGTATATATATATATATATATATATATATATATATATATATATATATATAATTCTATTCTTTTCTATCTACCGAATTCTATTCTATTCTCATCTATGGATCTATCTAATTTTGTTCTATTCTAATCTAATCTATCTAAGCCTATTCATATCTATCTATCTATCTATCTATCTATCTATCTATCTGTATGTCTCTCTCTCTGTCTGTCTGTCTGTCTGTCTCTCTCTCTCTCTCTATATATATATATATGTATTTTTATATGTGTATATATATATATAATTCTGCTCTATTCTTATCCATCTATCTATTTATCTAATTCTGTTCTATTGTATTGTAATCTAATCTAATCTAATCTATCTATCTATCTATCTATCTATCTATCTATCTATCTATCTATCTATCTAATTCTATTCTATTCTTATATATCTATTTATCTAATTCTGTTCTATTCTAATTTAATATAATACATCTATCTATCTAGCTAGCTATCTGTATATCTGTGTGAGTCTGTTGTATCTGCCTGTCTCTTCTAACTATTTACTTATTTATATAATACTATTCTATTCTAATCTATCTAGTTATCTATATATCTATCTTAATACAGAAACGTTTAGAAAAATCACACATATGCACATTAGCAATCATATTTCAGACTTATTACATATTTTTAAAAATGCACTGTTATGGTTTGTACATCTCAATATTTGTTTTTTTTAACCAGTTGCTTCGCCACTGTTCACTTCGTCTTCTTTTCCAATTTCGTTTTTAGATCCTTTAGAAAAGCTGCACAAGATACATCCAATCGTGTAAATACAGAAATATTAAACATTGAAATGGTTGGCATTCTCTTATTTTTATTTTTTTTCAAAGCTGTTTATTTTCAGTATTCAGCAACTGTTTTGGATTTACATGAACACTCTTTTTTCTATTTTAGTTCATTTCATCAGAAGCTCCCCAATCACTGCATATGCTTTGGGTGGTGAGGTTTATTTCCATGGCTTTGTGACATGAGACTTATTCTAATTCCAAAATTACCGAAGAAAAACAAAATCAATCGTGATAGATTTTTCATAACGTTTAACGAAGATCGAACTCAGCACCAAAAATGACCATAGAGACCAGTTTGATAACCATTGCGCTGGGTGCGTTGAAATAGTTCGCCTAGGCAGGAAAAATTTAACATATGTGCTTGGCATGCCTAAGCACATATTCATATATGGACGCAGAGGCACCAACATTCTCGCATCTCAAGACTGATTCCTAAATGACATGAACCTATTGACTCCGTGGGGCCCTGAAAATGGCCTTTACCGAGATCACCGATTTCCTTCACCTTAACTTCTTTCTTTCTTTCTTTCTTTCTTTCTTTCTTTATCACTCGAAATTATTTATTGATATTATTATTGATTCGTCGGTAACTTGATTATTGCCGGATAATCCGAACCAAAAAGGTTGTAATTTTTATCCATTGTTTTGAGTAATATATTTTTTCGGTTCAGGGATCTCTCGACGCTTGGTTGTATGAAAACAGGGATTGATTAATTTAATTGTTTTTTACGGCTTATCAACCTTAACATTAAAGCCAGGACATAGTTGGGATGGTAAGAATTTTTTGAGATAACAATGATTTACTAATACGTGACCTACTACATAGCTGGTTAAGAAAAGATGGATCCATACCTTTCTCGATGGCGCGTATGTCAATATAAGGAACCCGACTGGTATTGGAACTCGGATCTTCAATTTCCAATTTCAATAATCCATTACACCACCCGCACACCGAAGTTTAAAGCACCTGGTGTTTTCAAGTGGTCACCGATTTAGATACTGCCCAAACTCGACGTTGCTTGACTTCGGTGATCGTGCAAGAACTGGTGGAAAACAGATTACTTGATAGCAGTTTTAGTTTCCGTTCATCCCTAGTGATATTATAACGGATCACTTCAAGTTCGTTTCAATGAAGAACATTAAAAAACAAAAACAGATGCAAAATACTTCTTTATATTACAGTCTTTTAATAATGCTAGGATTGTAGCATCAAATATTTTTCGGTGAAACAATTCCTGATAAATCAATAAAGGTAATCATTCTGTGTTCGCATATACACTCACGGAGATAGACAACTGTGAACAGAAAACTAATTATGAATATAATTAAACGAATTCTGTTATATATTGCAATTTCATCACACTTCCAGAATAATCTAAAAAATGTCCTGGAGCACACAGAAGTAGACCTATAAGAATTCTTTTCAAATAAAGAACTCGATTATATGTAACAGGTTTGACTAAATCTAAGTAACACGTCAGTGGAACTTAATTTTTTTTTCACCCCAGGCAAGGCTGGAAGCCACTAGCATGCTAGGGGTTACAGAGGATTTGGAGCAAGAGCAGATAGGAGTGTTAGAGGAAAGGATGTGGAGAAGGATAGAGGATAGATCAAGGCAACTGGAGATGTCGATTGACGTTACACTTGAATAGTTGGAGATTATAGTTGTCAGGGAAACAGGAATGAAGAAGGGAGTTCCATAGGCGTGAGGTGCGAGATATAAAGCTATTGGAGCAGAAGAGACGTCTACATTTAACAGTTTCAACAGTGAAAGGGTGGGAGCGGGATGCCAGCCTCGTAGGACACTTGAATTCATGGAGCCTGGGAACCAGCGATAGCAGCTCATCGGAGAAATTACCATGGAAGTATTTATAAAAGAGACAGAGAGAGGCGACGGTGCGTTTGTGAGAGAGAGACTGCAGACGAGAAGCCAGATCAGGGCCAATTACATTACATACCCGTCTATGGATCATATCAAGAACCTTGAGGCAAACAGAGGGGGCTCCAGACCATATATGGCAGCAATACTCCATGCAAGGGTGGATGGTTGATTTGTAAATTTGGAGGATCGATTCCGGGGAGAAGAATTTCCTGGCCCAGCACAGGGAGCCAAATTTCCTTGTGGTGGATGAAGCAATCGACTCAATGTATTTGTTCCATCTCAGGTCATCAGACAGCGTGAGACCGAGCTGCCGCAGAGAGGAGCTCTAGAGAAGTTGAGCTTCAGATATTCTAATGGGATGAAGGGAAAGATCCCTGTGGTGATTAATGGAGAGTAGTTTTGTTTTGGAGGCGTTAAAGTTAACCAGCCAATTCCTGCCCCAGTTCACAACCGATTGAAGGTCCTTTTCGAGACGAACGGCCAGGTTAATTTTGTCAGCGGCACTAGATTTGTTTCTGAGGCAGGAGTAAATTGTGGTGTCATCCGCATAGATGCCGACTTGGGAATCAATGGCGTCAGGAAGATCATTTATGAATATAAGGAACAGAGTAGGGCCTAGGATGGAGCCTTGCAGAACATCTGCGTTTGTGCGATACGAGCTGGAGGAGAATCCATTGAGAACGACCTTCAATTCACGGTTTGACAGGAATGATTGTATTAGGTCCAACGATCGCCCTGTAATACCATATCCCTGAAGCTTGCGAAGAAGGCCGGCCTGTCAAACCCTATCAAACGCCTTGGAGATGTCAAGGGCCACGGCGCGAGCTTCTCCGTTATTATGGAGAGCTTGGTAGACAAATTCAGTGATGGCCGTAAGCACATCAGCTGTGGATCGGGCAAAGCGGAATCCATATTGTTTGTCTGAGAGCAGATCATGTGATGTAAGGTGGTTAACCACTTCGGTGTTGATAAGGGTTTTGAAGACTTTGCCGAAGAGGGGTAGGAGACGGATAGGACGGTAATTAGAATGGTCGGAGAGGTCGCCAGAGTTCTTAAAGACAGGAACAATGGATGAGGACATCCAGCAGTCAGGAAAACAAGACTCCTTGAGGCAGTAGTTGTATAATTTAGAGAGGGCGAGTGCCAATTCAGGCGCGCATTTCTGCAAGACAATGGCTGGTATCCCATCTCCACCACTAGCCTTTTGGGGGTCTAAATCAGAGATAATACCCAATACCAATGACGGGGATATGTGTGACCCGCTCAAAAGGGCCTCAGTTCTGAGAGGTAAATCGGGTATGGGTACACCGGAAGAGTCAAGCGTTGAATTGAAAGAAAATTTCCGAGCTAAGCATTCAGCTTTGTCAGCAGAGGAGGTCAGGACCTCAAACTGGTTGAACAGAGGAGGTATAGAGGGTTTGCAATTGTTCAAAACGCTCTTGCAGAGACGCCAATAATCCTTTGAGCCGAATTTGCGAGATGCAATACGTTCCTTCATCCGAGCAGCGAATAGTGATTTAGCTTAGTTGAGGACACGCTTACACTCGTTACGGGCGGAGGCAAAGAGGCGTCTATTGCAGTCGGACATATCGCTACGAAATATATGGAAGAAGTGGTTCCTATGGGCAATGGTGGCTGAGCAAGCAGCGGAGAACCACGGGGAGGGGCGCGATTTGACCCTGAATTTCCTTGAGGGGATGAAAGCGTCAATTCCAGCTTTAACCCAAGATGAGACCTCTGAAGCACATTCTTGAACGGAGAGCTTAAATACAACATCCCAAGGGACATCGCGGAGGAAATCACGGAACGAGTCCCAGTCAGCTCGTTGGTAGCAGAACGAGGTTCGGGTAGTAGCAGGCTCTTTACAGGGGTTGGGGTTGAAGGAGATGTTAATAGATACTACCGCATGATCAGAGTTACCAAGTGGGAAGAGCTGCGTGGCACTACAAGACTCGGGGATGGAGGTAAAACACAGGTTGAGAAGAGAGGTCTTACCGTCCCGGTTGTATGCAAGTTAAAAAAAGAAAAGAATAAAGAAAAAAGCAAAATTTAAAAAAAGAGTTATTTTATACCGTATTCAAGAATTCTACTATGATAGTTACATTGAAATGTTTCTTTAGTATTTACTAGACCAAGGCATGGAAAAATTTAAGCAACTTGAGTGGTAATTCTTGCATAAAAATTAGGCAACCCAAACTCTTCGTCGTCTTCTACATGCCATGTCTATTCAGAACGGTGGTAATCATAGCTCTTCACAATTTCTTACTGGTTTAAATCCTTAGATGGTTTTGAAAAAAAAATCATGTAATTCATTTACGCTTTGCTTTTTGATAAAGTTACTAGTTTCATCGCTTTTCTTTCAACAATCAGATAAACATACATTCAAAAATACATACCTATTCGCTATTTAATTTTATATATCTAAACAAGTAATGTATTTGTTTACATATACTAAATTAAGTAGCGAGTATGTATTTTTGAATGTATGTTTATTTTATTTATCCTGAAGAACTTAGATATTTATATCTGGACACTTTGACGTGATGTAAATGTCAGCAAGTTTATCTTGCTAGATCAGATACGACTGAATAGCTGGTTCGTTCCTAACAGGTACCCCATATTTTCGATCCTGTGCCACTCCTGATCTGCACTTAGCAAATCACCTTAACTATTTACACTTTGAGGAAACCATATTCTTTGTGACAAAAGCCAAGTTTCTTTGAACTGTATATGCTTCTTTGAACGGAATACGTATTTTGTCTGTACGAATTATAATCCAGGTATAATGAGCATGTAATCTTTTCTTGTTTCGTGTCAGCGCCAAACATTCTACGAGTTCCACATCTAGTAGTCTTTTTCGGTCAATAACGCTTGCAGAAATTCGTAATCATCTGCAATCTTTTTATTTCTGATTTCCAATCTATAAACTAATTGCTGAAAGTTACTAAAACATTAGATAAAATTTGCCAATTCGTCGTTTAAGCATGATTTTCCTTTATTTCCAATGTTCAGTTTGTTAACACAGAAATGACATTCAAAATTTGATTTCTATCTATCTATCTCTCTCTCTCTCTCTCTCTCTCTCTCTATATATATATATATATATATATATATATATATATATATATATATATATATATAATTCTATTCTTTTCTATTTATCGAATTCTATTCTATTCTTATCTATCGATCTATTTAATTTTGTTCTATTCTAATCTAATCTATATAAGCCTATTCATATCTATCTATCTATATATGTGTGTGTGTGTGTGTGTGTGTGTGTGTGTTTGTGTATATATTTGCTAATTTCGTAGTTTAAGCAAGATTTTCTTTTATTTCCAATGTACAGTTTGTTAACATATAAAATGATTGTTACGAAATGTGATTTACTTCGTTTTTTCTCAGTCCGGCGATGGTCATTTATCTCGCGTACCGTATTCCATATCTACTTGCCGCCCCACGCAGGCAGGATCCGACACAAGGTCAGTTTAATGTGAAGAGCCCCAGCGACATGTCCAAAAATATTTCGAAATTTAGCCCAGTCGGTGGCGCTGGCATCGTTATTACTCCCAACTCGGACAATAACGGAGGTACTCCCGCGGCCAGCTGTTCCCTGGGATTGAGTGGCTCACAATCTTTGCTTGAGATTTGCCTGAAGACAAAGACCCAATGGAGTTGCGCACACCCCGAAGTCAGAGACACAACTGAGAGATGATAAACGAGATACAATAAACGGAATCTGGCAAGTCCTACTAGCACGCCATATTCGATATCTATTTGCCGTCCGCGCAGACAGGATGTGTGACACAAGGTCAGTTTAATGTGGGAAACACGAGTGCGTACACTCGGGCCAGGTTAAAAAATAGTCCAGCCCCTTTATCGGTATTAATACCGATCCCCTCTCTCTAGTGCAATGAGGGAGGTACTACCGCGACCATCCGTTCCCCAAAACCGAGCACTTTTCAATAATTTTGGTTGCGCTTTGTCCAAAGAAAGAGATACAACTGAGAGATGATAAACGTGATACGACACACCGAATTTTGCATGTCTGACCAGCAAGACTCGCGTATCCTATTCAAGATTTATTGAGTATAAAAATATACCAATTGTGGAACACGTCCTAAAAGTGGGGAATGGGTTGAGGCTGGTCGACATTATCTAGCTAATTACAATTTGCACATCTACCACAAAAATTCGTCCATCGTCATTGTTAGGGAACCTGCAAAACACCCCCAAGGCCTAAAAATTCTTGTGTATAAAATTATATATAAACATTTCTTGATGATAAGCACTGTGGAGGGAGGGGATGAACCCGAAACAAACTAAAATATGACAAAACACACCGCTGTATTCTGTTTTCAGACAAAATGAAGATGTTCTCCCTCTAAGGAAGAGGGGAGAATGAAATAAATACGACCATGGAAAAAAGAATCTGATTCAGTCGAGATGAAAAAGAGGCCAAAAAGCAAACTGGGGAAGTTTGTGAATCTCGGCTTGAATCATAACCAATGAAGAAGCCGGAAACAGGCCAGGAACGACACTTATTCACATTGACTAGGTACACAAGAAGGGTCTATACTAACCAGGGTGGGCTCCACAGAAAAAAACCCGCCTCGTTGTGATTTAGGGAGACTTAACAAAGAAAATCAAGGTTTTCCCTTTCACGCGAACCATGCTCGCCAAAGTTACCCACCTTTCGCTGAAATCGTTCGATACCAAACGCTTTCTATCAGTTCTAATCTTCATCCCGAGCTCAAAGAATCGGATTAGATCCTGATGAGAATAACGTTCACATAGCAAGATTTCCTCCATTCGCGTCGACCAAATCACCATTCGAGCCGTGGCTAGCAGCAACAAAATCACCATCCGTTTCACCCCAGAATACGAGGGCGACACATGTCACATGTGTATGTGCGACCAATGAGCACAAGCTTTTCGGGAGTGATACGAGCCGTCAACTCGCCAATCGCATATCCTATTCTGTACTCTTATTACTTGAGCACACATATAGTCACTATGCCTTAGCTAAGGGGAATTAGGCAGTCATTTACATATTACTACAATGACTGAGATTAACCTCGGAAGGGACTGAGTATTTTTAATTTCACGCATGCGCGTTATTTGTTTTTGAATTTGTCAACTGGAAACAACATGCTGTACTGCTTGGCATTCGCGCCAGAAGCTCCAATACGAACATTTCAGATTGTTTGGGTGTCAGTCTGAGTACAGTGCAGAAGATTTGGAAAGTGTTGGATGATATATCCAGTCAAAATCATGATCTTTGGAGTGATCACTAGTGATTACGAAGTTATGCCTCCATTCATCTTCCCACAGGGCTTCAGACAACACGAAGGTCTACAACAAGAGCATTGAGGAGGTAGTGATGCCCTAGGTCAAGAGAGTGGCTGCTGGAAGACCCTATGTCTGGAAACAGGACTCAGCGCCATGCCGCACATGCAGGATAACCCAATCATGGCTGTTAGAAGATTTCTGCGACCACATCATCCATTATCTGGCCACATACCTCCCCAGACTGCAACCCCTTTGATTATTATGTGTGGGCGCAGTTGAGCTAGAGACCAACAAAAGAATGCTTGGGTTTCAATCTAAGGACAGTGCAGATGATTCGGAAAGAATAGGATTAGGTTATTACGAAGGTGATAGTGATAGCGACGTTATTCCTCCATTCATCTCCCCCCAGGGCGTACATCAAGTGACTTTAGGAAGTAGTGCTGCCTTAGGTCAAGAGGGTGGCTGCTGGAAGACCCTATTTCTGGCAACAGGACTCTGCACCATGCCACACAAGCAGAACTACCCAGACGATTTCTACAGCCACATCACCCCTTACATCTGGCGACCAGACTGCCGCTCTCTTGATTATTAAATGTGGGGCGTAGTTGAGTGAGAGACCAACAAAACTCCTTTTAATACCAAAGATGACTTGAAGGCAAGGATTGTGGTAGCATTCACCGACTTAAAAAAAGAGACTGTCCAGAAGAGTCTGAAGGCTGTGGTTGAATACCTATGGCGATTTTACTGAATAATTTTATTCTTTAGAATTTCAAGATATTTTTGTGTAATTTTGGTGTATATATGTTAAAATGAGACGTCAGTGTTATTTTCATTTTTTGCGTAATTGGGACGATAATTTATCCCTGTATGAAGCTTTAAGTTTAATTTCATTTGATCTTTACTTTTTTTTTGTCATTTTTATTTATCCATCGCAGCCTGTATACTTTCTCACCTCGCTTTTTTTTTATCACGATCTACGCACTTTGAACCACGTGAATGACCCGGATAATTCTAGTGTCTATCCAATATATGTTTCTTAGCATTCAAATACGATTTTGCGTGGCCTACGGTCACATCACGTGATCGATCACCGAAGTTAAACACTGTCGAGTACCTAGATATATATATATATATCTATTTATATATTATGAATACCAGATGCTGTAAGCTTGGACGTATGGGTGTTGTCATGGATAATGGCTCAGAATTGTGAATCGGAGAGCCGAGTTCCAATTCCAGTTGTTTTTGTTATATTAAAAAAAAAACTTACGCACAAATACCCCTGGGAAAGTTATGAATCACCCCCAGTTATGGGTTAATTAGTAAGACTTGTATGAGGTGGTCGCTTCCATAATCGGTCTTTAGATAAGTTTTAAAGTATATAAATGCATTTCGGAACCTGTTATTGATTATTAGGTTGTCAGAATCGTTCATTATGTTCCCTCCTATGCTTTTTTATGTTCAAAGTAAAGAACCAGCTGTTGTTTATTACTTAGTCATTCGCTGTGAACAATTAAACCATTTTTCTCTATATTCTTTGAGTGATCCAACTAGACACTTGCCTATTATTTTAATGTTTGTTCCATTTCTAGTTTTGTATTTAGCCCCCACCCCATGACGACGATGATTTCATGTAATTTTCACTGACTGTCGGCGTTATCTAGTGTGCTGTAAATCTTCTTTGGCGATAAAACATAAATGTAATAACTGCTTCATTGTTTTTGCTCTTACACGAATTTAATACAAGTTTGTTCTGGGTAAAACTACATCCAGCAGCAAGACCTCTGATCGGGAGGTTTTGAAGAGCGTGGAACCACCTCTTAATTGATGTTGTTCCCAGATTCAGCCTGACCCGGGTGGTAGCACCTCATATGGTCCTAGCTATGGCTAAATAATAAACCCCCAAACTGGGGTAAAAAAAAGTTAAAATATTGATTTAAGACTAAAACAATTAAAGAATAAATTACCATAAAAATAATACCAGCCATAGATTTTTGTAAAACGAAAGAAATACTCAAGCTCCCAAGAAAACTAAATTTCAGCATTAAATGACCCATAAGAAGTTGATATGTCGTTAAACCAATAAGCAAATTTGATACAAGTCATCATTAGCGTAAGGATGTACAGGTTGAGTAAATTCTGGAAAAACGAAATCGGCGAGTTGAGTTCAAATTCCAACCATAGCTGTTGTGTTTATATGCGCACAAATGTTCTTGGGAAAGCCAGGAAACCGTTTCTCATCCCACCATCTATGGATTAAATAACAGATTAGAGTGGAGATTTTTAGCACTGGGAAACAGTCATTGTAGGAGCTGGATTAGTTAGAAATCAAAACAGTGGAGAAAACAAACGGAAAATCACTCCACTATCTTTCTCACAAAGTCATTGCAATTGATAAATAGAAACAAAAGTTTCTATGGAAAGCTATGATCACCTACGACCAGAAGAGACATGAAATTAAAAGAATCATTAATGTAAAAGAAAGTTTTGACGTATAAAATCCTACGCAGGTTATCATGAATTTCATAAACCACTTCTTCTTCTTCTTCTTCTTCTTCTTCTTCTTCTTCTTCTTCTTCTTCTTCTTCTTCTTCGTTGTTGTTGTTGTTCTTCTTCTTCTTGTACTTGTTCTTGTTCTTGTTCTTCTTGTTCTTGTTCTTTTTGTTCTTATTCTTGTTCTTGTTGTTGCTGTTGTTATTGTTCTTGTTCTTATTCTTGTTCTTGTTCTTCTTGTTCTTGTTCTTGTTCTTCTTCTTCAGGTTTTCGCTGTTTACGTCTCTCTCTCTCTCTCTCTCTCTCTCTCTCTCTCTCTTGCTTTCAATCTGTTCCGTGAGTGTCAAATTTTTCAAGCTCTCTTTCCTCACTATTTCTAATTTTGTATAAGTGCGCTTTTTGCTTAAATTTTCATTAAAATCTACTCGTTACTTAAATGTTCCGTCCGTGCTATTTTCAGCACCCTTCTCTATTGCCTCAGTTTTCTTCTTCATCTATGCAGAAATTGCTTAGTATTCAATATCATATTAGAGGATTGATATTACGTTGCAGTTTAGCACTTTTTTCTGTCTCTAATGCGGTTTTCCTGTTTCTTAATACTTTGCTTAGCTTTTCGAAGGCATCTTTTGCTATCCCAATGCGCCTTATTATTCCGTCCAATTTTCTACTGAGCAATATATATTTTCAAAATGGTGTTTAGAGGTGGTCATTACTTGTGACTGTGTCAAATCCAAAGTCCAAACCAATCATAAGAGGACACCTTTTATGGGCTCTAGTTTCCAAATTTAACATCCAATAATTGAAAAGCTGAAAATTTTCATTCTTCATTCAACCCGCACATGTTTCTGATGGCCTCGGCTACCAGGACAATTTCGCTGCCATCGATTGAACGCACGGTACCGCTTGTACGAACTTTGGCTGACTTTGAACACTAACTGGTCAGCTGGTCACTGTGCAGTTATCTCCCTTACGCTGAACAATCTTGTGCCCTTACGTTTAAGGTGGGGGCGTCAGAAAGGGGCATGAAACCAAGCGTAATGCTGGTTACTGTTCTGAGAGATGATTGACCCAGCCCTTTGACCTCCATTAGGAATCTAATCAAGAAAAGTTCCGCAAATGGAAAGTGGAAACGGAATAACGATAAGCTCTAAATTGATTCCCTAAGTCTAAAGTGGTCGCAATATAGAAAGGCAGATTTAGATAGAGGGACGGTAGATAAGAGAGATAAATAGATATAAATATTACTAGTGAGGAGGTGTAGAGGGAAAGTGGCATAGAAGAAGCCAGAAGGGAGAAAGAAGGAATGAGAGAGAGAGAGAAAGAAGTTTAGGAGAAATGTAAGGAGAGAGAGAAATAAGAATAAGAAAGGAGAGGTGACGGGGAAATGTGAAAGAGAAAGAGGATGAAAGGATAGAGTGAGGGGAAGAACGGAGAGAGAAATGGAAGGAGAGATAGAGGGGAGAAGGAGTGACGGGAGGAGACGGGGTAGAGAGAAAAGGAGAGAGAAATGGAAACGGAGAGAGATAGAAGGAAGTACGGGTGGAGAAAGATATATGGAAAAAGGAGAGAGACACTGAAGGAGAACGAGAAAAATGGAGTAGTAGGAGAAAGAAAGGAAGGTAAGGGAGGTGCAGAGAAAGGGAAGGAATGTTAGAAAGAGAGAGAGAGAGAGAGAGAGAGAGAGAGAGAGAGAGAGAGAGAGAGAGAGAGACAGAAAGGAGGGAGACAGAAATGGAAACGGGGGAAATCGGAAAAGAAGGAAAGGGAGAGACACACTTCTTTGACTGATATAATGTTATAATAGAGAACTTTTACTGGCAAAAAATTATGCAAAGTATACAATTTATTTTCTGGAATTAAGGCGTTAGCAACGTTACAAGTTAGCGTTACGAACACGCTTTGTGGAGTCTGCAAAATACGTTTTTAGAACTTGGAACTACTAGGTAACCTTGACATATTTGTATATTAGAATAATTCATTTTCTGTTAATGTAACGTTACAGGGCATCGAAGGGAAATTTTGCAAGGCGGTACAAGACCACTGTGGGGTCTGGAGACAGGCAAAGATTTTTCTCAAAATTGAGGATTTGATGCCCATTAAATCTACATGTAAACTCTCATAAATGCTTTATTTCCATAATCAGATGTAACATAATGTCACAAACATATTCATTTAATGTAGCAACATAAGTCAGTATTTACGGTTTTATTTTTCGGTGACCTATTAAGATTTGTCATAGAGAAATGATTATTAAACGTTCATAATAATAAGATTTGAAAGTCTCTAACAATTAAATAATAATAATACATGCAGGCAAATGATGACACGAAAATTCTGGTATGCGCTCGTCACATCATTACGCCAATTTACGTATCTACTCCGGGCTGTAGGTAGATACTCTTGGTGTTTTCATATGTTTACGCAACTAGACCTACGATAATTAATAACAAATACTACTAATAAGAAGTAAGTTTGGTTTCATAAGTATAGTGATGCTAGAGTATGTGAATGTAAGTGTATGTTGGGTTGGAGGTAGTAGAAAGAGCTTGTTCTCGAGGGTGGGGTGCGTGTTGCACGGTTGGTATGGATCCCTTCTTAGTTCTTGGACCCAGGAACAAATTAGTGGTTGGACCCCCTTCTCATAGACCCTCGGATTTGAAAAGTTACAAGGTACCGTTACGGGCAAGTATTTAGTAATGACGTTCTTTGACGAGATAAGACGAACAGTATCAGTAAAATGTCTAAATTGTTTGTTCATCTATCTATCTATCTATCTATCTATCTATCTATCTATCTATCTATATATATATATATATATATATATATATATATATATATATGAACCAAAATGCTAAATTATTTTTAATAAAAGAAATCATCTTCTGTGACAACTTATTCGTTATATGCTATTTGTGCACTAGCTTATGTATATATATAATGTAAATATATTTAAACAGAGTGGGTGAAAAAAACTGTATAGC
This sequence comes from Acanthosepion esculentum, assembly GCA_964036315.1. Lineage (NCBI taxonomy): Eukaryota > Metazoa > Mollusca > Cephalopoda > Sepiida > Sepiidae > Acanthosepion > Acanthosepion esculentum. The sequence continues at coordinate 46,758,573 of OZ038476.1, read as the reverse complement.
ACAATTTTCAAATAAATTGGAATCCAAGGAAAAATGGGATAAAAAAGAATGAACCAGCGTCCAAGTATTCGGATAACCTCGGAACAGAGCCCCAAGAGCCACGATTGCTTTCGATTCTCGATGGGCTCGATTCTCGGCAGTGGATGCGCACAGCGGCCAGTGCTTTCTGCATTCTGTTGAGAATTATTATAGGCTCGACGAATTACTATATGGTTAGCTTAAATCCCCAAAATAATTACTTGTATATCCTTGCTCGACCCAGCTAATACTCTGCGATGGAACGGCTAAGGGCCAAAAAGCAGTCGTGGCTTACTATACATATATATATATATATATATATATATATATATATATATATATATATATATATATATATATATGTGCGTGTGTGTGTGTGTGTGTGTGTGTATGTTTTTTGTGTGTGTGTGTATATACACATATTGATAATATTAGTGATTGATATATATATATATATATATATATATATATATATATATATATATATATATATATATATAT
>OZ038476.1:46723054-46753054 GCA_964036315.1 Acanthosepion esculentum | reverse complement strand
AACCTGTAACCCTAATGAGAACAGTCATTTAGTCGGACGTGCTGGTAACTATTCAAAGATCGAAGAGCGTGTATTTTCTACGAGTTTTCTCGAAGATTCTATTATTATAATTATATACATTAAATAATTGTTGGACTTAATCCATTTCATAATATATATATATATGTATACATATATGTATACATATATATATATATGTATACATATACATATATATATATATACATATATATATATATATATACATATATATATATATATATATATATACATATATATATATATATATATATATATATATATATATATATATATATATATATATATATATATATATATATATATATATATATATATATATATATATATATATATATATATATACACACATTACTATTCAAAAGTTCGAGGTCTCCCACTGGTAATTTTTTAAATCGACGGAAAAAGTATTTGTTTTCGTACAATAAATAAGAGAAAATTATTATACATGGTTAAAAAAAGCGTGAGATGTTTTTTTTTTAATTTGACATTTTTTATGACAAAAGAAAAAAAAAACTTTTTATGATTAATTTTTGATCTCGTCAAATTATCCTCCTTTAGTCTTGATTAGCACAATTTTTGGTATTCGTTACAAAAGTTTCTCAAAATATAAATTTGATAACTGATTCCATTCTTTTTTCAATGAGTCTAAGAGCCCTTTTCCATTTTTTTCTCACTCTTCTGTCAAGTTAATTCCATGCTAATTTTGCGGGTGTCTTCGAACTTTTGAACTGTAGCGTATATATGAAATGACATCATTCACATAGGAACGTAGTTTTTACAAACTACAATCTGATGAATGACTGGGTCTCTCCTTTTTGATTGATTATTTGCATGTGTATATATACTCTACTGAATGGCGACTTATTATGAGAAATGGAGTAGCCGGGTTCGAATTCCAGACCATTTTGTTACATTTACTTGCTCACAATTCCCATCCGAAAAGTTAGGAATACATCAACTCCGTTAGCTGTGTGTTTAATATTTCTGAAAAATCATTTTCCTTCTCAAAATGTTTTTAATGCAATATTGACTCGCAATAGAAGAATTATTCTTAAAATCCTAAATATATGTTTCGGCTTTAAATAATCCAAAAAATGGGCGATAAGCCATAAAAACAAATCAATTATTTTTTGTTGGCGTTTATAGCTGGACATATTCTTCGTTGTTATTTACAGCTGGTAACACAACTCCATGTTTCAACTACTAATAATTACTGTCTTTGTGTTTGTTTTCTTAAAAGCTGTCATGAAATATTGATTTATTGCTATAACTCACATTTTTTCTAAAGATTTTCAATTTTATCTTTTGTTTCTTTTTTTATGCCACGAACTTTCACCTTGAACTTCACTTTCTTCTTTTATATGCCGTGTCCCTTCAGAACGTGGACGATCATGGCTCTTTACAACTTCCTGTCTCTTTTAGCTCCAAGCAACGTTTTACCATTTACCATTCTTCTTTGTGACCGCTCTGCTGTCGATTTGTCAATTAGGTAGTTTATTCGCCCTTCCTGCCTTTAAGATTCCCTGTGAGCGTTACATTCCCCAAGTCCTGTTTCCTCACTGTGTGTTCTAGAAATTTCAATTAACTGTAAATATAAACTTCCCTGCTGTTCCGTTCTGATCATGGTGTTCTCGGCATTCGTCGATAGGACGAAATCTGTGTCACTTCTAGACTTCTCCATCTGTCAGGAAATTATTATCTGTTGTATAAGGAGATTCGATATGAAAGTTCACCACTCTGAAACGAAATTTAACTATCTCTTATATTTTCTTCAGTTTCTGAAAGGCAACTTTCGCTTTTCGATTTGGCCTTCGGTTTTCTGAGTCCTAATTTTCGTAATCTGATACTACGATAGCCAGACAGCAACTTTTCTGTACGTGGATGACTTTGACGTCTTTAATTCGTAGGTCGCATTTTAAATCATTTCTTTATACATTCTATCTTCATATAATTAATAGTTCGTTTTTCTTCTTACTCTCCTTTATTGCTTTGTCTAGGAGTTCCTGTAGTTTCATTTCAATTTTTACTAGGTCCTGGTTTACGTCGATATCACGTTGAAACACCGGTTCTCGTACGATCTCCGAAGTTAAGCAACTTAGAGCCGAGTCAGTACTTAGATGAATGACCATTTAAGAATACCAAGTGCTGTAAGCGTAAAATGTGCGGTTGGTGTAATAGATAACGACTCGAAATTGAAAATCGGAGAGCCGAGTTCCAATTCCCTTCCAGTTTGTTATATTAACCTACGCGCAAATACCCTTGGTAAATATATGAATCCATCTCTTCTCTCCGCCCCACGCCAGCTATGGATTAATTACTAGGAATTGTATTAGTAAAAATCATTATTATCTCAAAAGAATTTTATACAATGTAAAAAAATGGCTTTAAATAACCTGAACAGTGTTGATAAGCCGTAAAAAAGAAATCAGTTTTTACCAGGCCTTAGACAATTTTGAAAACTTATTTTTAATAATTTTCTATTTAAAATTGCATCTTCTTTATAATTTGTTCATCTTCTAGCAACTAAATAAATAGTTTAACCTGTTCCACGCCAATTAATTTGGGAAAACTGTTTCATTTTCAGACGAAATTTTATTTGTTTTTATTATAGTAACTATGAACCTGGGATACCTTGAAGTACCCGATCGGTGGCTAACACCTCCAATAGACATATGAGCTGACAACTAGGGTAGTTTCAAGATCAGAAGGGCATGGAAATAATCAAAATCGTCGTATAAACACGTCTGTAGCTGTTTTTTGAAAGTTATGTTTTAGACGTGTTTATTCAACAGTGTCTGAAAAAGACACTTTCGATAAAAGACGTATATACACGTCTACGCCGGGGAAAATGTTAATACGTTGCTTAACTTTTGGAAGGCTTCTTTATCTTTTCTAATGCACCTTCGGATTTCTGTTATTTTCCGCCCGTCCTCTGTGAAATGACCATGCCAGATATTGTTGTAGCATACCTACGGACGATAACGGGTATGTCTCCATTCACATAAATACAGTAGTAAATACTGTATGTTGGTCTACAGTTGGAGATTCGTCTCCAGCTGTGCTGGTCAAACTCTCTGCCTCCGGGCAGAAAGGATTCCCAGATGAGCTTATGTCGAAGGGCAGATTCTTGTCTCGGGAAACAGCTACCCAACCCAGTTTTATACGTGGTCTACGGAGAATCTTTGGCCGAGTCTATGTGCTCGGATACCTCACATTAAATTTGGCCTTCTGCTACATCTGATCACGCAGGCCGGTTGGTAGATATCCTACCGTTGCAGATTCGTCTCCAGCTGTGCTGGTCATAATCTCTGCCTCCGGACAGAGAGGACCCCAGATGAGCCTATGTCGAAGGGCAGAGTCTCGTCTCGGGAAACAGCTACCTGATCCCGTTTTATACGGGGTCTACGGGGAATTTTTGGCCGAGCCTACGGGCTCAGTACCCTACATTAAATTCGGCCTTCTAACTGTGTGGTGCGGTTTGTTAGATATCCTGCAGTTGGAGATTCATTGTGGAATTCACTTGACTCACTTCTTACAACTGACTACTTCTACGCGCAGCTGGCGTATCTTATATGTGTTGTTCTTGTTCTGAGTATTATCTTTCATTACCTCCCTTCGTGTGATTATTCTATTCAGTAACCTTCCTCAAGTTACAACAGATATCGATACATATTCTTTTCATTTTCACTATTTTAATTTCAGTTAATTAATGATGTGTAGACGTCGTAAAATAGATATAAACTCAAAAGTGGAACGAGATCGTATAAAGCTATTCAATGATGAGAACAGAAAGATAGAAACTGCGAAAAACATGATTATAGAACAAAAGAAAATGAAATCCTTGTCAAGATAAGAACACGAAAGAAACTAACTAAAAGGGAATAGAAATGCCTCAAGTTTCTTTTTCATCATGTATGAAGACTGATAATACATAACATTTCAGTGCTCTTTTCTTATGTTTCTAACGAAATTTTCCTGTTTCTTTAACCCATTTCCCGCCAAATATTTTATGAAAAACGTTTAATTTTCAGACGAAATTTTTATTTCTTTTTAATATAGCAACTAAGAAACGGAGGCACTTTGAAGTTCCCGAATGATGGCTATCACCTCTACCAGATGTATGAGTTGACAATTCGACTCGTTTCAAGTCCAGGAGAGCACGAAAATAATCCAGATCCTTGTATAAACACGTTCGTAACTGGTTTTTGAACGTTATGTTTTAGACGTGTTTATTCAAACTTTCGATAAGAGACAAAACGTATATACACGTCTACGCCGGGGAAAAGGTTAATACGTTGCTTAACTTTTGGAAAAGAGACAAAACGTATATACACGTCTACGCCGGGGAAAAGGTTAACACGTTGCTTAACTTTTGGAAAGCTTCTTTGTCTATTCCAATGCACCTTCGGATTTCTATTATCTTCCGCCCGTCCTCTGTGAAAAGACCATCCCAGATATCGATACATATTCTCTTCAATTTCGCTATTTTTATTTCAGATAATTAATGATGTGTAGGCGTCGAAAGAACACGAAAGAAACTAACTAAAAGGGAATAGAAATGCCTCAAGTTTCTTTTCATCATTCTTGAAGACTGATAATACATAACATTTCAATGCTCTTTTCTTGTCTCTAACGAAATTTCCCTGTTTCTTTAACCCCTTTTCTTTTTGGAAAAACGTTTAATTTTCAGACGAATTTTTTTATTTGTTTTTAATATAGTAATTAAGAAACTGAGGCACCTTGAAGTACCCCAACGATGGCTAACACCTACCAGATATGTGAGTTGACAATTGGACACGTTTCAAGCTCAGAAGGGCATAAAAAGAATCAAGATAGTCGTATAAACACGTCTGTAGCTGTTTTTTGAACGCTTTGTTTTGGACGTCTTTATTCGTCCGTGTCTGAGAAAGACTTAATCAGTGTAAATTGTTTCTAGTTCCCAAACTCTGATTAAATACCAAAATAAATATTTATTATTGATTTTAATCATCATCTATCAGAGAATTAACGCAAAAGGAAAAAAAAACAATACGAAAGATGCAGTTTTTTTTTCTACGGGGTTATCTTCTCACATCTCGACGATTCGCTATCCTCACATGTCTACACTCTCGTCACATCATTTCGCTCCTTACTCCTCACAACTCTACGTTTCTCTCTCCCCTCATATCTCTACATTTCCCACATCACTACGCTTCCCTCTTCCCACATCGATTTTTTCTCCTACCTCTTCGCTTTTTACTCATCACATCTCTACGTTTCTCTCTTCTAATATCTCTACCGTTTCCACATCTCTATGCTTCCATCTCCAGACATCTCTTCGCTTCTCTCTCCTCACAATTCTACGATTCTCACTCCTCACATCTCTTCGCTTCTCTCTCCTCACATCTCTATGATTCTCTCTCCTCACATCTCTTCGCTTCTCTCACCTTTCATCTCTACGTTTCTCTCTCCTCATATCTCTAGCATTCTCACATCTCTCTGCTTCTCTATGCTAATGTCTTTTCATGTCTCTCTCCGCACATCTCTACGCTTAAGAGACTAGAGGCAACGGAAATATGGTTCGACAGAAGGATGCTAAGGATATCATGGACCGAGCGTGTGAGCAACAATGAGGTTTAAGTGAGGATGCAATCCACGGGGAAGCTTATACTTAACATCAGGAAGAGGCAAATGAAATTTTGGGGACAGGTAATGAGAAAGGAGGGTCTGGAGAATCTGATACTCACATGGTCGAATAGAGGGAAAGAGAGACAAGGAAAAGCAACGCATGAAGGGTTTAAGCAAGTGGATGACAGAACATGGTCTGGGGGAGGTGACAGAGGCAAGAAACTTATTGAGAGCTACAAGGGATCGGGGGAAGTAGAGAGCCATGATCGCCTACGTCCTGAAGGGACACGGCACATAAAAAGAAAAAGGTGGCTAATTTCGCTTGTCACGCAATCGCTTGTGTTCGAGGTTATTGTAACGTTATTTTCTCTCTTTTTTCTTTCTGTCTTTCACCAGCTTTCTTTCCTTCTTTTTCAACTGTGTTCTTTTTACCTTTTTTATATCTTTCACCTCTTTCCTTCTTTCTTTCTTTCAACATGTTCTTTCTTTTTTTTAATTTTTCAACTCTTTCTTTCTTTATAACTTTCTTTTGTTTCTTTCTATATTCCATCGCATGATTTCTTTCTTTCTTTCTTTCATCGTATTCTTTCTTCCTTTTTTGTATCCTCTACCATCTTTCTTTCTTTCTTTCTTTCTTTCTTTCTTTCAACGTATTCTTTCTTTTTTAAACTTCCACATTTTTCTTTTTTTCAATGCTCCATCTCTCTTTCTTTCTTTCTTTCTTTCTTTCTTTCTTTCTTTCTTTCTTTCTTTCTTTCTTTACATCTTCCATTGCATCATTTGTTTGTTTGTTTGTTTGTTTGTTTCTTTCTTTCTTTCTTTCTTTCTTTACATCTTCTATTGCATCATTTGTTTGTTTGTTTGTTTCTTTCTTTCGTTTCCATATTTCTTTTCCCCTGATTATTTATTCTATCGCTCTCATTTTCTCTTTTCTTTTCTTAATTTTTCCTATTTATTTTCCTTAGTTCGTTTTATCATTATTTCATCATTTCCCCTTTGATAACCCTCTCCGTCTCTTCCATATACAGATATTTTTCTTTATCTACATTTTTCTTTCTTTTTCATTTAAATATTTCCTCATACATCTCTCATAATGTTTTCTCACCTTTTAATGTAACATTTTAAAAACATGTGCTGTTCGTGCCAAGTCTTTTATTTAGCTGATATAGATGCCATAAATCACTATTCATTTACTCGTGTGATTATTTTTTTTCTTTTATTCGCACTTAATCTTATCTTCCTTCTTTTTTATATAGATATTTTTATTGGTTTCTCTTTTTTTATTTAATTCCTCGATATCTTCCCTACCTGACCTCCGTTTTCCTGAAATGGTTGCACGTATTTCGCTTTTAACGGGTCTATCAGATGTCGCCAATCGATCGAATAAAATTTGAAGTAAAAATAAAAATCGAGTTCAAACGCTACACGAAGAAGAATAAAGGAGAAGCGATGCGATAAAAAAGAAGGGTCCAGTCGAGTAGTTTGAACGCGAACAGACGAATAAAACCGAATCCCTCATCAGAAATTCAAGGAGATACAAATCGGAAGAATTAAAAACGAAAAAAAAAAAAAGAAAAAAAAAGAACGCTTGAATAAATGAAGACGTGGCTTGAATACAAATGAAAACAAACAAAATACCATCTTATTACAATATCAACTATTATTTCTACTACTACTCCGTTCTGGGTATGACGCTAAACTACATCCAGCAGCAAGGCCTCTGATCGGGAGGTTTTGAAGAGCGTGGAACAACCTCTTAATTGCTGTTGTTCCCAGGTCCACGTTGACCCGGGGTGGTAGCACCTGTTAGGGACCCAACAGTTAACCCCCAAATTATGAAAGTATAAGAATAGATTTTTAGAGTAAAAATATCAGCAATACCTTTTTGAAAAAAAATATTACCAGCAATACATTTGAATCTCAACAAAAATCCTATTTACAAAAATATGTCAATGAAATCTAATCTACAAACAGACTTCTTACAAAGAATACATATTCTATTCATACAAATATATTCTAAAAATCTTGTCGGTATTAAATAACCCGTTGAGGTTGATATAGCATAAAAGAAAATAAACCTAACCCAACCCACACTACTACTACAATACTACATGACAAGCAACATCTCTAGTCTGTAATAATGAGATTATATTTAATGATCACAACTGCATGTTATTGCTAGTGAGTTCCGTGCACAAACAGTCTGCTAAATGTGCGTTCTTATTACTCGGTAAGAAAACTCTAGCTCCATCTGCGGCAGATTGCGCAAGTCACGTGACTTAGAATCTCGCTTATTGGACGCTTTTACAGGTCATCTCTAGGTAGATAGTCAGCCTCCGTGCCACCCGCTGGTATCATTTCTCCAATTCCTTGAATAATCGCACATGCTCTCTAAATATTCGACCACGTGCTCACATACAGGCTAAGCACAGCTAAGATCTTCTGTTGCTGCAACCTTTCGAGTAAGATTCCACAGTAAAAATTCCATTTTATATAAGCAAAATATAATTAGGTATAATAATACTATAGCGCTGACAATACTCATATTAAGGCAGAATGCAGCATTTCGCATTGTTAACCATTCAAAGTGAAATCTTCCCTCATGAGGCCGGTCATATGGAAAGCTGGTATAGCAGTCTTCATCAAAGCCAACATTTAAAATTATTCTTGCAGAAGAAGATACGATAGTTTTAAATAAAACTAAACTATAAAATTCTGGTGTACCACTGAGCTGTGTAACCATTTGATTTCAAATGATTTGTAAGGATAACAGATTTAATAAAAGTTTAGTAATACCAAGAGATTTATAGCGAGGAAGCTATCTAATAACACAGAAATGTTTACGTCGTCTCATGAACTCAATTATCAATTGCCTGTGATTGAATTAATGTGTTATCGCATGGTTTGGAAATTTGTATTCTAGTGAATTTGAGGGAATATTGCATATTTATCCAGACACTCTTTTCTATCTTTTAATATGCGGATTGATCAAAAAGTATCGGAACTGCTGCTATAAAAAGCTCATTAGAACATATATTAATTCCGCATTTAATCTCCTTCGAAGTAGTCCCCTTCTGAAGCCACGCACCTTATCCAGCGTCGTTTCCATTGATGGAAGCATTCCTGGAATAACTTTTTTTGAGATAGCAAGCAGCTGCCTCTTCGCGTTCTCTTAAATCTCACCGAAGTTTTAAAATCATGTTCCTTTCATGTAAGATTTGAATTTTGTGGGGGGGGGGGGGCATCGCAGGGAGCGAGATCTAGGGATCTGGTGGTTGTCGGAGCTGGGGAATGTTGTACTTGGCTCAAAACTGCTGAACAGGCCATGATTGTGGATGGAACCTCTGTAGTGTGATGAAACGGCCACACTCTACACATTTTCCTTCCAAGCACTGCTATAAAAAATGAAAGTGAATGATGACGTTATAACTTAGTGTGCATGCGTGATGGAGGCCAAGGTCAATCTGTGACAAGCGGCGTCACGCTCTGTGCTTTAACTCCGTTAGCATAGCAACTGGCCCGATACTTTTTGATCAGATCTCGTATTTAAGGACAGACATAACGACATTGCATGCGAATATTTAAGCAAACTCGTTCTGAGTTCATAAGGCGGCGTGAACTTTTCCGTGTTATTATTGGTCCTTACCTGGCATCTCGAATTCAATCACATTCCAACGGCCGTGATGCGGCTTCATTTGCCTTTTCTAAAAAATATTTCATGGCAGTTGTTCTAACACTCCTCTCCAGTATACTGACTGCGTGAATTTAAGCGTACAACTAGAGTGACAATTATGTCTCCTCGTTTTACTGTTCAATCAGCTAGCTGTAACCGTATATTATATTCTAATAGTTTCTTTTCTTGCACTCCTCGCCTGTGAAACTCACTTCCTACTTCTCGTTTGCTTGTCACCTTTAAATGTAACGTCAATCTCCATCTTCTGTTTTCCTGGATTCTGTTCTCTTATTGTGCTTTTTCCTCATTAAAGTCTTCCCGTTCTCTTTCACTCCCAGTTACCCTTTGCATCTTAGTGGCATTATCGCCTTACTTGGGGTGAAATAGTTTAAAAAGAACAAAAGGAAATAGCATTATTGTTATTATTATGCGAATTCAAAGACATATTCTAACCATCTTTGAAGATCAAAAGTTATTACCATTAACAAAACGCAAACATTCTTTTCGAAATTTTCAGCCACTTCAACGGGCTTTATTTGAACGTATGTTTTTGTTGGCTTAAGCTCTTCTAGTCATTTTGCAAAACATATTAGAGCCATTCCTAGATTCCCAATGATAATATCCATAATGTTTATCTTCAATTCTTTCTTTCGTAACTCTCCTGTAAGATTTTTGTAATAATCATTTTTCTTACACTCTTTCGATTTAGTCCTGTGGTCTGCCAACACAGCTATACCCACTACTTGACATTCGTGAAATGTGTAGGACACATAACGTGGGCTTGGAGAATCTGACATTCACAGGACATATTGAAGTCAAGTATAGCAAGTAGCAATAGCGAGAATCCTACTTAACGATTTCATGTGAATGAATTTCAGAATCAGGGCAAAGATGGAAGGTAAACCATCAAAAGTTGCTTAGCGCAAGAAAAGACAAAAAGTTGTAGTCATAATTGCTCACCGTCCTGGGTATGGCGATAAACTACATCCGCATCCTGGGTATGATGATAAACTACACGCGGCAGCAAGGCCTCTGATCAGGAGGTTTTTTGCTGTTCCCAGGTCCACCCTGACCAGTTAGGGTCCCAGCTATGGGCAAATGGTTGACCTCCCATACTAGGGTCAAAACACTATGAAAGTGTAATAATAGGGTTTAATACCAGCAATGCATCTTTGTAAAAGATTATTACCTACAATAAATTTTTGGAAAAAATAAAATATTACCAGCAATATATTTTTGGAAAAAAAACAACATTTTTTGAGAAAATATATTACCAGCAATAAAAATCTTGTCGACATTAAATAACCCATTGATGTTGATATACCATAAAACAAACCAAACCAAACCAATATATACTGAGATAGATAGATAGATAGATAGATAGATAGATAGATAAAAAATATTACCAGCAATAAAAATCTTTTCGGCATTAAATAACCCATTGAGGTTGATATACCGTAAAACAAAACAAACCAAACCAATATATACTGAGATAGATAGATAGATAGATAGATAGATAGATAGATAGATAGATAGATAGATAAAAATATTACCAGCAATAAAAATCTTTTCGGCATTAAATAACCCATTGAGGTGTTGATATGCCGTAAAACAAACCAAACCAAACCATAATTGCTCACGTTCTGAAACGGCTTAGCCCATAAAAAAGAAGGAACTGGTTGCATATACTGGAAATTAAGTGACAGTAAACCTCCCTAACAATATAGCATTCTCCTTAATATTATATCTGTTTTCCCTAACAGATATATGAATAAACTCGATTCTTCTTGGGATTTCAACTTTGAACAATCAATATTATTAATGCTAAGACAGAAAGACTCAAGAAAAAAAAGTAGCATAAGTGCAAGTGAGGACATTGATCGTATAATATGCAAGAGTACAAAATTAGGTTTGACTCGGTGAGAAAGGTGATCCATTGGACACTGCGGAAATAACTAGTATTTGACTGTAAAAACCATTGTAAGGTGTATTGGTTAGTGAGGCTTATGGATGACCATTACTGCTGTGTAGTGAGGTCGGTTATCACTGTGTGTCCCATATTAGAAAAAAACTAGACATTAATTAACCCAACAAGTGTTGAAAGTCGCAAAATCAAAATAAATAGATAATAATAAAAACAAGATTTACGCACAAACAAGAATCTGTCTTATAGAAAGGTAAAATATAAAATTATCTGAGCTTTGGAAATTCAAATTAATCACTTCAAACGAATCACAGATCCAGTTATTGTAAACAAAGGGGAAATTGTTAATGGATGTCACTGTTCCGGCTGTCCACAAAGTAAACTTGAAAGAAAATCGAAAAGAGGTACAAATATATGAGGGTGCCAGATGTGTATATTGCTATTGAAGCACGCCTTTTTTAATCAGTTCATCCCCAGCAAGGCGATGACGCCACTAAGACGCAAGGGGCTACTGGGAGCGAAAATGAATGAAAAAGACTTTAGAAGGAAGCAAAAAGACAATCCTAAACAGGAAACAAGGGATAAACCTCTGATCCTGTTCAAAAGACAGGAAAGGGGTATGAACCGGACGATTGGCGAACCTGTCTACTCTTGTTAACAATTTTACTTGTTTATTTGGAACACTCACGAGGATTCTACCAAGAAGGAAAGAAGAACTGAGAATCTATCAAAAAAAAAAAACCCCCAAAAAACTATCGAAAATAGAATGAGTACTCCGATGATCGGCTATCGCTGGTTCCCAGGCTCCATGAATTCAAGCGTCCTACGAGGCTGGCTTCCCGTTCCCACCCTTTCACTGTTGAAACTGTTAAATGTAGACGTCTCTTTTACTCCAATAGCTTCATATCTCGCACTTCACGCCTGTGGAACTCCCTTCCCTATTCCTGTTTCCCTGACAACTATAATCTCCAACTATTCAAGTGTAACGTCAATCGACATCTCCAGTTGCATTGATCTATCTACCATCCTTCTCCACATCCTTTCCTCTGTCACTCCTATCTGTTCTCGTTCCAAATCTTCTGTAACCCCTTGCGTGCTAGTGGCTTTTAGCCTTGCCTGGGGTGAAAAGCTTAAAAAAAACAACACATGCTCCAATGTTAACTAATAATTGGAACACTAAGACAAATAATAATAATAATGATGATGATAATAATGATAATAAAAATAATCATAATAATGATAGTAATAATAATCATAATAATAATAATAATAATAATAATAATAATGATAATAATAATAATAATAATAATAATAATAATAATTATTATTATTATTATTATTATTATTATGTCTTCTATTAGATGTTTCTGTCCCAGCCGACAAAAACACATCGTTGCAAACATTTGAGAAACTCAATACAAGGGCCTCGAGATAGAAATCATTAGAATGAGGCATCAATAGACAACAACACCATTACCTGTTGTTATTAGACATGGCGATATTAGCCATTTCCTTATAGGGTAACATTCGACACTCACTGGCCGAGTACCCAGTGCTATCATCGGATGGAATTTATCAAATCTTTCTGTTAAAATACTTTTGAGGAAAGGAGTTTTCTCAAGTCCAGTAACTGTTATCGCTCTTTCCAGTATTGGTAGGGGTTTCCTTCCTAACCTTTTTTTATTGGAAGTGGTGTGGATCGTTAATATCTTGTTTATATCATTACTTTCCCCTTCGAGTGAGACATGTTATAGCCACTTTAGTTGTTGAAAGTCCTCCAGTAATGTGTTTCTATTATTTGACAAAGTTCTTTCTCTGTGATTAAGTAGCGACAGACCACTAGGTCTCTCGCTTCTACACAGGCATTTTTATTCATTGATCTCCGAAAGCGATAGTATAAAGCTGATAATTTAGCTTTTAAAATGAGATGTCAGTGTTATTTTCATTTCTGCGTAATTTAGGCGACAATTTATCCATTGCACCCTGTAGTTTTCTTTTGGAGAGCTATGCAATTTCTTGCAGTTATGTGATGTTATATACGCCATCATTACATCCCTAACCAAAGTGAAAACCAAACTGAACTTTGAGCATTTGACATTCATGGAATGGTAAGAGTCTAGTTAATCCAGCTGAGATTTCTTTATAAATATGTGGGTCTTGACGATTACGTTTTTGTTTCCATAGCGCATTGATGCACCATAAACTGTTTTGAAATGCACTCCATGAAGCCAAGAAACGTTGAATTCAGGGAGAAGGTAAGCTACACGAATCCCTCGATTAGTGCGGCTAATGTATACATTAAAAGACACGCACTAATCGAAAACACATTAATCGAATATAATAACTTATTGGAAATGATGTAATGTAATATATTTTTGTAGCTCAAATTTTAGTCTCATTCACAGTTAATTTCTAATTTGCGTACTTTTTAACTAAAATATAGGTACATAGAAGATACAATAAAAATGCTATGAATTAATGTTTATTAATCTAATTTTTATGAAAAACTTATTTAGATTGTTTGAATCATGGTATTCTTCTGTTCTTCATATAATTTGTGGTAGTAAGAAATTACCCCTTCAAATTTTTCAAACATATCATAATCATTAGTATTTTAATCTGAAATATTCATGTATACTCCTCATATGTTGCGTAGATTTCTCGCCATGTTTTCTCCCTAACTGCTTGCCACCCCATCTGTTGAAATACCTGAAACCTTGATATCTTTCGTTGAGACTTGGGAGCAACTCGTACTACACAAAGCAAAAGTAAAACACAAAACAACAACAACAACAATAAATAGTAGGAGTTTTAGTACTTCTACTTCTACTACTAATAATAATACTGGTAATAGTTATGGTGTTGAACTTGCCTGTTTCCTTTTATGTCTTTGTAGAAGAATACTGAGAATTCCATGGACGGATCGTGTCAGCAATAAGGAAGTCTTAAAGAAAATGACTAAAAAGCAAAAAAAAACCCCAAAAAAACAAAAACACTTATACTCAGAATCAGGAAGAGACAGCTGAAATTCCATGGACGTATAATGAGGTAGGAGGGATTGGAAAACTTAACCCCCATAGGGCATAGGGCATATTGTGTGTAAGAGAGATAGGGGAAAACAGCCGTGCCACTTACCTGACGAGCTTGTGTGAATGGATGGCGCGGTTGGCTTAGAAAAAGTAGAAAAAAAACTACAAACGGCCACAAGGAATAGAAAGTTGTGAAGAGCCATGATCACTCGGGCAGGTCGATTTTGAAGCCGTAGTAATGCACTCAATTTGAAAGTTCGTGTTTGACATGATAAATAACGACGCAAAATATTTTTCCACATCGTCACCGTTTTTTAACCAGTTTAAAAGATTAAATTTAGCTTCAAAATCGTAGCCTTGGAATTTCATCCCATTAATCATTGAAAGCTTTATAGCACGGCCTTACAAAACTTACAATGTACTGTAATTGTATATGTACAACATGCATGGCACAAGTAAATCATTACTAAATCATTGTGCCATCAAATAAGACTTTCATTTACTTCGAAGGGAAATTATATTGAACAATTCAACTATATTATGATGTAATATGTTATGAAATAGTTTTATTGCGATTTTCAATAAACAATGCCAAACATTTTGTCTCATAATTTATACCCAGCAGTTTTATGGTGTTATATACACTTTTATATATGTTTTGTTTGTATTATCTATTTTATTTATCTAACAAAGGATCTAACAAATCTTATTCATTGAGTAGCCTTTTTTGTAATCTTTTACAATTTTTTTTACAGAGTTTTACTCATCGAATACAGCAAAAAATTGCATATTTTTCTTGTGGTGATTCATAATTAAAATTCTGGCTAGAATATATTTTCCATTTAATATATCTAATACAAAATATATTAACTTTATTTGGATTTATTCTTGAAATATAGAATTTCGAAATCAGTTTATGAACAAAAACATGCGGAAATTATGTATTTCTGTACATTTTTGAGATGATCTTTAAAATCAAATGCTCAAAAATTGATTAAAAGATATAAATCTAATTTTTAGTTTCAGTACTTATCACATACAATCGCAGCTTTTACATTGAGTGCGATGTTGATTTCCTAAAAAGGAGAAAAATCAACTTACCCTAATGATCACCGATTCCCTGAAGGGACGCGACACACAGAAGAATGAGTACTGATTCAATTTCTTCTTAAATGTCTTGGTTAATGTGTGTACTTTCGCTTTGGAGAATAAAGCTTAAATTTGCTTTTATCACATTTCTTTGATATTTCACTACAATTTATTTTACAAAGTGCTCTGGACAAGATTTGAAACATCCTCGTAAGTGGAATGACATCTAATACGATTAATCAGAGGTTATTTCGAAATATAACTCACGATCTCTTCGCCGCTTTTGACCAAACTAGAGCTCTCGAACCAGCATATAAAAAATCAGCCAAACACTACTCTTCAAACAGTTTTTGTCATTGCTGTAACCCAGACTGTAAATTTGGATGCGCAGGTGGTGTAAAAGATAAAGGCTCGGAATTGGAAATCTGAGAGCCGAGTTCCAATTCCAGTCGGGTTCGTTATATTCACTTACGCACCAATATTCTTGGAAAAGGTATGAATCCACTATCTAAGGGTTAATTAGTAGCACTTGTATCAGTAAATCATTATCATCTCTCAAAATCTCATAGAATCTAGAAAAATATTCTGGTTTTAGATAATCTGCAAAAGGTTGATAAACTGTAAAAAACAAATCAAGCAATCAATAGTAACACCCACTGGTAATGCAAATGATCAAACTGAAAACAATACCAGCCTCTTTTTTTTAAAGTCAATAGTGTTATCCTTCTTTTTTGTCTAAGGTTCTCCTTAAATGCGTTGGGTTGCTGACTAGTATTACTCATTTTAATAGAAATAACCATATTACACATGCCTGGAAGTATAAAGGCATCAAATTTGCCTCGGTGACAAGGAATATTTTCGCTATGAGATATTAACCTTCTTAAACGAAATCGTCGCACTGAATAAAATATATTAATTTAAAAAAAGAATGAATTTCTATTTAATATTCATATTATTGCAACACTAAATGTTCGGTCTGCTTGAATTCAAGAGAGTTATTATTCGCTTTCTTTTTTCTTTCCTTTTCTGGTAGCTCCATTCTCTCAGAGATTTCCTTTTCTTGGTGAATTCAAATACAATTTCCAGATTTATAATTTTTCACAATGGTGTGGGAGAAGACGAGATTTCATAGCAGAAATATTCCTCTATCGATATGCAAATCACTATTCGTTTTCCTTTTTTGTTTTTTTTGTTTTGGCTTTTAAATATTCAAATATAATTGGATCTGAAAAAAGGTATTTTTTGTTGCTTGGTCATCGATTGTGGATTTTTGCCACTGCTGAATATCATATTAAAAAGATGGAAAAAAGACACAACCCAAAATATGAGGAACAAAACGGAAAGGTGCCAATTTATTTTATAGTCAGCTTTTAATTCCCAGCGTTATTTTTTTCTGTGTAAATAGCCTTAAATATTAAGCAAAAGTTGCACGGTAGAGAATTCAATATGCATTAATATTTTCTAGACAGGAGGAAAGAATTTTCGTAAATTTAAAGACAGCTACATTTGCGGTAAATTTCTAAAAACATAAGTGAAACCTGTGTGTAGACAGAAGCTCTAACTCTTTTCTCTTTCTTTTCACTTATATACAGAGAATTAAATATATGTACGTATACGCAAGCGAGTATATACCGGGTGTAAGAGCAAAATTGTTTAAATCGTGTTACAGCATAATTGTTCATCCCACAAAATGTTTAATATCTTAAAAGAAAAACACCGAACGAATTGAGTTTTTTTCTCCAGATTTTCAGATAATACGTTTAGCCATCTTGACACCATTTATCGTAAGAATCACTGAAAAACGCTCTGAGTTATTCAGCTAGAAAGAGAACAGGTTAAAATTGCTTTGTGTCAGCCCAACTGTTTTTTATCAACTGAGCAACGGTGAGAGGAAAAAATCAGTAATGGTACCAATATAGTCTGGCTTTCATCTTCAAAGTCCATTCAAGAACATCAAGAGAACCGTGAATAAGTTTAAAAAAGAGAAGAAAACTGAATCTGGAGGTCACAACAGGAAGATAGATCATCATTTCAACTTAGAGCTAAAGATATCAATTAGAAAAGATCCAACTCAATCCATAAAAGTTTGGCCCGTGAGAGAGGAGTTTCACTTATGACAGTCCAAAGACCAATGAAAAAGACTTGAAAATGAAATCGTACGTGAAACGTGTGATGCACCTTCTTACTCCAGCACAGAAAGTTAGAAGATTAGAGAGGGCGAAGTTCATCTTGAATAAGTTGGAAAATGAACCTGGAATAATATATATATATATATATATATATATATATATATATATATATATATATATATATATATATATATATATAATATCTGGATAAAATAAATGAAACAAAATTGGGTGTTTTTTTTATGAAAGTATTTATTTCTGTGTTTTTGTATATATTTATTTATTTAATATTTCAGACCACCTAGGTCTTTCCTCAGAAATCAAATGAGATACTGTGTTTATATATATATATATATATATATATATATATATATATATATATACACATATATATATATATACACACATATATATATATATATATATATATATATATATATATATATATATATATATATATATATACACATATATATATATATATATATATATATATATATATATATTTGAACTTCATTTCAATCCTTCATTAGCTTTCAATCCTTAGTTATGATTAATTAATGATGAACATGTCATTTTCGTTTACGATCGATTTCATCGCGATTTTATTTTTTTAAATTGAAGAGTAATTACACAATCTCATTGCTCAAAGTAAATTCAAATAGTGTTATAAAAACCTCGCAGAATTCCAGTAAGATATCTTTAATCGTATCTAATATACAACGGTTTAAAGCATAATCTAACAATTGAACAATTTCGCTGTTACATGTTTTGGACAATTTCGCTGTTACACTCAGTAATTACAACAATAAAAATTGATAACTCACTCAGTAAACATTTACAAATATATACAATTCTCTATGATTTAGACTTTCCATTTCGATAGCATCTTGAAATGAACACATATATAGATATATAGATATATATATGTGCGAAAATTCCAAAATACGAGGTGTATCAAAAGGACAGAGGTCCCATATTAATACATTGTATATCATCTTTGGGCATTAACACACGTGTGCTTTCTCGCTTGGATAAGACCATAATGAATTATTCTATGCCTCTCACATATGTTAATGCAATACAGCCATAATTTCATGTCGGCTAACGGAATGAGCCGTTCGATTATATGAGATCCATTTTCAAAAGAGAATGAATCTACTCTCATCGTTAAACCTTGCAGCGCTCGTGATGGTCAGAGATTGGTAGCTGATCTGGCCTCCGGTCTAGCTCTAAAATCTCAGTCATTGGTGTGTGTGTGTGTGTGGGGGGGGTCGGCCGGTTAGATTCAGTCCTTCGAAAACCAAACTAATTCCATGTTATCATCGCTGATCGGACACTGAACTACCAGCAATTTGTGCCTCAAACTCAAGCCAGACCTTAAGTGAAACTCGTACATTCGATCTATCTCTAAAGATATAGAAAAATAGTCGGTTCCCCGGCCCGCTCCAGTAAGTACCCCCTAGTGTTATCCTCTACATTTACAAGATCCAGATCAGGTGTAAAATGGAATACTGCAGACATATTTGGGCATGAGCTTCTCAGTCCTCACTTTTCAGTCTCCGCGTGCTTGTGGGTAAAAAATATTTTCCCTCCCTCCCTCACAGTCGAAATGTAGCAAGCCTCTCGCTGCTCTATCGCTCATTCCATGGAATAGTGCTCAGACGAACTACATTGTTGCTTCCACCAGTTCTAACCTTCACGGTTTGGACCTACCATGCTACGCACATTGTAGCGAATCACCCTCATTCCCACCGTACTCCACTGGAGAGAGATAAGTTACAACCAAGCAGCCTCTTCCCGCGATCCAAAGCTCTGTGGAACCGACTACAATCTTAGCCTGTTCAAGTCTAGGGTTAACCGTTATCTTCTCCATATATCTGCATAAACTGTGTTCACTTTGTAATCCTTTATCTCGAGTGGCTCCTAGCTACTGTACAAAGTTAACCTCACTGTAAAAAAGATAAAAAAAAGAAAAATTCCCCAGGAGAACTTTTCACAAAATTACCGGAAAAATGCACGAGTTTTATGTGGCGTAAGTGGACGTCTAATTCTAAGCACGAGTACCTTTGTTCCTAATATATGTAATCAATACCCAACAGCAGTCTCTTTTGAAACCCCTGGCGCTTCGTTTACCCTGACACCGTCCTACGAACGTCTTGCCGACAATCACTGGCCATTACAATCACTGGCCATGAGTGTCTATACTAAGTGACCATAGAGAAACAAATCTACTGATGTTGATATGTTCATTTGACCATTGTTGCCAATATAGAAGCACCACCGATACACCACATAGAAATTCCTCGAAAGGACTATCGGGCCTCTGGAAGGACCACGTTCGACCCCACTTAAACGGCTCTTATTGATCAAATGAAACGCGTATGCGTTTCCGTTGCATTGAAACATTCTTCTACTGGAGCCTTTCCCCACACTGAATCTTATCCCAGGTGGCGTCATCTTTTCAATCGATTTACTAATATAGGTGTTACTAAATCACAAGATGGCAGAAGACTTTAAGTATTTTATGAAGTTTTTTGTTTTTGAAGTATTTTATTTAGTGGAATCATGATCTTTCCGCTTATGCAGGAAAGGTTTGCTGTAAAAGTTTGTAGAAACAAAAATATATCTGATACATCCATACACCATCCTCATGGTTTTGTCTCGCAAATGAAGAAGCTAGAAGAGACTTTAGATCTGTCGAAAACCTGCAAGTGATTGGTAGGTCCTGTGCAATATTTTCTTTTTAAGCAGCAAGAAGTACAAAATAACCGCGGTTGTCAATATCGCAGGAGTCGAGGTCTCTTTTTATGGAATCCCTGCATCTTTGCAAAAAGATGGTATTTCTTTCTTTATACCTGATTTAGCCAGAAAATTGTACGAACGCAAAGCTAATGAAACATTCAGATATTTGATATTTATTAATGCACTTCGTTTCTGAATATGCAACACCAATCTATAGTCTGATGAAAAATAGTCTTCTTTATATATTTATATATATATATATATATATATATATATATATATATATATATATATATATATATATATGTGTGTGTGTGTGTGTGTGTGTGTGTGTGTGTGTGTGTGTATAATTTCTCCTAAGTGTATATGTAAAAGATAACGAAGTAGGTAAATGTATGTAGGTATTAGACCCTCATTGTAGGGTAATGTTTAGTAAGATGGTTTGGTTGACCTGTAGACCATTACTACTGAGTCGTGAGTTCGCGTCTTACTGAGTATACCGTATATATATATATATATATATATATATATATATATATATATATATATATGTGTGTGTGTGTGTGTGTGTGTGTGTGTGTGTGTGTGTGTGCGAAACAAATATGGTTTTAATGTATGATATACTTATGGCTAAAAATACTCACTATCAGGGTTAAGGCGTATGCAAATATACATGTAGACACTGAAGTCAAAACCGAACGGCGAATGTCTGTTTCAAACTTGAAAGCAATCTTCACACAAACATCAAGCAAACATATATATATGTGCGTGTGTGTCTGTTTTATGCATGATGATTGCGTTCAAGCATAAAACAGACTGTCGCCACTCGATGTTAACCCGAGTATTCTCTCTCTTATATATATATATATATATATATATATATATATATATATATATATACGAACAGTGAATAAATAGAAATCAACAGCGCATGATGACTGACAGTTTTTTGCCTTAATCGAATGACCTGATCATTCTTTAAAACTTAAAATTAAGTATCGCCATGCAATATTGATTTCTATGTCTACAATATTTATATCTACATACGCTTCTATCCTCATATTGGAATCACACTATAAATATAGTAAATTTATATATATATATATATATATATATATATATATATATATATATATATATATATATATCGATAGCACTTCTCATTTATAGAACTCTCATCCGGCTTCTTGCTTTCATGTCAACAAAGATCTTTTAAATTGTCAATGCAACTTCAATCATCTTCTTCTGTCTCCTAGATTCTTCTTCTTTTATTGTCTTCTCTCCTCAATAACGCTTTCTCGTTTTCTTTCACAATCAGTATTCCCTTGTAACAAGACTTATCCAAATCTTGATGAGGAGAGCGCGTAGCAGAACCAGAACAGTGCAGATTCGTTAAAGACCCTGGAACAAGCAATGCGATATTTTTCTCAGAATGACATCAGATAGAGCAATACGAATGCACAAATATGCATGCCTATGTTTAATATATTATTTAAAAGCATTTCATGAAGTATGTCACAAAGAACTGCTAAGGTAACATTGACATGTGTGAGAAGGATATTAGAATGATCCAGAACCTATGCAGCAAACAGATAGAAAATGAATTCAGTAAATATGCGAAAAATAAAAAAGGGGTAAGCCAAATTGGAGACACCAAAATCAGACAGGAGCAAAAATTTACATATCTCGGAAGAGTATTAAGAGAAGCCGAGTGTTCGACCCGGAAATCCAAACGCGCATTGTGATAGCGAAAGATGACTTCCAAAAACTGAGAAAAGTATTAAGAAACAAATAATTTTTGAAACTGTTGTGGTGTCCTGCCGCTAAAGAGTCTATGTTGGACTCTTCCCCCTACTATAAGATTAGTAGGAGAGAAAGCCTTGGGGAAATAGGCGAACGGATCTGTTCACACTGTGCTGGTCAAACTCACTGCCTTCGGGCAGAGAGGATCCCCAGACGAGGCTATGTCGAAGGACAGAGTCTTGTCTCGGGAAACAGCTAACCGACCCCGTTTTATACGGGGTCTATGGGGAAATTTTGGCCGAGCCTACGGGCTAAGATTGCCCCACATTAAACTCGGTCTTGTGCCACATCCTACCGCCTGGTAAATATAACAGTCGAATAGATTGAACGCTGAGTCAACCGACATACACCCACTAGTCGTGTAATACTCTTCTGTTGTACTTACTGTTTAATATATGATATATCTGCAACACTTGTTTTGTTATTTCTTTAACCATTTACTTGGTCACAATAGAAACAAAGAGTACTTAACTGTTATGTAATATATGGCAGTGAATACTGGATATTACCCTCACAGATGATAAAGAGAGTTGAAGCAACGGAAATGTAGTTCTACAGTAAGATACTGAGAATACCATGGACCAAACATGGGAGCAACGACGAAGTTTTAAAGCCAATGATAACAAAAAGGGCACCTATACATAAGGTCAGGAAGAGACAGTTGAGGTTTCTAGGACACATAATGAAGGAGGAGAGCTTGGAGAATTTGATACACACGGGACAGATTGAAGATAAGAGAGACAGAGGAAAGCAACAGCAAGCTTGAGTGAATGGATGGCGGAGCAGGAATTTGGAGAGATTCCAAAAAGTCAATAGTTCTTAAGAGCTACAAGGAACAGGAAATTGTGAAGAGCCATGATCGCCAACGTCCTGAAGGCAACACGGCAAATAGAAGAAGAACTCGTTTCTTCTTAGTGGCGTTGTTGCCTTTCTTGCTGTGAAATGATTAAAACACAAACACACACACACACACACAAATATATATATATATATATATATATATATATATATATATATACATATATATATATATATATATATAGATATATGTATGAAGAGGGAGAGATTTTAGTGTGTTTACAGAATATAAATAAAAAAATAAATAAATCCGTACCGTAGTTATAGTTTTAACTACCTGAAAGCTAATGGAACGAGACTGGTTATATTAACAAGAAGCAAAAAAAAAATGTACGCGACCAATATTTGGGAATTGAAGTCTCAGCCAAAGTTGTGTCTCTTGAATTTCCCACGCTAGGGTAGCAGGCATTTGTTACGTGAACGTCTATTTTCTTTTCAAAACGAACGTTCGCATGCCTTTTGACATCAAACAACAATAATAAAAATGAGAGGAAAAAAAGAATTATAATACTAATAAAATAATAGAAAAACAAACAAACAATTCGAAACCACACCTAACGCCTTCAGCAATTTCAGCCTTTCTACCAAACAACAATAAAAACATAACCCCTTTTTCCCTATTAACAGCAACAAAAAAAAAACACTACATTTAATTCGCTCTTCTTCCCTCCTCTCCATCTCAGTACATCGAACAGACCATCCGTGACAACTTTTTATGAGTTGTGATGGTGGCAGAAATAGAATGTTTATCAAGCTGCAGAGTAAATAAACAACGAAACATACAATAAGAAACAAACTCTAAGGGTCAACCTATTAGTGGAGTGTGTTACGGCAATACGCGATCTGTAATATTTTGTTTTAACAGAGTGGCTAATATTTTGAACAGAGACCTATTGTTCTCTTTCTTTTTTTTACTATCTGTCGTATAAATCCCAATCTGATCATCATCTTCAAGGGCATGGTTTGTAATTTTTATTTGACACTAAAAGACACTAGAAGGGGGTGAGAAATTGAGTTCCATGGAAATATGAAATAAGAATCTGGGATGTAACGTATCGAAAACGAAGACAAAATATACAGAACGGATGCTGGTCATGAATTGAAACTGTTTAGACTAACAATAATGGAAATTAAACAGGAAGGTCACTGTTGACCTTTAACAGACACGTGTGAAAATGTTAATTTGAAGCCACCACAGTGTTCACTTGAATGTCGCAATCACAGACGAAAGTACATTTATTTTGTTACTGTTATTACTGGTGCGCATGTTCATTCCAGATAGCTGGTGGAAATAGCTCGAGATTGACTGGCAACCAGTCTCTTGAAATATCCAATAGATTTTTAAGTATCAAAACAGACCCTAGCAACTCGGTGGTCTTCCTTAAATTCTGCATTCATCTAATCTCACTTCTCGTATTTTTCACACGATTCTAAGTGCACTATTATAGGCATGCCTTTAAACTCCGTATTCCACTTTTTTTTTTGCATTTGCCTAGCAATGTCCTATTATTTTCTCCATTTTTTGTTTACTTTACACACTGTGGCATGCGGATACAATCAGATCTTCACTCAAGTAGGTGATCTCGACCTCGCTACCTAAACCTAAAAAATCGAGGCATGTTCTTAAATATCCTCGTCAGTTCGAAGACTTCTTACCGAAGTGTTGCATGGTGCCAAATTGGTTCAGGAATATCTAAACTATCTGCTGCATACGGCCGCTTTTTCAGATCAATGACTCAAAATGGTTTCCAGCGAATAAAGTCTTAGCGAGAATCCGTCTCGCTTCGAACTTTGCGGACTAGCGCTACAGAATCACAAAGAATTTATCAAATAAGAGAAGACTTTCAACAGCAACTAAAATCGATAGCACATGTATCTCGAAGAGAAAATGACGACATAATCAAGATACTGACTTTCCACGTTAGTTCAAGCAAAAGCTTAAGAAGGAATTCCCATTCAATAGTGGAAAGAGTGATACAAACTAGTGGATTTGGGAAATCTATTTTTCTAAAAATAGTTTCCAAATAAATATTTTATGAAGTTCAATCGTCGGTTACAGTGGCTTCCCGGTCAATGAATGCAGAATGTTTCCTTATAAGGTAACGGCTAATATTACCATTACCATTGTTTTCTGCTAGTGATCTTGCTTAAAATGTATAGCCAATGTCGATTTCAAGTTTCTAGAACATATACTTTTTGATTTCTCCGTCAACTTCTGGTTGGTCTTACTACCGTTTTTTACATGGCTGAGACCAAGTTTGAATATCTTGCATATTATTATTATTATTATTATTATTTTTATTTTCTTTGATATCTGGCATTTACACATTTCTTTCCGGGTCCCTACCAGGGACCTAAGGTTAGAAATGGTATCATGACACTTTCCACTACAAAAAAAAAATAATTACATAGATAAAGCCCTTCGCAAAGTGTGGGCTGTACTTCTCAGAACAATTTTTTGTATCTCTTTGAGGCATGGACTTCTAGGGATCCCTTCAATTAGCCTACTGAAATCTTTTTCCAACCAGTCCAAGGGCTCCAACTACAACAGGGATTGTTGATGTTCCCATGTGCCACATTTTTGAGATTTCTATTTCAAGGTCCTTGTATTTTGACAGCTTTTCGAATACCTTCAAAGATACATTGCAGTCTGCAGGGACTGCCATATTAATAAGGAGGCACTTATTTTGTTTGTGGTCTTTAATAACAATGTCTGGGCGGTTGGCTGTGATTGTTCTGTCAGTGTGTATTGTGTAGTCCCATAGAATTGTAACAGGTCCTATCTCCGTAACCGGGTCTGGGTGGTGTTCATACCAGTTTCTTTTAGTTTCCTTCCCGTAGGAGTTGCAAATTTTCCAGTGCAGATATTGGCCCACTCTCTCATGCCGGGCTTTATATTCAGTGGGTGCCAATATCATGCAACCTGATACAAGATGATCAATGGTGTCTGGATATTTATCACAGAATTTGCATTTTGGGCTAACACAGTATTTTAGTATATGTGCTTGATAATTCCTAGTTAACAAGCATTATTATTATTATTATTATCATTATTTGATTTGGGAGTTTCTCCAACTCTTAGCTAGTTCAGCAGTAAAAGGGCGTGACCTAGATGCCAATTTAGTAGCACGCTTAAATTCAGAGTGTCAGGGATAAAAAGCTCATCAGAGTAGTTGCCATGAATATATTTGTAGAAAGGACTGAGGGGAGACACGTCATGTCGGTGAAAAAGTGATTGAAATAGAGATGGATGGTCAGGATCGATTACATTACAGACCCTTCTTGGGATTTTGTCAAGAATCGCGAAATGGACGATAGGAGCACCAGACCAGACATGGCAACATTATTCAATGCACTGACGAATGATAGATTTATAAATGTGCAAGACAGATTCTGACGTGAAACATTTTCTGGCACGAAACAGTGAACCATATGTCGTTGCAGTTGAAAAAAAAAACAATTGATTCGATATAGTCACTCTACTTCATGTCAGTGGAAAAGGTAAGGCCAAGGAGGCGTAGAGTGTTGTTCTCCTGGAGTTTAGCATCAGCCATGCTGATGGCAGGTAAAAAATGTTCTTTATGGCGGTTAAATGAAAGCAGTTTTGTATTGGAGGCATTCAAAATTACAAGGCATTTCTTGCCCTACTTAACCACTGGTTGGAGATCTTTTTTCTAGATTAGTTGCCAGGTTTATTTTTTCGGGCTTGTTACTAAGACAGGAGTAAATAGTTGTTTCATCTGCATAAATACATGGTTGGAGACTGATGACATCGGAGAAATCATTGTTGAAGATCAGAAGCAGCATAAGTTCAAGGATATAGTCCTGGGGAACTCTCGCGTTAGTATGAAATGATCTGAAAGCATGCACGTTCAACCCGATCTGTTAGGGGTGATTGGATTAAGCCAAATATTCGTCTCGTGACACCGAGACCCTGGAATGTGCATAGAAGGCCAGCATGCTAATCCTTATCGAACGCCTGAGAGATATCTGGAGTCACAGCTCGAGCTTCGCCATCCTTATCTAAAGCGGTAGACCTGGCGAAACAGAAGTCATATTGTTTGTCTGAAAGGAGGTCGTGCAACCGATTCGCTATTAATTCGAGCCAAAAAGATGTAAGGGACTAATATCGCTATAATCTGAGTGGGTTCCACGGAATAAAATATAAACTACAGAGGAGGAAAGCAGAAAGCAACGTGACATTTTTTGTAAAGTTTGGGGGTGGGGGGGACTGGAGCCAGCTCAGGAGCACATTTTTAGGATGACAGCAGGGCTCCCGTCAAATCTACTTGGCTTGTGTGGATTTAATTTAGCAATTATTTTCATTATTTCTTCCGTAAAATCACTGTGGTTATGTGTCATTGTAATTCAGACTTGATGCAGCGATTGATAAATGCTTGATGTTCCTGTTGTTTTCGAATAATGCAAAGATAACGTACATTTTACCCAAAGTCGCAATAAGTTATGCTTTTATCATAAGATTAATTCTTCTGAGCGGTATTATATGAGTTATGTACAGATGAAAACCTAAATGTTTATCTCTAATCTTCTGGTTGGGATTAACGGGTTCATCGACACATGAAATCTCTAGTCTTGTGGTCGGGATTAGGTGTCTTATCGAATCTCTTCTCTTAATCTTTATTTGCTGACTGAATATTTAATAACCTTTAACACTGACTTTCTATGTTATTGGATAGGTACCTATTATCGAGTAGGAGCTACTCTAGACGGGCGAAGTGCTTCAGCACATTATATTCCATCAGTGGTCGGAATAATTCTTTAGAGCTATATTGTTACAATGGCTGGGATCAAAGTGTAGTATCTCGGGCGGATGAACAACATTTCATTTCATTTCTCAGTTGTGTCTCTGTCTGCAAACTGAGTGCCACTGAAAATATTATTAAGAGGTGTCCGATCACACAGCTGCCCGTGGCAGTATCTCTATCAATGAACTAAAGTCGGGCCGAGGTGGGGATCGTTAGTAATACCAATGCCAGCGCATGGGCATTTTGAACCTAACCCGGGTGTACGCGCTCGGGCTCCGCACATTATAATGAACTTGTGTCACATCTTACTAGCGTGGGACGACAAGAATATACAATCGCCACAATGTTTATGATATTTATATGTCCATGGTTCGAACAGGACATTGCCTGATCTACGTTTTGGAATTCAGATTTTTCCTTCTCATAGAGAGATTACTGCCCAAATTTAGAGAAGCCAATCCTGTTACTCAATCTGTACGTCAAACTACAGAATGAAATCGGAAGTTAGAAATGGCGCTATTATCAAAATCATTAAAATACCAGAGAAAAATGCTTTATTGGTTGATTGAGCCATTTAATTTGATAAAATACAAGAAAGACAGCAAATATTGCCTTTCTTAAAAGAAAAGTGACACCAGAAGTGAACGTAGCGATCAGACTGAAAAGCAATGACAAAACAGACACACCAGAGTAGGGACGGTAATATAGTCCGAACGGCGAAAAACGACGTGTGTTTGATGTTATGTAAAAAAGTATGAGTACACAATAGAGAAAGTACTCTCATACTTTAGTAATTCCACCAAACATATGATACAAACCAGAATCCTGGACTGTGAGATTTTTGGCTATAATAAAATACTGTTAGATCGAAAACTCAGTTGCGTCAGTGTGAAGACAAAATAAAAGGGGAAATCGAAAAATACCATGAGATTTCTCAGAAAATAGAAAAATACAAAAATCTTTGTCGGGGCTTAGAAAGTTTTGCTTCGTTGTACTTAGAATCGCGCTTAAAAATTTACAATCGAAACTAGGGGAATTGGAGATTCTTTGAATGGTTATATCAATTCAAATCATTCCTATGAGCTTGCGAAGATATTGAGAAATGTTCAGGAGAATTGAAAAAACTTGCTGCCACTCAAATCAAAGTGATAACAAGCATATAACTGGCAGGAGTATACAAATGCATGCAAATTCTTAGTAAAAGAAGAAGAAAAAGAAGAATATAATTAGCAACTATATATAATATTAGGAATAATCATACAATTACTGACTTATATCGATATATGCAACTGTACAAAGAAAACAAAAATACTATAAAATAACTAAATGCACAAAAATCACTTTATTCACCAAAAATTAGACATTTTTAGATAATATTGCAAAAATAATGAATTAATTTGTTTATGCTAATTGATGACAGAAAATATAATTGTATAATACAATGTGAAATCAATTTCAACATTTTACAAAATGGTGTATCAACAATGCCTAAAATTCTTTAAAAATGTGAATTTCAGAGAAACAATATTTGTTTCATAGATGATGTGTTATATCTTTAGTTGTAGAATTGTTGTAACCTAGGGAAGGTTACTGAATAGAATAATCACACGAAGGTTGGTAATGAACGATAATACTGAGGACATGAACAACACATATAAGATTCGCCAGCACCACTTAGGAGTAGTCATCTGCGACTACGAGTCAAGTGAATTCCACAATGAATATCTAACTGCAGGATCTAGCAACCGCCCAACGAGGTCAGATGTGATACAAGGCCGAATTTAATGTGAGGTATCCGAGCCCGTAGGCTCGGCCAAAACTTCCCCGTAGACACTGTATAAAACGAGGTCAGGTAGCTGTTTCTCGAGACGAGACTCTGCCTCTCGACAAAGCCTCGTCTGGGGATCCTTTCTGCCCGGAAGCAGAGAGTTTGACCAGCACAACTGGAAACGAATCTCCAACTGCAGGGTATCTACCAACCACCCCACGTGGTCAGATGTGGCACAAGGCCGAATTTAATGTGGGGTATCCGAACCCGTAGGCTCGGCCAAACATTTCCCGTAGACCCCGTATAAAACGGGTCGGGTAGCTGTTTTCCCGAAATGAGACTCTGCCCTTCGACATAACCTTGTCTGAGGATCCTCTCTGCCCGGAGGCAGAGAGTTTGACCAGCACAGCTGGAGACAAATCTCCGACTACAGACCAACATATAGTATTTACTACTGTATTTAGGTGAATGGGGGTATACCCATTATCGTCTGTAGGTATACTACAACAAGAATATTAATAAATTTATTGAATTTAATTATTGACCTTAACTATCTGATAAATTCTT
>OZ038476.1:46708054-46718054 GCA_964036315.1 Acanthosepion esculentum | reverse complement strand
AGATCCTTGATATATATATATATATATATATATATATATATGAAGAGTGTAAGAGAAACACAAGTTTATATATTATAGCATATTTCTGTTATTTTTATTTATTAACACACATGTGTAGACATTTATTAATTCTATGCGTACATAAATTAGTGGATACTGAAAATTTTGCTCAGCCATTTCATCAATCTTCTTGAAGTGAGCGGAGCCGAGAATATTTCTGTACGCCCACGTATTTAGACGCCTGTCTCTTTGTTTCTGTCTGTCTATCTCTCTCTCACACTCCATATATATATATATATATATATATATATATATATATATATATATATATATATATATATATATATATATATATATATGTAAAGGACTAAAGAAAAGAACAATAAGCACGTTGCTATTGAAACTTTTCGAAACCTCTGTGTCAGATCTGCGCCACTGAAGCGACACAGTGGAAACTTTCTATTATTATCTTTTGACGCAAATCGTCACACTCAGTCTTTTCTGAATTCATTGAGTGGAAGACGAAATCACACACATTAGGAACGACGCGTGCCTCCACTGTGACGATACGCTCTCCACCCTTATCCCTATGATTGCGAACAATATGCATTTACATACAAGTGCACAGACACACATACACACACACGCACATGTAAATTTCTAAAGTTAGTTTACTCATGTGTACACACACACACACACACACACACACACACACATATATATATATATATATATATATATATATATATATATATATATATATGTGTGTGTGTGTGTGTGTGTGTGTATTTGTGTGTGTGTGTGTTTGTTTTATTTTTTAATAAATTAATTATTTAATTCATTTTTTTAACGTTATTTTTAATGGGTGCTCATTATTCGAGTAGAAGCTGTTTTTTAGTTAAACACTTTTTGGGAGGGCCAACTCCATATACCGGCCTGAATATTCGAGAAATCTTGTCAGAAAAATATGCGTCCTCCGGCAGGATTCGAACCTCCATCGAATCTGTCGTGTCTAACCGTTCAGCCACGTTGAACTTCCGATGAGTATACATAAAAAATAACGTTTAAACAAAATAAATTAAAAAATGACAATATGTCGGATTTAATCAATTCCCTAAAAATAAATTGTCTTTCCTTACGTTAAGATAAAATACAGATCAGATATGGATATTTCGAGAATCTGCTGAGAGTTTATGTCCAGAAGGCAATATTCGGGCTTACGTGGACGAGCGGTTAGGCACGTCAGATCAATAACAGTTCCCCATAGAGGATGCGGGTTCTAATTCTGCCGGAAGAGGCATATATTTCTGACGAGATTTCTCGAATGTTCTGATACGTAGATGTACTTGGATAAAAAAATACTTTTTAATTAAAAAAAAGGGCTTCTACTCGAATATTACTATCCATAAAAATAAGGTTTAAACAAAATAAATTAAAAAATGACAATATGTCGGATTTAATCCATTTCCTAAAAAATAAATTGTCTTTGTTTACGTTAGGATACAATACAGAGCAGATATGGATGTTTCGAGAATCGGCAGAGAGTTTATGTTTAAAAGGCAATATTCCGGCTTTTTTTTTTTTGATCGGAAGTCCTATTTTAATATCATCAGAGTAATAGTAATTTATAACAGTAATTTATAATACATAGTATATACATTAGTTTGTTGCACATATTACTTCTGGTTAGACTAAGAGCAGTATAAACAATATTTTGCAAAAGCAAATGACGTGTGTAAGGAAATTAATGAATTTCAACAAAGTGATATTTTAGATTTTTTATATAACAGTCTAAAAAGAGAGAGAAAATACATTTGTATGCTTGCAAAAGAAAGATGTTAAAAATGAGGAATTGTGCGGGTGATATACGTGTGTGTTTGGTGGGGGGGGTGAAAGTTAAGATACACGGGGAAATATATCTCCATACCATGGAGATGGTCTCGGTGGTGTTGCCACTAAAGCATACTGGACAGAAAAGAGGAATGATAGCGGCAGTTCCCCGTTTATATAGTTGTCAGGTGGCGCGACTTAACGACTTCTTGTTGATGAGAAAAAGAAAAAAAAGCCATATCAACTCCTTATAGGTTATTTAATACCGAAATTTAATTTTCTTGGGAGCTTTGTTATTTTTTTTTACGATTTATATCTAATGCTGGTATATTTTTAATATTGAGATCTATTGCTAGAATATTTATTTTTACTATTAAAATCTATTGCTAGAAATTTTGTTTTTTACTATTAAAATCTATTAGCGTAAATGTAGTTTTTATTATTAAAATCTATTTCTGGGCTGGTATTTTTCCTATAAAAATCTATTTTTATACTTTCATAGTGTTTTGACACCCAGTTTGGGGGGTTCACTATTTTCCTATAGCTTGGACCCTAACAAGTGCTACCATTCCGGGTCTGGGTGAACCAGGAAACAACAACAATTACGAGGTGGTTCCAGCCTCCTCGAAACCGCCAATTCTAATATTGCTGTAAGATACACTTTACATATATATATATATAAATATACACATACATATATATATATATTGTCATCCACAGACAGACTGTTTCGCTGTTTCACAGCTTATCAGTGTGGCTAGACATCCGGTTGCCTCCAGCTAGGATCGAAACCCAACTGAATTAGTGTCAGTCGGGGATTCTACCACTAAGCTGTTGACACACGGCAGGGATGAAGGAGAATTTAAGGGTATTTATTTTTAGATAAACACACAGTGACAGAGAGAACTCGATTCGATTTACTGAAGAGTCTTGCATTATGATCCGTAATAGTCACTGTTTACAAACCCACACTTCCTCCCCAGAGAGCTCAACCAAAATAAATTTTTCAGGAGCCTATATATTGTCATCCACAGACAGACTGTTTCGCTGTATCACAGCTCATCAGAGTGGCTAGACATCCGGTATATATATATATATATAGCTACAGCACAACTAGGGCATCAATTTCGAATTATCACTTAAGAACATTCCCACCACACACTCGATATGACACCAGAAGTGTTGAAACAAAATGGTTATTTTTGTAGTGATTTTATAACATATTTATGTTATAATATGTAAATAAATAATTATATATATATATATATATATATATATATATATATGTTATCAAATAGTTTAGAATGCAAATTTATAACACTCAAGTATATACAACTCGATACGTGAGACAGTGAAGTAATCAACGCATTCTATGTGGAAACAGATGCGTCAGTTGTTTCATAATGGAAAGATACGAGTTGGCTCATAAAGAATATAAACATTTTACATGAATCAGTTTTATTCGAGCCGAAATCAGACTCAGGAAAATAGCCAATGCAAACTCTGTGGAGATAGAGAGGACAATGGCAGTTATAACATGAAAGACTGCAGTAAGTTTGCTCACAAAGAATAAAGATATTTTATTAGAATCAATTATATTCAGATCGCGACTATACACTCCAAAATAACCAATACAGACAATCTGGAGATAAAGATGACAATGTTAGCTATATCATAAGAGAATGATATAAGTTTCCTCACAAACAATACACACATTCTGTAAGAATCAATCCTATTCAGGTCGAGACATCACACACTAAAAGAGCCAGTGCCCATTATTTTTAAACAGAGATGTGAATGGTATAACAGAAAAGAATGCATCAATTTGATTTAAGGAAATAGAAATAATTTAAATGAATCGATTTTATCCAGGTTGAGAAATGACAAAGCAAAACCATCAATTCAGCAAGATTCATCTGATAAATGAATGTAGTAACTATTTCTTTTTAATTATATCACCCCAAGCAAGGCAATAAAGTCACTAAGACACAAGGGGTTACTGAGTAGCAAAGAATAAGAAAAAGAAAAACATTAATAAAATAAAAGGAGAGGAATCAAGAAGTCAGAAAATAACGATTGGTATTGCATTTAAACTTTTGAGGATCAAGGTTGACTGGAAAGCAAGAAACCGGAAGAGAGCTCTACAGACGAGAAGTGCGAGAAAAGAAACTGTAGGCAGGGAATTTACGGCTGCATCTATCCAATTCAACTGTAAAAAGATTATAAAAATGTGACACAAGGCCAAAAAGGAAGAATAGGGAAGAGCTGGTTTTCAATCTGTCTTAAACTTATCTAGCTATGATTACTGAACCGAACAAACCACAGTATTCCTTACACCAAAAGAACAGATTCTTACTACAGTCACCATAATACCTCAAGTCTCTATGTAGTCCTAACTAGTTTCTATAGAGGAAAGTTCATCAGAAAAATTAACATGAAAATATTTATATAAAAATGTAGAGAGAAGCAACTTTATGGCGGTGGAAAAGTGACTAAAGTCGAGCTGCTAGGTCAAGACCAAAAGTATTTCGAATTTTATCAAGAATCTCTAAATATATAGCAAGAGCACCAGACTACGTGTGGCAGCAATATTCAAAGCATGTACGAATGGTAGACTTATACATATTTAAGATAGATTCGCGTGATAAAAATTGTCTAGCACATTGCAGTAAACCAACTTTCCTAGTACCAGACCTGTCTAAAAATAAACGGGTATATGCATAATCGGGTGACAAACACTAATCAGCCGGTGTTGATGCTGACTAATGGTATATATTAAAAGAATTTTTAGGGATTTTGAAACCAAAACGGAACATCCAATCGTAGAAATAAACGCATCTCTCGTGATTGTCAGTAAAAGAGAAATACATTTTTCAGGTCGTCGTTGTTGATATTCGCAGACTATAAAGTGAACGCAAAAGAAGTTCTTGAATATCTGGTACTTGCCATGAGTTAAAAAAAAGGGTATATTTCCGAAGAGCCATACAAATAGATTGTACGATTTGGAAATGTGGGGAAGATTCTTGGCCATCGATTTCGCTCCCTAGCCGAGAGGTCAAAGTACGTAAGATCTAATGACGGTTTCGCCTATGGGGAATGCCGGCTCAAATCCTGCCGGAGAGCACATACATTTCTAATAAGATTTTTCGAATAGTCAGGCCGGTACAAGAAAATGAATAGTTTAATAAACATCGACTACTGAAATGCGAGCATCAAATAAAAATAACGATTCATTACATATATAATTAATATAATATAAAGGAATAATGGATTTATTTTTAATTTGACATCTTTATTATTATAACGTTATTATAGTTGATACACTGTATTTTAAATAGACGACCCATTTGTATTTATTTAACAGTGTATATTACGTCTATCGGCCTGCACATTCGAGAAACCTTAGTAAAGAACAAGGCGTTCCCCAGCAGGGATTGAACAGGACCTGCGTCGACTATTTAATCCAGTGTGTTTTACGGCTATGCCACAGGGAACGACGATGTATGATGGGTGCTATAATTCGCTTTTTAAGGAAGCATGTCCCCGTCACCCAGATTATTTTATCGAAAGCTTCATATCTATTGAGTTTTGTACCCGAAACGTAAACAAAGCAATTTCTAAATAAAAAATAGAAGGAAACCCATGTTCGATCCCTATCTGAGAACACATTGTTCTTTACTAAGATTTCTCGAATGTCCAAGCGGGTAGGAGTAATATAAACGGATTAGTAGTTAAACATTTGGCG
This sequence comes from Acanthosepion esculentum, assembly GCA_964036315.1. Classification (NCBI taxonomy): domain Eukaryota; kingdom Metazoa; phylum Mollusca; class Cephalopoda; order Sepiida; family Sepiidae; genus Acanthosepion; species Acanthosepion esculentum. The sequence continues at coordinate 46,712,479 of OZ038476.1, read as the reverse complement.
TCTATTTTAAATACGGATTATACTCTATAATACAGTTTAAAGTAATACACACACACACACACATACAAACACACACACACACACACACATACAAACACACACACACACACACACACACATATATATGCATATATATATATATATATATATATATATATATATATATATATATATATATATATATATATATATATATGAATAAAAGGAAAACATTTCTTTACCAACGCTTTCCATCTCTTGAGGAATTTTATTTCGTGGACGAAATGCTTTGGTAAATACAAGTTTTCCTTTCGTCTTTATTCATACTCTCTCCTTACAGATACATTTTATTTATAGGTGAATTTTACTCACACACACACACACACACACGCACACACACACACACACACATATATATATATACATATATATATATATATATATATATATATATATATATATATATATATATATATTCATAATAAAATTATTGGTAATCCGTATGGAATTTCCAAGTGGATATAGATCCGTTGAGAGCTCTATGTCAAAAGAAAGAGCAAAAATTATGATATAATGATAAACAAACACTTAAAAAAATCGGACCTTAGTTACAGTTTCTAGGAGAGAGCGTATAATCTGGAATTATCAGCAGTTACAACAACGCTAGTACGCTCAAACCCTCGGTTACGATGAACTGTGACTTCGTGCAACTATCGACAGTTATCCAATTTCAGTCACGCGTGTGTCACTTTGAACTGTTTCCAATTCCAATTCCAGTAACCTAAAAAATTAAAAAAACAATCGCCAGGATTTAATCAAATGCCTTGTTTACCAGACTGAGAACACCCGGTTCTTGATAATAACTGAGATAGTCGAAAGTACTTGAAAAATAGGAAAAGAAATTATTTTTTATCAGTTCATTCATAATTTCAATCCTTGTATGCGACATATAATATATATAATAAAACTACTTGTTAGGATTTTTTTAATCGAGTTCACCTCAAGCAAAGCAGTAAAGCCAACGTGACGCAAGGGGTTACTGGGTGTGGAAGAGTTAAAAATAAGAACATTGCTAAGGAGCGAGAAATGAGGAAGAGTAAGCAGGAGGATAACAGATATCGATTGACAATGCATTTAAATTTTTTAAGATTAAAGTTGGCTGAAAAGTATGAAACTGGAAGGGAGTTCCATCAGGCGAAAAATGCGAGAGAAGAATCTGTTAGCATAGAATTTACGGTTACATCGGTAAATGCTCAATATTGAGAACATTCCTCCATAAATATACCAAATGCTAATCTATATTACACTATTTACATTCAGACCAATGTCCTCATCTTTGATGTCATTATTACAACACTTCGGCCTGGGGTCTTCTTCGGGTGGTTATCGATCCGAGTAACCGTCAAGGAATTTCGAAATCACAATGACAATATCAACAAAGCCATATTAACAAATCAACGCTAGGCTATTGTTTCGTGGGACAAAACACACACACACACACACACACACACACACACACACACACACACACACACACACACACACACACACACACACATTATTTTTTTATTTTAATTAGAATAATTTAGAAACTTTTAAATCTTTTAAAATTCTATATTAATTTTTAGCGGTCAAGTGATATTGCTATTCAATAAAACTATTTACTAATCATAAATGGAAAAGATTGCTACAATTCAGCGACACCCAGTAACTTTAAAAAAATATTGTGTGTTTAAACGTGCCAATTTGTGTAAATACAGGCGTCCATACAGGACATTATCAGTGTAGAAAATATAAAAAATTAAAAATCTATTGGTAATTTTCTAACATTTTGTCAACAACCGTAAGTAAGACTATTAAGCTAAATTGAATAAAATATTAGAATGCTTAAAATATTTTTTAAGATAGTTAAATAATTATATAAAAAAGACGTTTACGTTGTATTCGTCACGTAATTTTTTACAGTTATCCAAATTTTAAATACATTCCCGAAACATCACGTTTTCAATGAATATATCAACACGTCATAAAATACCCACCTCTTTGTTAAAAAAGGCTTTTCTGTGATATTTTAAACGAAAAGTAAGTAATATTTGCTTCAATTCAGATTAATTAAACTTTAAATAAACTATTTTTTCTCAAATAAAGTTTTACAAAAGTATATTATATTTTTGAGAGATTTCTAATAAAGAGAATTATGTTGTGTTTGTCAGTATTGAATACTTTATCGATTTTACTGAAAATTTATAATTCGGTTTTAAATATGGGCAAAGTATTTTGCTTTTTGGAAATATTAAATTTAATTTATTAGCTTGAAATTAAAACTAAAACAAAGGATTCAAGAAAGAGTTTTCATTTTTAAAACGCATTTTAGGCATCGTTTTCTGTGTGTGTGGCTAGACATCCGATCACTTTTTTGGTATCGGTCGGAGATTCCTAACCCCGACGCAGAGAGAAAGGCAAATTTTTGCGAATTTATTTTTTCATAAAGACACCAGACACTCAGAGAACTCAATCGCTAGGAGAGTCTTTTATTATCAGCAGTAGTAGTGGCTGTTTACAAATTCATTCGTTACTCCCCACAGTGCTTGACCGATTAAATTAATTTATCGAGAGCTAATATCGTCATCCACAGACTGAATGTTTCGCTGTATCACAGCTCATCATTGTGGCTAGACATCCGATCGCTTTTTTGGTATCGGTCGGAGATTCCTAACCCCGACGCAGAGAGAAAGGCAAATTTTTGCGAATTTATTTTTTCATAAAGACACCAGACACTCAGAGAACTCAATCGCTAGGAGAGTCTTTTATTATCAGCAGTAGTAGTGGCTGTTTACAAATTCATTCCTTACTCCCCACAGTGCTCGACCGATTAAATTAATTTATCGAGAGCTAATATCGTCATCCACAGACTGAATGTTTCGCTGTATCACAGCTCATCATTGTGGTTAGACATCCGATCGCTTCAGGCACGGAAACCCGACCGATTTGGTATCAGTCGGAGATTCTAATCGTCTAGGCCATCGACGCCCGGCAGAGAGAAAGGCGAATTTTTGTGTATTTATTTTTTCATAAACACACCGTTACTTTTGTGGATATTCATATATGAGTAGATTTATTTGTTAAACAGTATATTTATTTATTTTCGTCTACCGGCCTGAATATTCGAGAAAGACGAAAATAAATGAATAGACTGTTTACCAAATAAATGGAGCGTCTACTCAAATACGAGTATCCACTAAAAATAACGTCTAAAGTGATAAAATCTGTCAGTTTGATAAATAAGGAAAAATCCATTACCTTAGAAAATTACTTTCTTTACATTTGCATATGAAACTGAGCAGAAATATATGATTCCTTCGCTACATAAGAGTTCTCATGTTTCAAAAGCGAGAGCCGAGACCCTCAATATTGAAGTTGAATTAAGGTGTCTGGTCTCGCTTCAACGAGTAAGCGAGACCAGACACCTTAATTCAACTTAATTTCAAAAATTATATTGCGGGTCTCGGCTCTCGCTTTTGAAACATGAGAACTCTTATGTAGTGAAGGAATCATATTTTTTTTTAAAATATTATTATAATACTTCTGTATGGAGCACTGTCTTTTTAAAAATAAAAGCAAACATACTAAGGAACTCCGGATTATTTACCTAACGTGTTCTTTCCTATTTTTCTGCATACCTGCACACACACACACACACACACACACACACACACACACACACACACACATATATATATATATATATATATATATATATATATATATATATATATATATGCATTTATTTATTAAACAGTACGTTTATTTACTTTTGTCTGCTGGTCTAAATATTCGAGTAATCTTATTAAAGGAAAAATATGCGCTCTGACAGGATTTGAACGTGTCTCTCTGGCCAGAAGAAAATAGCTGTTAGATCCGATGTGGCTCAAATCCTACAAGAGAGTGTATATTTTTCTTTAATAAGATTCTTGAATATTCAGGCCAGTGGATAAAAATAAATAAATATGCTGTTTAATAAAATTACTATAGTCCATAACTGAATTTGGAGGAAGGGACAGTCCTAGTAAGTTCGACTGTCTCGCCGCTCATCATCAGAGGTGGCTTAGAAAGATGTAAGTTACAGATTTTTTTTAAAGTCTGTTGAAAAATATTTATAAAGAAAATTTAGTTAAAAAACGTAACAATCTTTCATTTTCTGTTATATTCAGTAAACCATGCAAAAATGAAAACTTACTGCTTAAATATGTGATATTCAAAATAATTTCTAAGGAATTAATGGATTCAGTTCCCGATATGACATTATTTCTTTCTGCTTTAAACGTTATTGTAGTGGATACACATTTTTGTGTAGATGCCCTGATTATTATTATTATTATTATTATTATTATTATTATTATTATTTTAAACAGTGTCAATTACGCATACCGATCCGCGCATTCGAGA
>OZ038476.1:46668054-46703054 GCA_964036315.1 Acanthosepion esculentum | reverse complement strand
CGTAGTTTTATAATATTATCATATATTTAAAGCTGGCAGTCGTGAATGTTTTTATTTAGGATTTAAATTTTACATTTATTATTATTATTATTGTTGTTGTTGTTGGTATTGATATATGGCTACATATTATTATTATTATTATTATTATTATTATTATTATTATTATTATTATTATTATTATTATTATTATTATTATTATGTTTCGCGCGGAGTTCTTGCATTCTTATTCTCCATCAAGTCATTCGACCTCAGAGAGTATCTTCCGTAGAATATTTAGAGCTTAAAATTTATTATTATTATTATTATTATTATTATTATTATTATTATTATTGTTGTTGTTGTTGTTGTTGTTGTTGTCACATGACTACATGTTATTATTATTATTATTATTATTATTATTATTATTATTATTATTATTATTATTATTATTATTATTCGCGCGGAGATCTTGTATTCTTATTCTCCATCAAGTCATTCGACCTCAGAGAATATCTTTCGTAGAATATTTAGAGCTTAAAATGTATTATTATTATTATTGTTGTTGTTGTTGTTGTCGTCACATGAATACATGTTATTATTATTATTATTATTATTATTATTATTATTATTATTATTATTATTATTATTATTATAGCCTTTCCCACAATTTTCGTTTTCGATTGGCGATCTTTCGTTTTTCAACTGGAGATCTTTTCTGCGATTATTGTTGTTATCCATCAAGTCAGACGACCTCAGGGAGAATCTTTCGCAGAATATTTACAGGACAACATTTTTTATTAATATTATTATTGTTATTATTATTTAATGCATTTGAATCTCCATGCACACACATCTGGTAGTTATCACTGGAGATCAAGTAGACGCCGGCACCATTATCCCTGAACTCGCAGACGCAAACACCGACGTGATCTGAAAAGCACCAATACTTCCGAATTCCTCCAATTCATGTAATCTCAATTCTAACTACTTAACACGATTCTAAATGTGACAGCAATTGTGAACCTGATTTTAACCTTCATACACCACAGTTTCCGAGTGAGGTCCTGATAATAATAATAATAATAATAATAATAATAATAATAATGATCGATATTATAAAAGAAGAGTTGGTTTTCTGTGCATTATACACTGGACGTGTATACTTTTTTACGTGTGAGTAACATATGTGTTTCTGTCATTTAATGTATACACACACGCGCGTGCGCACACACACAATCGTATATAAGGTCTCATCAATTTACAGTTGAATTATTGAGATGCGACTGTAAGTTCTATGCTAACAGTTACTTCTCTCGCAATTCTAGCATGTGGAACTCTCTTACAGCTTCTTGCTTTCTAGCCAATGTTAATCGTTATCTACCGTCTTCTCCATTCCTCATCTTTTATTGTTCTCGCTCCTTAATAATGTTTCTCTTTACTATTCTTTTTAATTCTTAATGTGTCTCTTTATTATTCTTATTCTTTCACATTAAGTAACCCCTTGCACACGAAATTGGAACGAAATTGAAATCGACATTTTTGTAGGGAAAGGCTAATTTCCCTTTCAGTATGACAAAAATATCTGGTAAATCGGAAAAGAGTATAAGCCGAAATGTGCCGCCCCTTAAAGTCATTTTTATAACTCTTCCTGTATTTAAACTGAATGTATTTTCTAATAAATGCAATGTTTCAAATAAACAAACAATTCAGATTTTAAATTTAATCATCTTGCTACCAGTGAAGCGACGGTGAACGAAATTCTTCTATGTGCAGTATCTCTTCAGACCGTTGGTAATCATGGCCCTTCACAACTTCCTATCTCTCGTGGTCCTTAGCAGCATTTCTCCCTTTTTCAAGCTTCCCATCCTCTGTTTCACCACCCATTTCCACAAGCTCGTCAGGTAGGTAATCCGCTAAGTTCTCCTATCTCTCTTCTTTTCGGTATGCCCTGTGAGTGTTAAATTTTCCAAGTCTTCCCTTCTCATTATGTGACGAAGAAAACTCATCTGTGTCTTTCTGATTCTGAGTAGAAGTGTTTTTTTTGTTGCTATTTTCCTTAAGACATTTCCGTTGCTTACTCAATGGTGATGGTGGTGATGATGATGATGGTGGTGATGATGGTGATGGTGGTGATGGTGGTGATGATGGTGATGATGGTGGATATAATGATAATGATGATTTACATTTAACGACCTGTCTGGTTTAATCTATATCTACTATAAATTTAATATAATTATATATAGATATTCGCATGTATATTTTATTTTATTTTATTTTATTCATGCGTAAATTCTGTTAATTTCCAATATTTCGAATACTGAATTCTTCATTGGGGACATTGAAGAACTCGTTTTCATATTCTTCACTTTTACTCTTCTTTGGCAGACTAAACCAAGGAAATATTTACTTTAAGAAAAAAGTATTTATTTAAAAAAGTATTATTTCAATGTATTTTCAAAACACTACAAAAACAATCCATGATATATTATAAAATTGTTGTATCCTTAAAGAGGTTACAAACAGACAAAGGTAGTAGTCGAGTGAAAGGAACAGTAACACGTAGTGAGGTTTATTGTAAAAGAGAATACACTACTGAAAGACAGGAAATCGGTTAGCAGGCGAGTAATTCCCGAAGCAAGTCTCAGGTATATCCTGTGCACACTATATATATTTACTGATATAGTCAGTTCTTCTTCTTTTATGTGCCGTGTCCCTTCAGGACTTAGGCGATCATGGCTCTCCTCTTGTCCTTTATCCTTTGTAGTTCTCAATATGTTTTGTCCTTTTGCCACTTCTCTCAAACCCTGTTCTGCCACCCACTTTCTTAAGCCCGCAATGTTACGCGTTGCTTTCTCCTTTCTTTCTCTCTATTCACCCTGTGAGTATCAGAAACTCCAAGCCTTCTTTTCTCATTACGTGCCCCAGAAATTTCAACGGCCGCTTCCTGATGTTCTAAATATGTTTTATGAATATGCTATTTATTCTAAGCAATAAACATTCGAATATAATCTAATATAGCAAAGCATACTGCGAAAGTCAAAAGAATGTTAACAGTTTTGATAATGGATTTTTCTCTATAAAAGAAAGAAAACACTATAAAAAATAATTTACACGATGAGCAGGATTAGGCTAAATAGCCTCGAACAACTTTTTAAAATTATAATTATCTCATTAACTATGTACAGACATCATTTCTTAGAGCAATTTGTAAAACTCCTGCTTCACATGTTTTCAAAGTATCTAATATAAATAATAAATTTGGATTTCTTTTCACACGACATAGAATAACATATAATAAAAATGATGTATTTGCATTTTTATTATATACTTATTGAATCGTGTTGCTGTATTATTATTATCATTATTATTATTATTATTATTATTAATAATAATAATAATAATATCCTTGTCTTTTCGGGGCAATTATGTAATTATCACCTCGTTTAATGTATGTCGATCATTAAATATGCAGACGAATGTCAAATATAATTAAGAGCCTGGGATACTGACAAGCACTGAAACTCGGAAAACAATAGTTAAACAAAGAACATACATTCACATATATTCACACACACACACACACACACACACACACACACACACACACACACACATATATATATATATATATATATATATATATATATATATATATGTACGGTCAAATCACGCTAAAGTTAAGCAGCGGCAAGCCTAGTCAGTACTAAAATGGTGGGAGCCGTATGCGAACACCTGGTGCTGACAGAGGTCATACCATTGTAATCTGATTCAACCATTAAAGATCCCGCCAGTGTCTTACCATCAAACTACTGTCTGCAACACCGAAAGTTCCTAATTATTTTGATTGCGTCCTGTCATTTTTTGGCCAATAGTCTTTGATGCTGAGAGTCAATATGGTGTTGTGCAAGCTTTAAAGGGACATCGGGCTTCCGGAGGTTTGGGTGTGGAGGTGCGGAAGCGGCCCGTATAGTGACTGTCTTCGTGTATCGAGTGAATAAACAATATATATATATATATATATATATATATATATATATATATATATATATATATATATATATATATATATATATATATATTATAGTAAAAAAAGGAAGAACAATAAGATATGTAATCCGGTGTTCTTATTAATATTTTTATTTTTACAAAACAGTGCTCAATGTAAATTTACAGAGCTAAATATTATAAATTAAATATTATAAATTAACTGATTGAGCGATGAAAGCATATTTTAAATCAGTTAATTTAATATATATATATATATATATATATATATATATATATATATATATATACATATATATACATATATATATATATATATACATATATATATATATATATATGTATATATATATATATATATATATATATATATATATATATATATATATATATATATATGATAAAATATAGTTTTAACGTCTGCTATATTTATGAATAAAAGCGCTCAATATCAGGGATATAGCGTAGCGTATGTAAATATAAAAGTGGACGCTAAGGTCAATTCCGAGATGACCTAAAAATTGCCTTCAAGCATAAAAAGGCAACAACTCTGAACTCAGAAAGTCATGTTTGTCGTGCCTTTCGCGGCAGTTCTGGAAAACCATTTCTAAAAATAATTAATTGAAAATCCATGGAAGTCGTCAAACCATCCAGACAAAGACGTTACAAAAATCAGTAAGAGGCCGTTGCCCTGGAAATTCAACATGTTAATAATAAATCGGTAAGTATACAGGAAGCAGCTTGGAATCTTGTTGTCACTTGATCTCTAGTGAAAGCGTCCAGATACAAATAGAGTGAAATCTCAATGAGTAACAAAATTAACAGGCCCTTCATCATCATCATCATCATCGTCACGAACATAATGACAGGAGAGTTCCATAAGATTTATACTAATACAATGCTTGATTAATTCCTCATAGTAACTGGACTAGTAACGAAAAATTTCCAGATGAGCACAATCACTATCATATTAAACACGTTTCAGTTGCATAACTTCACGCTAGCGGTGTTTCATTCATTTTGACGCGTTCATTACCAGGACAGCCGTTTTTTTTTATTACAAGTCAAGCAACGTTTGTACAAAGACTTATATTTTTTTTGTAGATTTATATATTTTTATACTTGAAAATATTTAAAAATATAACTTTTTTCTTTTCTTAAATCGCACTCTTACCTGTCGAAAAATAATGGAAGAGTTTCGTCACCCGTTTTGTTTAATAATAATAATAATAATAATAATAATAATAATAATAATAATAATAATAATAATAAAGACCTTGGCTCGGAACTGGAAACAAACACTAGTAGAGTAGGGGTTGCGCTCATATTAGTTAGTACCTTTGGAACAGTGCCAAACAAAAGAATCAAGATTGGGTGATTTGAAAATTAAAAAGAAACGTTCCGATTCTTCAGACGCCAGCATTACTGACAACTGTAATCATAGTGAGGAAGGTGCTGGAGATTAGAAGAGACTTGTTGTCACTCGGTCTCTAGCGATAACCGCCAAACGTCTGTTGTAAAGATGCAAATACTTGTAAAAATATAATAGTCGGGAGATAGCTCGTCAACTACAAAGTAACAATAACGGTAGCGGCGGTGATGTTAGTGATAATGATGACGATAATGATGAACAGGTATTTCTTTCTTACGCCACTGAACACTAAACGAACTAGTTATCATTACGTTTTATCACAACTCTTGAAAATCAAGCCACAACGACCGGCAGTTACTTTTTCGACGGAAACCATTGATCGCAAGAAACATTATCGCCGAACAAGGCTATTAAATCAAAATGGTCCCATTTTGGGGCGTTTGGCAACGTTGGTACCGATGCTTGCTGTAATTAAAGAGGCTGATCGGAAAGTGAACCTGCACGTTTGAACAGGCTTTTGTTCTGTGACAGACGCCCAATGCCAGACTGCGCAAACCCATTCTTTGGATTTGCCGAGATGCAGGTCGCTTTTGTTTGTTTTCTTGTTTGTTAGTGTGAGGTCCTTAACCAGAATAATCTCTGTTGAGGGCAGATGGTAGGTGGATGTCAAGAGGTTAGTTTTAAACTTTTCCACATGCAACCCTTTTTCTCCGCCACCCTTCCGCTAACACACGCGCCTTCCTCTCCTTAACTACATTACCATTTTATGGTATCGGGACTAATAATAATTCAATAGCTCGAACGGGTCCCGAAGTTTATTTTTAGGTAATCATAAAAGTTGATTTAAGGAAAACAAGCAGTATATATATAATTATATATATATATATATATATATATATATATATATATATATATATATATATTTTAAAACATTTGTTCTTAAATTAACTTTTGATGATTATATATATATATATATATATATATATATATATATATATATATATATATATATATATATATATATATATATACTATCTCACACCTCTAGCACGATTCTGAATTTCATAAACGACGCAATCTTCGGGTACAGAGTTCAAAATTTGCATTGAGCATTATTTCATTAACACCTGCACTATATGTGTGATATGTTGTAATTTTATTGCCATATATCCATATATATATTATATATATATATATATATATGTATATATATATAGTAACTGTAAAAAAAATGATTTAGTTATTGTTTAAAAGTATCGTGTCATTTTTATATTTGGTTTCAGTTAAAAAAAATTAAATAACTTAGTAATGGTAAAAAGATATGAAATAACTTTATTTAATGTAATTTTTTCCTAGTCCTTTGTTGATGACGTTCGTAATCCCCAGATAATCTATGCGATTTGGGTGATATAATGAAGGCTGAGAGATCCTTATCTCCAATCTCAGTAAGAGGGTTGCTAGGTATTAACGACTTCTTAAGTCATATTGAAGGCAATAGTTTGAGTAAATGTACAGCTGAACAATGACCACAAAGACAAAAAGGAGTATGAGCCAGACTTAATTAGGCCAACAAAAGTGAGGAACTCGTCGAGAACTGCGCTCACCAGGGGCTATTGAAATATGAAAGAAGACGAAAAAGAAGATACTGTTGTTAATTTAAAATATAGATTAAAGGGTAATTTCCCATTCTTCTAAAATAATATAAATTGGACTTGCAATAAAACTTAGTGTGGCTAAATGATGTTGTTCTAAATAAATAATCTATCACTCTTTGGTTTCTTTCATTTTCTCTGAAAGTGTAAATCCTGCGATACAATGTGAAAAATAACTAATTTGTTTTTTAATAATGTACAAAACTTTTAATTACACATTTAAAAAAAAGGTAAAGTGTTATAAAAGTAGTTGAGAATTGCTACTTAATGATTTATTATTTTTTTTCCTGTAAATTTATTTAAACTATCAGAAATAAGTAGACAAATTGGTTACTTCTGGTTAAATCCGTCCACCTAATCGAAGATATGTCACATACAGGAAATTAATGGCAAAATCTCTTGAGCTCTTCTTGATTTCAATTATGGGATGCAGTAGGCATCAGGGGTTGACTTTAAACCTCTATCTTTTTGAGCAATGGAAAACGTGATATTGGGGATGGCTTCCTTGAGCTGATAATAATAATAATAATAATAATAATAATAATAATAATAATAATAATTCCGCATTAAAAAATGCAGTATTTGTTACTTTACTAAGCTGAGCAGAAAGCTACAAGTATGAACATCAAATAGGGATTGAACTCACTGTTAATCAATCACCCAAACTCGCTCGCTAGCCATTCACCCACGCCTGAAGTGACATAGCGTTTTTAAAAAAATACTTTATTAAATCAGTAATATTTTCTTCTGTTTACCTTTTAATTGAATTCAGATCTATTTCATAAATATGGCAATATCTGGTATTGTAAAATTAGCAATAAGTAAACAAAAATGTTTTAGATTTCATAGTTTACTTGCGTTTAGAAATGCAATTTAGATAATGTTTCCATCAACTTTATTTCTGAATTGTATACGGAGATGCTGAAAGATTTATCTGTCCGAGCAAAAAGGAATTAAAATAAAAAAAAAAATTAAAAATTCGACTTTTGGGCATTTGATCAGATTTTGTTAAGTGGGTTCGGCCGATAACTTTTCAGCACTCCGACGTATATTTTTATATATATATATATATATATATATATATATATAAACACACGTTGGTGTGCGTCTGCAAAAAATTACTTTAGGGTTAATTCAGATGTATACTATTTCGGATTTAACTCAATACTGAATCTATTTTACAAAATTGTTTAAATTTTTTTATAATTTCACTTAATTTTTTCTTATTTTGGTCTTTTTTCATTTCAAATAATGTTCAATTAAATTTTCACAAAAATAAATTGATAATTTATTCATTTAAAAAAAATATTTATTAATATATTCACCGCATAAAAGTCTGACAAAATATTCTAGTTGTAATAATTTTTCAACTAACTATTAATTAAAAAAAAAAAGATTTAAAAAAATATTATAAGTCTAGTCTCTTGATAATAACATAAAATGCTATCGAATTGCATGATTTATTTACTTTTATTATCCTTTCAGTTAAGCCACCGAGACTCACAGCGACGCGTAGCAATGAAGTAGTGGTGGGCGTGTTCCAAGTGACAGAAGCTGCACCACCCGGCCGCGTCCCTTACGACCGGCGACAGAGCCTACCCGACAACTACCAAAACTAACTCTAATGTTAGAGAGCTTGTCAGCTGTTTCCTCCTTCATCACTTGCGCCCTCTATACGATGTTTTGTGCATGACCATCAAGTACGGTCACTCCCAGCATACTCTTTGAGGTCACGGGAACAGCTACAGCTGAGAGGGAGGGAGTATGAGATGAAGGAACAACTGAAAACAGGCCCAGAGAAAAGGGGCGTTGTTCCGCGGTGCCGCGTATGCCAGGCGCACACCCTCCCCGATGTTTTTAACTTGTGCATACTTTGGACCAATGGTTTGTCTTGGTTTTTATATTCATTTCAAAGTTTATGACACGTTTTAGTGAATAAACATGAGGGAATAAAATCACCTCAAAATTTTTTCGGCGTTCGTGACTAACTAATTTCTTTTATTTAATTTTGTTCAAACTTTTCTTGGTACAAAGAACCGGCAGCTTCTCAGTTCATATTTGCAGCGTGTTGAATATTTTAAAGAAACATTTAAAGTTTCCTTTGCTTCAATAAATAAATATTAACTTAATTTAAAGAAAGGCCTTTTTTTTAATATAGGCTATATGTTTGGAAGTACTTTAAAAAAAAAAAAAAATAAAACAACCGGTTATGTAATTTTATAATAAAAATATTTAATTGATTGCATAAATATAAGTTTATGCAACATATGGTAAGAAATACAACTTATACGTATAAACTTACCCAGGTAGTTTTAGTTATCAATACCGTGCACTTGCTCACTTATATGCAAATGATATACGAATGTACAAAATGTGCAATGCATATGCAGGATTATGTATTATTTCCATTCTGTCTAATATCCCCATATATACTCACTTTTACAAATATGTCTTCCTGTTCTAACTTAATTCTGCAGCATTGTTTGTTATTTTGCGAAAATAATTATTAACTTCGATTTTTTAAAGCCTAGAAAATCGGACACGTTTGGACTCAGAAATGAAAGATCAACAGTTTAAAACAACGAATCTTTCTCTCTATCTCTCTCTATCTCTCTCTCTCTCTATTCCTCTCTACTATCTATCTATCTATCTATGTGTAAAATACATACACACAAGCATATATATATATATATATATATGCATATATATATATATATATATATATATATATACTCAAAGATGTTTGAAAAACTTTGTGAAACCTTTGGCCGTAATAATGTATTGGGCTCTTAAAGAAAGATGTTTTTTTTAGTAAATTAACACGTTTAAGAAACAAGACAGTTATTAACAAATAGGATTTTTTAAAATATATATAATTGTGTTCAAGGTAAAAGAAACAACGAATGAAAGTATTGCAACGTGAATTAAACGATCAACAGATTTTATATATATTTTATTTTCGATTTTTTCGTCCTTGATTGTGTGAATGCGCGTGTGTATCTAAATTTAATCAGACAAAACTTTTCATGAATATTAGAACTCCATCTGTGGTGTGCAGTTTTTTTCTTCTCTTTCTTTAATTCTGTCACGAAAAAAGATGCTATTGACACAAAAGGAGAATTATTTTTTTTTCTCTCTTTGCTTTTCTTGCAGTTTTGTGTTTTGTTTTTTTTCTAAAATAAATAAATCATTCGACAAGGTGAACGAAAATAAATCAATCAAAACCTGAAAGACGACACTCGGATATTGTTAAAGTGGGAATTTTGGTTTCGGACCATCTCGGATAGTCACAAAGAAAATGTAAACGGGATGGTGTTTATTGAAAGGAGGTAGTTTGTGATGAGGTGCGTTTGGAAACAGTAACCAATGCGCGTAGTTCACACTGCGAAGGAAACGTCAGTCTTTGGCCAGAAGATGGAAGACAAATGCGATTAACAACAAAACAAAATAAAAAAAAAAAGCGTGTGTGAGTAGGGGGGGATCTGTTAATGAATAGAAAATTCGAGATGTGAAATGGAGAAGCGAGATGAAATGCAAAACAAAGAATTTAAAAAAAGCAGGATTAAGGAAAAAAAAAAGAAAAAATATATATGTAAATGAATCAAAAACTATATAGTGAACCCAAAAGGGAAGGACTTTTTTTGATGGCTATGGTTCTATGACTGATACGGTAGTTGTTGTTGCTATTATTGTTGTTATTTTTATTATTAGCAGTAGTAGTAGTGAGAGTAATAGTAGCATGGGAAGAAAAATTGGAGCAGTAATATAACCATTATAATTAATAGATGCATTGATAATAATAATAATAATAATAATAATAATAATAATAATAATAATAATAATATATTTATTGAGTCATGACGAGGGGGTGCTGAAAAGTTCTCGGTTCAAGCCACTATCCAATGTATGACAAAAGAACAAAGTTTAAGAATGTCTTTTTTTTTTTGCTGATTTTTCTATTTATCTCATCTTGGTCGGGCTGAGAATTATTCAGCACCCCCTATGCTGCGGTTAACTATATTTTATTGTGATCTTAGAGAGGACAAAGGAAAAAAAAATTGTTAAAGCTTTTTAATGGAAATCTAATTTAAATTTTATTTAAAATTCCTGTGACCCCCACCTAACAAGAAAAATCAAAATTATATATATATATATATATATATATATATATATATATATATATATATATATATATATATATGTGTTTATAAAAATAAACTTACATAAAATAAAGAGAGATCAGCTCATTTCTGTTATATATATATATATATATATATATATATATATATATATATGTGTGTGTGTGTGTGTTTGTGTGTGTGTGTGCATTTATGTATGTATGTATGCGCGTATATATATGTGTGAGTGTATGTGTGTGTATCTGTGAATGTGAGTTTATATATATATATAGCAATATGTACCTTATTCGATAAACATACACACATACATATTTATATATATATATATATATTTATGGAAGATATTTATATAATAAGATATAAGATAGATAGATATATAATAATATATTTTCATGAATGAATATCGATATAAATACATAATTATATTGTCTATTTAGGCTCTTCATTAGGTTGAAAATTCACTTCTTTATTTGTTTATTTATCTGTTTTGTTTTTGATTTGTTAATTTTCTTAAATAGAAAAAATGGTCTTTGTGCTTGTATATCAATGTCTGGCACATTTAATGGAGAGGGTTTTATCCTATTCACAGCCTCAATCCATTTCCCTCTGGACACTCATAGACTCACTTACAAGTATAGAGAAAAATTAAGTGCGACTCTCCTTTCATAGCTTCTTCTCCTTGACAAAGTGTTTTTTCTTTTCATTTTTTTTTTCATAAGTAGGCGTTCTCACGGCCTCTTCCACACACCTACTACCTATTTCTACTCAGGTACAACATTGCCCTGCAGATGGTCTTCTATGGCCGCCGGCTTGTTGATGTGTGTGGCAGGGATTTTTTTTTTAATTTTAATTTTTTATTTTATTTTAAAAAGGGCTTCCTCCTCAAACTGTTTGTGTTGTTACAATCAACGTTATTGTTATTTTTGTTAGTTAGGGTGTCCATCACCACCACCACCGTTCAACTACTTATGTGAATATTCTTTGTTCTTTTAGAGTTTGAAATTCATTCTTTTTTTTCTTTCTATTTATTTCTTACTTTACTTACTTCCTTTTCCTGATTTTTATTTTATTTTTTAGAACATATTTAGCTTCTTCTTTTATCTTAATATGAAATACTATGCAACGAATATAACTGTTAATTGTGCAGCCTTCTCAAATGACTATGGCTACTTGAAGATGCATGAAAGACTTGAGTATTTGCACTAACAAATGCATATATCTTATGAGCGTGTGCAATAAAATAATAAAACGATGAAAAAGACTTGTTTTTACACCTTCAGAAAAAAAGGTGGGGGAAATTGGGGATTATAAGTAAAATGACTGAGAAGCAAGTAGATATGCATATGTTTATTGGATAGAGACGAGCTTTCTGCAATTAAAAAACAAACAAAATCTTTGTCTTTTTCTTCATTTTTTTTGTTGTCATATGTTCTTTTTCAGACTGAGGCCAAAAGTTTATCGTCTGCGTTTGTTCAGGAGTGAGAAAACGCCAGAACCAAGCAAAAAAGGACACACGGGTTTTGAATAGAAATGAAATAAAAAAGCTTAACAAATATATATATATATATATATATATATATATAAATGTTGGATATAGATATAAACGTTGGGGAATTGTATTTTTAATTACTTTTTTCTTCTTTTTAATATTTTTTGATATTTGATATTGTTTAATGTGAGATGTTATATATGTGTGTGTATGAGTGTTTGTAATACGTATTATTACAATTTCTTTATTTTCCTGTCGAGCTATTACAACCAGACGATCGGTTACATGAACCTACCATCTGTATATATAGTAAATAAACAAATACAATTCTGTTTACAATCAGTAAAACATTTTTCCTAACTTCTGGAACTTGATATAGATATATAAAAAAAATAAATTGAAGAAAATTAATTGTTTAAATATATTTATAATATTAAATTAAATATATTTATAATATTTTTTTAAAAAATCCACGTGGAAAATAAATAAATTACAAAAATAGTTAAAATGTTAAATTCGTTTTTAAAGAAATATCACTGTTTTTTTATTTGTTTTGTTTTTGTTTTTCAGAAGTAGCAGAAAAAATCATACAAAAATCGAAGACGAAGTGAGAAAAAAGGGGGAGTAAATTTACACTGCAAAGTTCTCCTAATTTCTGTACCCCCTAGTTGTCGTTCTTTACTGCTTCGTGAACACGAAGTCGTCTGCCAGGCTCTTTGTTCACACCAAACTCTTTACTGAGAATACGCTAAACTTTTCAAAGGTCGCCGCTTGCGCATTTGATTTTGTAAGCAAAATCTGTAAATTTCCTTTATTTCAAAATGGTAAAATTTAATAAAAAAAAAAAAATTACAAAGTATCCCACACGAGGCACACATTTTCGACGAATGATATAAAATGATGAAGTTATACTAAAAAAAAACTACCCTCAGAAATTTGATAAAAATAAAATAAATTTGATTTATTTTCTCGTTTTATTTTTTTTTCACTTTGTTTATTTTTTCTTCGAAGACAGCTTTCTTTTTATTTTATTTTCAGTCCCTTACTTGTGATTTTTAAACACCTTCTGCCGTTTCCCCCATAATTTTTTTAAAGTCTTATCCATGCATTTTTTATTTTAGCCGCATCAAAACATAAAAAAGGACACATAAAATGAAATAAATAAAATAAAATAATACACAATTATGTGTTTTTTTTTTCCTCGTGTTCTATTCGTTTTATTTTCCTCTTTCTTTAAAGCCCATCTGACATTTTCCTTTTTGTTGCCTTCACAATATTTTTGATTTTCTTACTTTTATTTATTTATTTTTTTACTTAACTCGAGGGAAAAAAACATTACTTTCGCTTCTCGCAACTTCCTCATTTCGTATCCTTTCTAATTTTGTTTTTCCTTTTTACCCCTTTATTATTTAGTATTTCCCAAATTGCATCTGTATACAACTCGTTCATGTGTATTTTTGTAAGTTTCTTTTTATTTTCTTTTTCCTTTTTTTTTTTTTATTTAATTATTCTTTGTTACTGTTTCTTAATCTTAAGAAGGTGGGTAACCCCGAGGACTTGTGGCACTGCGCTTGGAGAATCATTAAAACTAAGAAAAAAAAAGTCTGAAGTGTTAAAATTGTTATTATGATGACGAGGGAGAGAAATAAAAAGAGGGGGAGGAAAACTGATGGGACCAAGTGAGAAGGATAAGGTCGTAAAAACAACTATGTAAAAGAAAGTGACATGTGTGAGAGAAAAGAAGGTAAAAATGGTCAAATAAAAATATATTGAAAAGAGGGGAAAATCATCTGTATTTTAATGGTGGAAACTGTAAAAGTATAATAAAAATACTGAAAAAAACCTACATAGATTTTTAATAAATTTCTTTCGAAGAAGAAAAACAGATTGGTTATTGTATCTTTAACTTTATTTTTCATTTTCGAAAATCTTGTTATTTTTTAAAAGGTATACCCCATAATATGATTACAAATAGATAAATAGATTCGTCATGATGATTGGTATATATATATATATATATATATATATATATATATATATATATATATATATATATCGGAAAAGAAGGAAAGATCGGGAAGGAGAAAACGTGTCAGTGTAATGCTTTCGGGGTGGGGGGTTAAAAAAGTAAAAGTTATCAAGTGAGAGTGAGTGTCTTCCCTCTCCTCTTTCGCTCCCGTTTATTTGACATTTATATTTCTCTCTCTTTCTCTCTCACCATCTATATGAAACATGTAAGAAGTATGCTTGAACGAACGAACGAACAAACCGCTGCTAAGCACAGAATGTACATCGGCAACACTGAGCCACCTGCCTCGGGTTTTACAACGGAACCTAAGGAAACATGCCTCAGTTGGTGAGTGTGCGTTCTTCGTTTAACTTTCAACAAAAGACTCGCATATAATCGCGTATTTTGCATCACAATGTTGTGTAATACTTGTAATTAAACTCTGTTAGAAACGTCTGCTTACTGAACATGTCGTTGAGGACTTTATATCCACACGCGACCAGACATTGTTATTCAGATGGCCCAGGTTGATTTTTTCTTCGCTTTGCCTTCTGTCGCAGTTCGTTCATTATAAGCATGGCTCCGGATTATTTATCTATATTCAACGCTTTTTTTTTCTTTTCACGGTGGGCAGCTGCAGACTTTCGACACAACAGAAACAACGTGAGCTTTAAAAGAAGCTTCTGTCCGATTAGGGGTGGAAAAAAAAAACTAGTCAATTGACCAAAAGGCTCTCCGTGGAAAAACAGCTGCCATCAATCGATGCTCTGAAAGGAGAGTAATGTCTAGAAAATATTGTTCTATCTTAATGTTATAGAGCATTCATATGAATCACGGGTAAGATAAAGGAGCAACCTACAGACTTCAGGAGGTAGAAGAAAGAAGAGAAAAATGGGGGGAGAGGATAGGGTGAAGTAAGAAAAAAAAACCCCAGTGAGTGGGCCATGTTTTTTAGTTGAGTTCTCTGCAGCTGTTTTTGCTTCTTTCGTTGGTGATTGTTGCATTCCCTATAATTAGAAACAATTTTCTGCAACCTTAACACGGCAGTCTACAGAAAAATATCCAGATGACCAACTATTTTTACACCTTCTTTGTCGCGTAAAAAACTCTCACTTCATTTGGGTGTTTTTTCTCGAAGAATGAAAACATGTTTGTCCCTTCCCGCAGCGTGGGAGTTGGCCTTTGTTGGGTTAGCTTGGTTTATTTTATTTTATTTTAATTTTTTTTTCTTTTTCTCCATCTCCTTGTAGCCTAATGAAACTAATTTGTTTAAAGTATCCCCCCCTGTATTTTTGTCGTTCTCTTGTTCTTTGCGAATTTTTTTTTCTTTTATTTCCTTTATTTAATTTTTTTTTTAATCATTTTATTTCAAGGTTTGTTTTTCTCTAGTTCTGTACCCCGACCTGATGGTAGTTACCCTGTCGCCTGATCAAAACGCGGCGAACATCAACGCCCGGGAAAAAAAAACAGCTCCTAAAATCAGAGAGTTGCGCGAAAAGAAAAGTTGCGAGTTGTTTTTCGGACAAATCAAACTGCGCGCTTTTCACACCGGGCGAAACTTTCTAGCATTCAGCGCCCTCTTGCGACGCAGCAGCTCTTTCTATTATGTGTTCCGGGCGGATAATAAAGACGGAGTATTGCCTTTGTTGTAACAACGCCAGAGCAGACATCTATGCGCGTTATTACTACCCCAAATCGATCGCTCTCCATTGGCACAGACTTATCGCACACAGCAATGAAAACCTGATGATAAAACAATCATGAATTTATCTTTTTTCTTAAAAAAAAGATACAAAACAAAATTGAAAGTTTATTAGATCAACAAAGAAGAGAAGGAAAAGGAGCAGAAAAACAATAGGTGCTATATGGTGCGTCAAGCAGACGGCGTAGATGAACGCATGTTGGAAACAGAAAAGGTATTGTAGAATTGAAGACTTTTAAAGACAGCTTTATGTTTTGACTATATACAGTCTATTAACCTTTCTTAGGATTAAGGATATTAAATAGTTAACCTTACATATGAATATAGTTGTCTTCATTTATGATAGACTCTCATTATAAAAGTGAGTAATAATTTACAGTAATTTTAGACTCTCACCTACATCATCAATAACCACCTTTATAAATATTGTAAAACATTTTTATTTAATTTTCTGAAAACGTGTTATTAGATTATTCAGTCGTCACTATACTCATAACTATTTATAAAATTGTTTAGTTATTGTGAATATATATGTATATATATATATATATATATATATATATATATATATATATATATATATATATATATACATACATAATCGCAAAAGTTTATTACGCTGTTTTGCAGGTAAATAAATATTCATTAATTGTGAATAGTGTTTTTCTTATGTTTTCTTATATAACGTATGTTTTTAATTTAGGTTACTTTTTAAAGGAAATGTGCTTCATTAGTTGAATTTCTTAAAGAAATTTTTTTTTCGAAGTTTTATATATGTGTTCGCACTCTGTCATAATCGGTAAAAAGACTATAACTGATATATATATATATATATATGTATATATATATATATATATATATATATATATATATATATATATATAACTATAGAAGTAACTTTTTACGTGCACGTCACTTTTTCTTGCGCATTTTTAAGCATTTTCACCCGGAAATTATTACAGGTTTAAAAGTGCGTCCAAGAATGAATTTCTACTCGTGTAAATAATTTTCATGAACGATTGAACGAAGTGTTCTTGCAAAAGTTAATGTGTCATGCTAATCGATAATAGTTATCTTTTAATCTTATTATAAACACTAAGCTTAAAAAATTCAATTATATATATATATATATATATATATATATATATATATATATATATATATATATGTGTGTGTGTGTAATATGATAACGGTAAACACAGAAAAAGGAAACTATACCACAAACTCCAATATGTAAACATAACAAGCATATGTATCATTATATTATCGTCATTGTAGCTACACATAGAACAATTTATATTTATACATACACATATATGCGTATGTATATATGTTTAACTATATATATATATATATATATATATATATATATATATATATGTATATATATATATATATATATATATATATATATATATATATAAATGTGTTTCAAAAGTGAATAGGAACTAGAGAAATGTACGTAGGAAAATTGGTACGTATATATCTGATTATATTTCTTATTATATATAAGTATATAAATAGATTTGTGCCAGAAATACGTATATTGTATACATATGTAGGTAGTTATGTGTGTGTGTGTATAAATATAAGAAAATGCGTGTATCTATCAATCTCTCTATCTATCTATGTATCTATCTAGTGTCGGGAGATTTAGTATACAAAATATGTTAATCATGCAGGTTGTAGTAATTTTCAGGAATTATTTTATAGTGTCTTTATTTTATAGTGTCTATTTTAATAATAACGTCATTACGGTTTGTCTCATTAATTTTTCAATCGAGAAAACCAAAATTTATTGAGCGCACAAACGGAAACGCACCCAAATATGTATACATATCTATCCAACAGTCTACCTATTTATTATATATATATATATATATATATATATAAAACAGAATGTTAGGATAAGGAACAAAGTGGAAACGTTTAGAAATTTAATGTTTTGCTATCTAAACGTTTCTTATTTCTTTCTTATCGCCCCCATATATATATATATATATATATATATATATATATATATATATATATATATGTTGTTTTAAATTTTATTTATTAATGGGGGTGCTCGGCGAGCGAACTTCAGACCATGCGCGCACAAGAAATTAAAAAACTAATTACACTGACGTCTTTATCAGATGAGCCACAACAAACGTGGGAGACAGAGCACCGAACCGAATATATCAAAATAGAAATGCGTACGTCATGGTGACTTGCATATGTTGAGATTTTTTATGCGAAGATGTATGAGTACTTTATATAAGCTTTATCTACATAGTTTAAATAGTCATCAGCAAACTTAGGTCCTATTGTTTTAGATCTGACTTTGGCATATCTTTAAAATTCAGTGAAGAAAGTAACAATAAAACTGCAAACAAAAAGATTATCTCACTCGGCTTAATGCGTCAAGAAGATAGAGATTTACTAAGGTTAGATTAGCATTTCATTATATATATATATATATATATATATATATATATATATATGTGTGTATGTATATGTATGTATGTGTGTGTGTGTGTATATATATATTTGAGTGTGCTGTTGTTCAGATTGTTGATCATTCGTGATAACACGCTCTAACAGAAACTGCAACTAAGGTCTGCTCAGCATAGTTGCAGTATAAATCAGAGGGTGGTTCTGTGGGTGTTGAACAAACACAAATGTGACTGAGCGAAAGTCTGCAATAGGGATTGGCTAGCCGCCCTAGTAGAGGGGTATCCTCGAATACGAGTGGCCTGCTATTTTACACACGCACACACGCACAGACACAAACACACACACACACATTGTCGTCCATAGGTAGACTGTTTCGCCGTATAACAGCACTTCAGTGTGGCTAGACGTCTGATTGTTTCAAGCCGGGATCGATATATATATATATACACACACACACACACACACACACACACACATATATATATATATATATATATATATATATATATATATATATATATACAAATAGTAAGAATAAAAGCTAAAGCTTAAAATTAGCTAAATGTTTGAAATACAAAATATTCCAAGAGCCCATTGTCAAAGTCAAGAGAGTCTAAATATAAAATTATATAAAAATATATTTGTATTTCAAACATTTAGCTAATTTTAAGCTTTAGCTTTTATTCTTACTATTTGTATATATATATATATATATATATATGTGTGTGTGTGTGTGTGTGTATATAAAATAAGGCGTATTCATAATATATACATATATATTTATATAAATTATGCATAAAAGTAACTAAGAATTATGCAAAAACACAGAAGTTTTATCAAAGGGAGGTTATGATCGAATTTATGCAGCAGCCTGTAAAGTTCGCACGCATTACTCTCTTATAATTAATGTAGCGAGGCAAACTTTCTAACCATTACACCACGATAAAGTGCCGTTCTGTTAATGAAATATTCTTGCTTGTGTTTGCATCTCTAACTTGAAAATAAAAATCGTGATGCCCAAAATAAGGCAATGTATAGACTGCAGAAATTAATTACTTGATTAATCAATAAAATTAAAAAATAGAATAAAATAAATAAACTGTAATGACCTATTTCTATCGCAGACCATGTGATCGATATTGATTGTTAAAAATAAATTGATGAGAAGATGAGACTTGCTAAAGTGCAAGACAGAAAGTGAAATTGAAAAAGAAAAAACGAAATGAGAGAGAACATACTTGAATCCACGAAAGGGAGAAACAAAAGGAGAAACCTTTTCTTATGAAAAACATAAAGAGGAAGTATGAAAATGCTGTTGAAAGATTAAAGTGAATGTTTTTCTTTTTTTTTTTTTGAAAGAACTTCAAAAGTGAGAATAATTATGAACAATTTTTTACCCTTCTATATTGGCTTACAATTTTCACAGTTTTCATGTGGTCGATTGATAATTGATATGCCTTTAAATATCTATCTATCTATCTATCCATCTATCTATCTATCTATCTATCTATCTATCTATCTATCTATCTATCTATCTATCTATGTCTGTGTGTGTGTGTGTGCTAAGTTACACTTTCATTCAAACTCATATTCTAAGATAATATAATTAAATAAAAATAATAGTTTTTTTAATCACTCCAAGCAAGACATATGGGGTTACTGGGTGTGAAAAACTTTACATATAGACAATATACTCGTGTACGCACGTGTGTATGAAAGAGTTTGCTTAATTTATCTATATTAAATGCATACTGGAGTAGATAGATATGAACAGCATTAGATAGAGAGACATATATATAGATAGATATGAACAGCATTAGATAGATAGATAGATAGATAAACCGACTCTGATAATGCTTTATTTAGTGAATAATTTTTTCAAGTTTTTCGTCTATGGGATAAGTAATTTGGTTGGCTTCCGATTGTCGATGCGTCCATCGTTTAAACAATTAAAGAGTATGTGGCGCGCAGGGGGAAGTGGTAGCGTCTGTCTGCGCCGAATTCAGTGCGATACGAATTTCGTTAGCATAAACCGCGACGTGTGTAACTATCAACTCTAACCGGAGTTTTGCAAACTAATTCAATTTAGTTTAGTTTTTTAAAATTTTTAGTTTAGCGCTTTAAGTAAAAGCACTCTTAATACTACTACTACTACTACCACCACCACAACTACTAACAACAACCATATGCAGTAATACTCGCGATGGCGATCGTCATTGTGATTATTCTGTAGTCATAAAGGGAAACGAGAAAAAGAAAAGGAAAGCAAAATAAAAAAAATAAGAAAAATAAAGAAAAGAAAAACCTAATATATCCCAAATGACGTTTTTTTTCACCTTTTAATACCAGTTTCCAGTTTCTTAAACGTATCTCCGCTTTTATTCGTTTCTTTTATTGCTTTATCGCCTCATTTTTGTGAGCCATTCTTTCTTCTCTCTCTTTTCTTTCATTTCAATCCGTTCTTGTATCGTATCTTTCAAACCCTTCTCGTACAAGGTCAAAAACCAGGAAAAAAGAAAATGATTTCGCACGAAATCCTTCTAATTGTTAGAGAATATATATATATATATATATATATATTTTCTTGAAGCGCTGTTTGGAATCTTGATTCGAGTCGAGCCCAGAGAATACATGTATATTTCTTTGTACACAAGTAATAAAAAGGGCATACGAAAGCATACAGGTTTTATTAGTTAAAAATGAGATATAATCAACAATAAATGCAAAATGTCCATCATCTTTGGGTTAGCATAGACGATAATAAATTATCTCCTCTTGAAAAGAGATCGTGTATGGAGTGTTACCTGAACACTGAAAAATAAGACACAACGGACAAATAATAATAAACATATAGGAAAGAGAATTATTTGTATTATATCAGTTTGTATAATGCCCCGTTTTGTAAGCATGAATGTGCGGGTGGTGTAATGGATAACGATCGGAATTGGCAATCGGTGAACTGAGTTCCAATTTCAGTCTCGTTCGTCATATTCATTTATGTGCAAATAACTTTGGGAAAGACATGCATCCACCGCTTCTGTTCTCCCACAATAATGGTTTAATTTGTAGAACTTTTTATCAGTAAATCATTATTAACTCTTATAGTATAAACATATTTTCTGGTTTAAAATAACTTGCAAAAGATTGATAAGCTGTAAAAAATATATATATTGCACTGATATGGTTGAGATCAGTAGGGCTGGTTAATTTTTAGAACATCAAATAAAAAGCAATAACAATTGTTTGGCAAGGGGATCATATCAGTATCACACATCACAGATGGGATATGAACATTTTCTTAATATCGTATTTTATCGATGTTCATCTTAGTTTAAAAGTAAGAGGTGTAATTTTAACATTGTATATATATATATATATATATATATATATATATATATATATATATATATATATATATATATATATAGATATATAGATAGAGAGAGAGAGAGAGAGAGAGAGAGAGAGAGAGAGATATCGAAAACCCAGGCCGATAGACCACAATTAAACTGTTACAAAAGAAATATATACTCAAACACGTCTATCCACTAATTATACGATTTATAGTAATAAGAAACACAACACAAACATTCACACACACATACACACATACACACACGTTAAAGTCAAGGAATACAAACCACTTACGCTACCATGGTAAGGTTTCTTCAAGAAGTAAAGTTTAGTTGTATTTCCCGAACGCATTGTTTATTTATTTAAAAATAAACAAGGCGTTATTTATTTAATCTTATTTTATGCTATTAATGTTATTTATTTAATCTTATTTTATATATATATATATATATATATATATATATATATATAAATATATATATTATATGTATATGTATATACTGTTAAATTTCTCAGAATAATTCTAAAGATAAGTCGGCAAGGACTAAGAACTATTTTCCAATTGTCTTTTTTTATCCATATATATATATATATATGTATATATATATATATATATATATATATAATTTTTGATAAAACCAACAAAAGTCTTCCAGGTGAGCAAAAAAATACTAATAAATACAAAATACAATAACTAATAAAACAAAAATCGTGTGAAGAAAAATGCAAAAGGAATCATAAACTAAGAAAGAAGGCCCAAATGCAGGCCCATAGGAAAACACTAATATTCAATGGTCTCTGCCTAAATTAGGAAGAGAGGACAAAATGCTTACCAGCGTATATGCGTGTATGTGTATATATATATATATATATATATATATATATATATATATATATATATATATATACACATGAAAACTGAGGACCATACGGTGCAACGACATTCTGTTTCATGCTTGAACGCAATCATATTTATATATATATGTAAATATATATATATATATATATACATATATACACATATATATATACACACATATATATACATATATATATATATAAACGTATGTATGTACATATATATACACACATATATATATAAGTATACAAATACACACACACACACATATATATATATATATATATATATATATATATATATACATATATGTGTGTGTGTGTGTGTGTGTGTAGATCCTAGCATCACTTTGTATATATTAAGCGTGTACTAAATTTACCAGTGTTATTTTTTTTTTAAAGAATTGTTGCTATACCATGATTCCAGACTACGAGACTTCCTATACAACAAATATTTTTCTTTTTTTTGTTTACCTTATATTTAATTCCGTGCCTTTTATCAGCCTAGACAATATTTACTTCACAAATTCTCTTTTCTCTTCAGATTTTTACTGACTGTAAATATTTTTTAAACTCTAGTGCTGTTTATCAGGTCATTTAACTTTAATAAAAACACCCACGTGACTTATTTAGCCATTCTAATATATATTGATTGTTCGTCGTTTGTATTGTGTGTATATATATATATATATATATATATATATATATATATATATATATATATATATATATTATTATTATTATTATTATTATTATTATTATTAGTAGTAGTAGTAGTAGTAGTAGTAATCTTATAAGTATAGGAATCAAACCAATACCAAAGGGAAAAACTATATATATATATATATATATATATATATATATATATATATTATGAAATGGACTAAGTCCGGCAATTATCTTAATATATTTTTGTTTATAGGTTATTTTTATAGATACAAATACTTAAGTAAATGCTCTGTTTATAATTAAGAATATTAACAAGGCCAGTAAATTTTGTTAATAATACCGTTTATTATAAACAAAGCATTTACTTAAGTATTTGTATCTATAAAAATAATGCATTGACAAATATATATATATATATAATTAGAGATTAGTTTCTAAAGCGTGACATTCACAACAGACGATATATAACTAAATAAAATTTGTGGATGTTTTTAATGTCTATCTCTGTATATTCATGTAAAAACATTTTGTAATAGATTTATTAAGAGGAGACTGGAGGCAAAGGAAATATGTTTCTGCAGAAGGATACTGAGTATGCCATGGGCCGGTCATGTAAGCGACGAAGAATCCTTAAAAAATGGAAACAAAAAACAAATCAAAACATTTATACTCAGAATCAAAAGAGACAGCTGAAACTTATTGGATGCATAATATGGAAGGAGGGCTTTCAGAATTTGACACTTACAGGTCATATCGAAAGCAAAAGAGACATAGAGAGGCAACGGGCTACCTACCTGAAGAGTCTGTATGAACGTATGGTAGAATGTTTTTTAGGAGGAACAGCAAAATGACACAGAGCTGCAAGCGATAGGAAGCTGTGAAGAGCCATGGTCGCTCAAGTTCTGAAAAGATACAGTACATAGAAGAAAAAGAAGATGGAAATGGTAAAACTATCAAAATTATCCGGGATTTTTTTTATGAGGTTATAGAATCTTTTCTGGTGCGAAGATGTTTTTCAAGATTAGAACAGACTTTAATTTGTATTTAAAAGTCAAATAAATTGTAAAGACCAATATTTTAGGTTTACATTTTCTTTAAAATCCAGGTGTTCTATGCTATTCTCAACATCCTTCTGTAGAACCACATTCCTGTTGCCTCAAGTATTTCTTAATCTGTGAAGAGATAGTCCAACGTTCACTTCTATATAGGAGTACTGACATTATTCAGTCAGAATTTCCTCACAGGTTGAATGAGTTACTCTACTATTTTCTTTGACTCACACGCAAATTTTAAAACACTTAAAACCAGTAAAGTACGTAATAGTGAACTTTCCAAGTTTACAAATACAGTTTTAAAAATCGACTTTTACAAGATGTATACAACATTAAAATAATAGAAACAAAAGATTTTGCATTTCCAAGAAAATGACTCCATTAGTCAACATGTAAAATACTATGAAAATATATAGCTTTTATAGGTTTTATACCTACATACAGATATATTTATAGAAGAGTACGCACTGAAAATACTAGGCAGTATTTATTTGGTTTTTGTATTTTAGATTTCTAAGATGGGATTTCAGTCCTTGAAGAATCTGGATAATGAGAGTTAGACACTGATTTAATGACACCTTTTATCTTGCTGGAGCAATCCAAAGACATTATCCAAACAGAAAATGTAAGTAAATTTTGTATATTATAAAAATGGTATGTATGTATGCTTCCATGTTTATTTATATGGACATGGGCATGGGTATATTTACACACAGGTACGTATGATAAAATATAGTTTTAAGGTATGTTATATTTATGGGTTAAAGTGCTCGATATCAGGGATAGAGCCTATGTAAATATAAAAGTGTACATTGAAGTCAACAACCAGAGCCGACAGTCTGTTTCATGTTAAACACACCTTTTGATTTTGTCCTGACAATTGCGTTTAGCATGAAACAGGTTGTCGCCTCTGGGTGGGATTTTTTTTACTTCAATGTCCACTTATATATATAGGATTAATTGAAATATAAAATGTGTCACTTAGCTGATTGATGGTATCATGTCTTTGTGTGTGTGTGTATATATATATATATATATATATATATATATATATATAGATGTTTATTTTATATAAATATACACACTCATAGAACATGAGCATCTGTACATTTTGTATATAGCTGTTTATTTTGTATAAATATACACACTCATTCAATATGAGTATCTGCACATTTTATGTATATATATATATATATATATATATATATATATATATATATATATATATATATGTTGTTTATATTTTGCTTTATTTACGAAAAACTGCACGAAGAGATCGTTTATCTATATAGACAGTATGGACTTTGGAATTATTACTACATGGTAACTGTCAGTTTCATGCCTCAAGCGAGCTTTAGACCATGTTTCACATAATGATCGCTTATGGCGTGAAACTGATAGTCGCCATGCAGTGTTGATCCCTATGTACACTCTATCAGTCTATCTCTCTCTTATGCATATATATATATATATATATATATATATATATATATATAAATATAAAAGTGAACATAGAAGTCAACACTTAGAGGCGACAGTCTGTTCCATGCTAGTGCAATCGTCAGGCAACTAGTTGCATCTAGCATGAAACAGACTGTCGCCTCTAAGTGATGACTTCTATGTTCACTTTTATATTTACACACGCTCTATCTCTGATATTGAGCACTTTATCCCATAAATATAGCACACTTTAAGACTATATTTCTTCATATATATATATATGAGTGGACAATGAGGTCAACACAGTGGCGAGAGTTTGTTTCAGGCTTGAACACAATCTTCATTGCCTGACGATAACGTTTCAGCGTAAAACTGACTGTCGCCACTCGGAGTTCTCTCCAGTGTCCCCTCTTACCACTCTTTACACACGATCTATTCCTGATATTGAGTATTTTCACTCATATGTATAGCATATCTTCATACATTTACATATATATATATATATATATATATATATATATATATATATATATATATATATATATATACATTTTTGCATTTTATGTTTTATGTTTGAGAAAGAATTGCTGAACCATGCATTCGACACGATAAAATTGAAGACAAAAGCAGTATAAAGCATGCATATTCAATAAAAATGTTATACAGTCTTTGTCTACAATTTTATCGTGTCGATCGTATGGTTTAGTAATTTTTATTTCAAATATAAATATAAAGGCATCAATATTTTATTCTTTTAAAAACGTGAAATATATACATGTATGTATGTATGTGTGTGTATGCATTAATTTTTCTTTGAATTTATTTTTACATTCTAAATATTCATAAGTGTCAACATCTTCAATAAATGTATTTGACACGTTTAATGAGTAAATATGAATAGAAACCCCCTCCCCCAGTATTTAGCTTTTACCTGTACGAATGTATATAATGCATCATAAATTTTCGTTATGATGTATGTCAAATCAATAAATAATATATAACAAGCATGTGTCATTTTATACACAATGCATAAAGATTATTATATTTGTTTAACGATTCAAATGCTAGCAATCGCCTAAATCATTTTTCATTGCTTTTAAACAAACATGCTTGGGAAAATTAAAAAACAAAACCTTTTGGTTTAGTAATATTTAATACATGACAATTTTACTCTTAAAGTGTTAAAGATTTGGAAATCAGTTCCAGAATTTTCCACTTCACTCAGTAATCTACCTGATGTGATGATTAAAATTAACTTTCGAGTCCCGAACACAAGAGAAGATTGGAATACTAGGCGGATGTCAGAATATATGATAAGCGAGGCAGGGAATACTTCAGAAGACACGTTATGGAATTATCCAAGCTGGAATTCTCTGAAAATATTCATAACCGGAGAGAGGGTTGGAACAAGAATGTCCCTGGTGGAAATGGTTAAGAAATAAAATAATAATTGTGAGTGGTAAGGCGTTTATTCGTAACTTGGGAGTATAAAACCAAAACCTGTTATTGAAAGCCAAAGAAAATATATTGAAAATTCTAAACTGTCATCAAGTAAAATCCAGATCTCGATGAACCCCTTTTGTAAGTGAGAGTTTAGCACCCACAAGGACGCGCATTCAGGTAACTATATATTTGAAGTAGTTTTAATGTTATGCAAATTTACAATTCAAAAACGTGTGTAGATTAATTCGTTAAGGAATCAGCAAATGTCAGTGAATGCTGGACAATCTCCTCAATCTCCTGAAGAAGTGACTTGAACCAACAGAAACATGGTTCTGTAGAAAGATTTTGAGGATACCATGGCGAGAACAGGTGAGCAAAGACGAAGTTTTAGAGAAAATGGAAACAAGATGTAAACTTAAACTTAAGATCAAGAAGAGACAGTTAAAATTTCTATAGCACATAATGAGGGAAGAGGGTTTGGAAAATCTGATACTCACAGGATTGGTTGAAGGCAAGAGGAAAACAACGAATAACCTAATTGGTAAGCTTGAGTAAATGGATGGCGAACAAGGTTTAGGAAAAATAGCAAAAAGACAAAATTTATTAAGAGCTACTAAGGAAATTGTGGAGAGCCATTATCACTTACGTCCTGAAAAGACACGGTACACAAATAAGAAATTTATATACACTGTTTACATTATTCGGACTATTGTCCTCATCTTGGTTGTCATATTTATCACAACGTTTCGACCGTTGTACGCTTCGGCCTTCTTCAGGTGATTGGAATGTCGAACTGAACCCTTTATTTCGCTCGCAGGGTAGACTGTTCTAGTTCCACGAGCCATGTCTCCTGTTATCAGTTATCTCCTGTTAATTCATCTCTCCAAGTTCTCCACTGCCTTGACCAAGTATTGACCTCACAACACTTTGGGTCCTTAAGGACACATGAAACAGTGTATAAAGACGTTCGTTAGATCCACTGACATTCCAACCAGGTGAAGAAGGCCAGAGCGTACAACGACCAAAACGTTTTGATAAATATATGGCAAGAAAGACGAGAATAATAGTCCGAATAATGTAAATCTTGTACCTCATCTCGGAAATATAGACAGATAGTGAAGAAATTTATAATATTCATTAAATCTACAGAGAAAATGTAAATAATTCGAAGTGCGAATTTGTGTTTGGAGATGCCTAATCATCACTTTCCAGCCTTGATAGGGTTCAAGAGCGTTTACGCGGACTTGTGGGTGATGAATTATTTTCAACTCTACAGTCTCTTTCCCACAGACAAAACGACACAAGCATATCTCTCCTCTCTCGTTATTTCCATGACAAATATCCAGACGAGTTACATTCCTTCGTTCAACCCGTTCAGATCTTTATAAATAAGTCACGTCGCACCACGCACAAAAAAGTCGAATCATCATCATTTTATTGCTAAGAAGGACATTTCACACAAACAGCTTCTTCTCGAGATCCATTACTTTGTGGAATAGATTTCCGACATGGTGTTCCCCTGATCAACATAATCTTAACAGTATTATGTCTAGAGTCAACTGTTATCTACTCTACATATCCTCATAATCTACACTTCCTCCTCTTACGTCTATGCAATAGTCTCATTCAGTAAGCCTATACCTTGAGTGGCTCTTGGGCCTTAGCATATATACTTAGTGTATCGGTTACCATCGAGTAAAGTGAGATTGGCGTGTCGAGTTTAAGTTCCAGCCAAAGCTGTTGTGTTCATTTTTTGCACAAATACACTTGGAATCCACCCATTCTATCCTTAGCTGGGGTTTAATAACAGGCCAGATTGGGCTCACTAGCTGGGCAACCAGTGTAGGGAAAGGACAAATCTGAATTCAAAATCGGTTCGGTTCAGGGGTAGTAACGCTAACTTATTTGCTATAGAATCCATGGCAGCAACATCCTGCTTGGAGAGGTTGTGACCCAATATTCCACAAGTGGGTTTACATGATTAACAATAATACTGATATTTTTCTGTACCCGATATCTCTGTGTTTTTCATGTAATATATTTGGAAGCCTATTTGTCTGTCCATGGGAATGTTTATTTACCGTGTCGTCTTTATCCTCATCAGATTTATTTGAATTTCTGTCGCCACTTCCTAGAACCTCTTCGACACAGGTTATCATCATCTGAATCTGATAAGCTTGACTGTGTGTCTTTACCGTCCTTCTGGTTTCTATTCTGAGCATGTCTTGAACAAGGAAACTGGCTAGGGAAACAGACAATCTCAATCGTTTCGTCAGACATGCTAGTATCACGCGAAGACAGAAAGTAAATGGTCTTACGAAAAAATAAGTCTATATCTATAAATACGATCCTTCATCTGATCCTGTCGATAGACGCTGCAAAATAACAAGGAGCTTTACCAAATAACAAAAAATACAAAACCTGAACACTTCCAAAAGCGGCAACAACTAAAATGGATAACACATGCAAGTAGAAAAGAAAATAATCATATAATCAAAACTGTTAATTCTCCACCACACTAAAAACAAAAGGTTAGGAAGGAAACTCGCATCAAAACTAGAAAGAGCGATAACAGTGGACATGAGATGTTTAATTTCATGAAATAATTATTTTAAGAAAAAAGATTTTATAAATTACAACCGATAGTAACGCTAACTGTTCGGTCTATAATTTGTGAAGAAAAATGATGCATTTCAATATTACTCAATAATCTTGCCGATGTGGCCTCAATCTTCTGGCTTTCTCCTTCTATATTTTGGATAGGAGTCATTCCCTTGTTCAAATTTAAATTTAATTTAGATCAAACGGAAAACAATTTTCAGTGAGGGTTTTTGCACCTCGGGGACCTCGTTTGATCAAAATGAAATATACTTTTCCAAGTACCCTAGGAGTCATTCCCTTGTTCAAAATTAAATTAAATTTATATCAAAGGGGAAAAATAATTGGGGGTTTTGTGCCAACAAAGGGGGACCCCCTTTGATGAAAATGAAATGTACTTATTCAAGTACACTGGGTAATGTTGTTTCAAAATATATATGGTTATGGGGTCTATCTCCAAAACCCTAGGAGGATTTCGATAACAAACAGACAGAGGCTACAACTTTACTCAGTATTTTCCTCGACCCTTCCTTTCTCCAAAGAGGGTGGTAAAGTGTCAAACGTTGCTTAGGGCAACAGATGACAGGGATTTGTGGAGAGTCATGAACGCCCATGTCCTCAAGACACATAAACGAAGAAGAAACAAGAAGACCTATTAGATAGTATATTTCTCTGTTCTAGCAGACCATTTACTGTAGATCTATAAGAAAGCGGGAAAAGAGATATTTCGACCGTGCAAGATAGCTTAGTACGTTGTGGATCAGAAAGGTGAGAGTCGTGTCAATCGTTATTAGGACTGGCGATGCTCGTGAAGAGCCTGCGAGAGTGTGGATTGAGAGAAACATTGAAATCATCCAGATTATGGAATTGTTGAAAACAGCTAGGATACTGATAAGGGTGCTGGAGTACTAAGTTGGCTTGCTGTCGCCTTAAGCCCCAGTGTAGGCCACCAATTACAACTGGTTTGAACAATCAGTCAATGAGCTAATAATAATGATGAGATATGATGATTCGGATATTAAAAGTGTCATTTCTGGCGATATTTTCAGGTGGTTTTCTTTTAAGCGCTGAAACTGTGGCCTTGAAATTTTCAACCAATATCAGTATCAATTTTTTTTCCGAAACATCATAATTCCGACGTAATGAGAACGAAACTCTTTCTATGTTGCAATTACAGATTTCATCTGTCTTTAAAAAAAATTCAACAGCAGGGCGTGCACCGATCCAAGCCATGATGGTAACTGGTGGTACCTGAAGAAAAAAGTTAAAACATTAGCTATTTGAAGACAACACTGACTCTCGCCTAAGTTCACGAGCACTTCACAAGTAACAGTTATCGTTTTCTGACAGAATCTGTATTTGTCTATAATCATTGAAATGCTGCGAATGGTTACAAATACCGTCAAAGGATTAGTAAAAATGGCAAATACACAAACATAATAAATAAAAAACCTAATGAAAACGCTATTGGTATTGAGGTATCAGTTAATCTTCTATAACACCATAATAAAATGTTTGTACGGATACTAATAATAAAAAAATATATCATTGGCAGTGCAAGAATCATATGGATGTGTGATAAACGTTGGTAAATCTACGACAATCAATCTATCAGATATTATAGTCCATGATAAGGAAGCATAGAAGTGACTTTATATTTAATGGGATATCCCCCTTTATAACATAGGCAATACTTACTCTACAGGAGTTCCTTTCTTTAGTATCTGCCAACTGCCAAAGACACTTCGAAAAGACATTTGAGCGGTTTCCTGTTGCCTGGAATTCAGAGTTGTCCTTTACCTAGACAAACTGCCAATCAAGTCTAGAGAGCCCAGTCTACTGTTACTTAACTCACATATGTGCGGGAGCGGGAAGGAGAACAGATGGGTGCATGCTTTTCTTAAGGGCATTAGCACGAAAGTGAATTCAAAAGACCAGATCGGAATTTGAATTCGTCGTTTCGCTGATTCCG
The DNA here is from genome assembly GCA_964036315.1 of Acanthosepion esculentum. Taxonomy (NCBI): domain Eukaryota; kingdom Metazoa; phylum Mollusca; class Cephalopoda; order Sepiida; family Sepiidae; genus Acanthosepion; species Acanthosepion esculentum. The sequence continues at coordinate 46,670,883 of OZ038476.1, read as the reverse complement.
CGCCGGTCACCGTTTCGCAAGGCATTCGGCGACTGACCCCTCACATAATGGCAGCTGCATAGAGAATTAAGGGGTGCAAAAAATACGTTAACCAAATACCAGGTGAAAATACGCGTTCTAATGAACTGAATGATTATTCTGAGAAAAAAAATTCTCGCAAAGTAACGCTCAGGCATTTTGTTGAGATTTTGTTGTTTTGTAAAACTAGCAACTAAACTAGAAAATATAGGCTGGACATCCTCCTCCTGCTAATAATAATAATAATAATAATAATAATAATAATAATGATAATAATAATAATCATTGCTGCACAAGACCAATGCTTGTTAACTAGGAATTATCAAGCACATATACTAAAATACTGTGTTAGCCCAAGATGCAGATTCTGTGACAAATATCCAGAAACCATTGATCATCTTATATCAGGTTGCACGATATTGGCACCCACTGAATATAAAACCCGGCATGACAGGGTGGGCCAATATCTGCACTGGAAAATTTGCAACTCCTATGGGAAGGAAACTGGAAGAAATTGGTACGAACACCACCCTGACCCGGTTACGGAGATAGGACCTGTTACAATTCTATGGGACTACACAATACACACTGACAGAACAATCAAAGCCAACCGCCCAGACATTGTTATTAAAGACCACAAACAAAATAAGTGCCTCCTTATTGATATGGCAGTCCCTGCAGACTGCAATGTGTCTTTGAAGATATTCGAAAAACTGTCAAAATACAAGGACCTTGAAATAGAAATCTCAAAAATGTGGCACATGGGAACATCAACAATTCCTGTTGTAGTTGGAGCCCTTGGACTGGTTGGAAAAGATTCCAGTAGGCTGATTGAAGGGATCCCTGGAAGTCCATGCCTCAAAGAGATACAAAAAATTGTTCTGACAAGTACAGCCCACACTTTACGAAGGGCTTTATCTATGTAATTATTTATTTATTTTTTTTTTGCAGTGGAAAGTGTCATGATGCCATTTCTAACCTTAGGTCCTTGGGCGGGACCCGGAAAGAAATGTGTAAACGCCAGATATCAAAGGAAATAATAATAATAATAATAATAATAATAATAATAATAATAATGATTATGACGACGATGTCATTTTAGAAATTTGCCAAGTTCCGACAGAGTATATCTTTTTAAAAAAATATCAACAATGCTACGCCAGGCATGGTTTTCATGGCTTATCTAAATTTACTGGAGGTTTTTAACATGTACATGTTTCGGGCTAGAGTAAATATTTTGTTCATTGCATCAGATTTGCTCGTCCGTTGCCTGATCTTAATCAGACGGACTTTTTCCTCTAGGGGCTGACACTCTGTGTATCTCTATTCATGAGCGAGAGTAGTGTGGTAGAATTATGGCAGGGTATCGAGAGGGTTGTCTGTAAAGTTTGAAAGATAAGGCAACTTGGGTGTCAAATCTAGGTAGTTGGGAACGGCCTTAATCGGCGATCGTCTACCCGACCTATACGTAAATCTAACTGGGCCCCACATGCTAAGATTATGGACTCTTTTCCTTATAACCTGTCACCAATTTGCGTATATTTGGCTGTGATGCATGCGTTTGCTATACCTTTATCAGATAGAGTGTCATGATAGGTATATATTCGTATATTTGCACCACAGCATCACTTTTTTGGTGTTCTGTTCTTTTACTGAATAATAATAATAATGCTTGCTAAATAGAAATTACTAAGCACATACTGAAATGCAGATTCTGTGATAAATATCCAGAAATAATTGACCATCTTGTATCAAGTTGCACGGTGTTAGCACCCACTGAATATAAAACTCAGCATGACAGACTGTGCCAAGATCTGCATTGGAAAATATGCAATGTTTACGGGAAAGACACTGCAAGAAACTGGTATGAACATCACCCAGATCCAGTTACAGAAATAGGACATGTATCATTTTCTTATGGGTCTTTACAATACACACAGACAGAACAATCAAATCTAATCGCCTAGGCGTCTTCACCAAAGACCACAAACAGAATCTTCTTTCTTATTGACATGGCAATCCCTGCAGATTGTAATGTATCTTTGAAGATCTTCAAAAACCTATTTTTTTAAAAAATGAATATTGAAATGGAAATCTAAAAAATGTGGCACATGAAGACTTCATTAATTCCAGTTGTAATTGGAGCTCCTCTCGGATTGGCTAGAAACGGTTTTGATAGTTTCATTGAAGGGCTTCCTAATAGCCCATGCCTTAAAATAATGTAAAAATCTGTACTCACAATTACAGCTCATACATTATGAAGAGCTTTATCTATGAAACCATTTCTGACCTTAGGTCTCTGGTCGGGACCCGGAAGAAAATAGGTATACTACTACTACTACTACTACTACTACTACTACTACTACTACTACCCACAACAACAACAACAACAATAATAATAATAATAATAATAATAATAATAATAATCTTCCTCCTCCTCCTCCGGTGGAGTAATGGATAGCGGCTCGGATTGAGGAATCGAAGAGCCGAGTTCGAATTCCAATCGAACCCATTACATTCACTTACGTGAAAGGTACGAATCCTCTTCTACCCCCACCCCGTCAGCCATGGGTAAATAGCAGGACAGACCAGGTTCTATAGCCTTGGATGGCAACTGGTCTAACGCAGAAAACAATGGCATCCTACTGCGGGAAAAAATCTGCCTAGTCAGTCATGTATCGCCTAAGCGTATATCACGCATGGAACATAACTGACTGAAAAAAATTCATTGATTCATTTTTCCTATGCACGTAGTCTTCAAGCCTCAAGTGAACAATAATTGAGACGCTTTGTACAATTGGACGAAGATGA
>OZ038476.1:46590554-46663054 GCA_964036315.1 Acanthosepion esculentum | reverse complement strand
AGGTATCAATGATCTAAGCAGTTTCAAACTTGATATTTGTAAATAACAACGTAGTCTGGATAAATCAATAAAAAGGCAGTGATCGATTTTACATTGTATCGGTATTATGAACACGAACACCTCATAAATCGCTAAAAATCAATATATTTCGATTTTGAGTAATGTCGTGCTCTGAGGTATTTCTAATGAATGCTAATCTACAAAAATTATTCCCCGAAAAAAAAAAAAATGTTCTCTATTTTTTACGAGTGGACCAGTCTATTTAAGTAGTGCCAAAAACGAATAAAGACAACAAAGAGATAAGAACAATGTTGATTAATAGATAACTATACTTCAGTAAAAGAAAAACTTAAAATGTAACTTTTCATAATCTTGATAAAGTTCGCCCAGAGAGAACCAGCTGACTACATTAGCGAAATGGTCTACGAGAGGAAGGAGCTGATACAGTAAAATAATGAGGAAAAGGACCTAGAATATTCACCACTCACACTGAAATCGTGAGAGACTGGGGAAACAGTGAGTAAACAGTTCCACGAGTTTGTATGAATAGATGACAAAACAAGTACAAATAGGGATGGCAAGAAACCATAGACAGGAAATCGTGGAGAGTCATGATCGACCCCGTCCTGAGTGGAAAAAGCACATAAAAATGAAGAATTAGATCCAAATCGTTTTAAACTTCTCCAGAAGAAGCATGAAGAGTTTGCTTGCAAATACTTTAAGAACGACACGGAAAAAGTGGCAAGAATCCTAAAATGGTTAATCGGAAGCATTTAAGGAACATTTCAAGATCTGCTTAATCCTTTTTCTCCAAACAGCGCGCGCAAATTCAACAAAGAGCTGCATTTAATGTTCTGTTTTTCCTTGCACCATATTCTATCTCCTGCTGGGCGTCTTAAAACGAGGTCCTCCAAATTGTTTTTAGTAGATAATATTAATCTTTCAAGATAGTTTGGACCCGGCTCTACAGGATACAAAAAGGAAACCTAATACACACAAATGATGATGATAATAATAATAATAATAATAATAATAATAATAATAATAATAATAATAATAATATTTATGCAGTAATGGAAAATAAACAATTTAAAAAGTGTATTAAACAAACACTTTACAATATCTTTTTCATGTCTCTTCAGTACTTGGGCTATCATGGCTCTCTACAGATTCCTTTCCTTTCTGCATTTCCATTACATTTTATATTTGTAAGAACTGCAATAAAGGAAAGCCGGTAATGCAAAAATAAAGAAAGTTGTTTAATTTCTTTTTTGACGTTTTCTTTTTCTTTCCTATTTCTGCTTCTTTTTCTTTGGTCGAGTGTTTCTTAATTATCCTGCCTTAATTTTCATCTGTGAAACATAGACGCATGTTCGTGTCAATAGATTGAATACATTTATTGAGTACGAACCTACTTCTAAATATTTTCCGAAAGACAGTCTTTAAAAAACACAACACTATATATCTTTTATTTTCGTAAATAAGAGAATGACTTATATATTTGTTTTGATTAGAAAAAAAATAATTTGAGTTGCAGTAAGTACAATTATGTTTAATTGAACTCGGAAATGAAAGTTTACATTTCATCGAGGTTATTAAGAAAATTTACTTTTGCCGTTTGACGCGGAGAGTTTGAATTTAATTTTATTCAAGGAAAAAATTCGTTGTTGCTGATGGCAAAGCAGCTATTGGAGAGAAATCAGTTCCACTTTAAGTATTCATTTTTGGAAATCTGACGGAAGCTCTTTTTTTTTTTCAGATACTGGATTATGTTAATCGCTATTAAAACTTCAAATTTAAAAAAATAGTATTTTAATCTGCTATTTTCTTATTTGTCACAGATGATGTTTCCCAATGTAATACAATACAAACAATTAATTCGTAATGATAGACTAGAAGGCGTGAAAAAGTTCTCGGTACGAACACCTTCTCTAAATCAGTATTCAAATATTTGATCATTAAAATACTGATTTTGAGAAGTGGAATAGGCCGATAACTTTTCAGCATCGCCTCCTAAATTTCAGATGAAAAATATTTACTAACATATTTGTCAAATTTCTAGTTTGTTTTTTGTCAATTAATTAGTAATTGTTTTAATTAACCAATGTGAATTTAGTCAAAAATAAAAAGCTCTCGAATTTGTAATATTTCCTGCGAATTTACCTTTTACATGATTAATACGTTGTTTTAAAACGTTAATATTATCGTAGCTTTAACTTAGAGGGAGATAACTCTAAAAATCAATTGACGCTATGTCGTCTTGCAGCCCCGACCCACTTTTCCATTGCCGGTGCACAAGTGATTTGAAAAGGGCATAGAAGTGCTCTGCCAAGTGTATGACATTTTTCTTTTCAGAGATGGAAATATGGCGACACTATTTAATTAAAATGTATTCATTAGTGATTCTATTTGAAAGGGAGATAACTCTTTATTGATTAATAAGACTTCATTTTTTTTTAATTATTTTTTTCATCTTTTTTGATGATTTTTATCGTAACGCATGTCATCTTTAGATTCTATGACTGTTAGTGTTAAATATGCAACACACGCGCGTGCGCGCACACACACACACACACACACACACACACACACACACACACACACATATATGTATATAATCGTCGGATCATAATTCTTTGTTTTATGATTCAGGCTGCTGAGTAAGAACTTTAATAACAAGTTACATTCAAAATTCAGCCGTGATAAACATTTAAGTAAATAATCAAGTGAATTACTTTCATATGATTCAAATATATTTCAGTGGATTATAGTCGCTTAAAACTTGATTTATTTTATTAATCTATAAATTAAACCTGCTATATATGCTATAAAAAATAAATACCCAGTAACAAAAACTGTTATTATTACAGGTTTCTAAAAACCTGTTATTAATTATAGGTTTCTAAGAGATACGCATTAATTTCTACCTACAATTAATTTATGCCCACCGTCCACTTTTTAGTGCGTGGGACATTAAACACGAAAGTATCTTATACATCTCTGTCATAAATTTAAAAGGTATTGATTATTTGTAATAAAATATTCAGTTAGCTTAATTGTATGTACAGATTATAATAATAAATAGTATTTTAAAAACAAGAAATGTATATGATTATACGATTGTTATAGAAACAATATTAACAGTTTTATATGGAAAAAACAAACAATATTAACAGTCTTATATGAAAAGAAATTGTAAACTTTATCATTTATATAAACCCGAAATTTTCAGTGGTAAAAACTCATTGAATAACGTTGACGATATATTTGATAATTTTGACGGAAATCTTTTCCCTATTTTTATTCTTGACAAATAAATTAAAAAAATGAATAAATAAAAATAAATAAATAAAATACTAAACAAGATTGGAACTAAATAAATAAATAATTAAATAAATCAAAATATAAATTAAAACGAAAAATGAATTTTTAAACATACGAAGAATATTTATTTACTGATATATTTGCCAAGTTTCTAGTACTTTAAAAAATAATTACTAGTAATTGTTTTAATTAAATACAAAAAATATTTTAGATTTAAAGGAAATTATTTAGATATAAAATACGTAATTTTATAAAAAATGAATTATTAAATTATTACGATTCATTATTTTGTTTTAACTTTATGGGAATTAAAGTAAAAAAGTATGTTTTTAGTATAAACATTCAATATATTCTGTACACGAGAATTACTTTAAAAGTTTTAATTTGAATTCATCAAAACCAATACTTATGAATTATTGCATTATAATTGGTAGTTAAGGTTATTATTCGAATAAATAGTGACAAAACTGCCACTAATCCAATTTCTATCTTTAATTCCATACCAATAATTTTCTTGATGAGTCAATAGTTATACTTTGAAAATGAATTGTTACGTATGATAATTGTTATTGGCATAAAGTTTATAAAAGTTAAGAAATTAGGATTTTATATATATATATATATATATATATATATATATATATATATATATATATATATATATATATATATATATATATAGCATAATGAGAAGCCACGTATACTTTCTTGATATGTATATAATATATGGATAAAATAACTGAAAAAAAATTGGGTGTTTTTTTGCGAAAGTATTTATTTATATGTTTTTATATAAAAACATATAAATAAATACAGAAGCCATTGGTTCATACCAACGGCTTTCCATACTCAATACTCATCGGATTCACTCTCGCGTGGTCATGTGTGACGTCATGAGCTGTGGTGCGATTTTCGCTTTCAGCGTTTTATATGCACGTGTTTATCGTTGCTTGGAAGTAATCCATGTAAACAAAAAGAGGCTATCATCAATTTCTTGTTCGTGTATTGCTTAATATATTGTGTAATTGTCATCTTCGATAATGGCTTATGTAAGCCGAAAGCTTAGATTGGATTAAAAGATATGTATCAATATTGTGATTTTCTTTCTTCGTTTAATGATAATGTTATTAAGCTTATCAGACGATATGAAAAGAACTTACATAAAATATATAGACAACACTTATCTATATTATTTAATGAAACATGTATGAATGAAAAAATGCTGCCTAAATACACACACACAATATATATATATATATATATATATATATATATACATATATATATATATATATATATATATATATATATATATATATATATATATATATATATATATATATATATATATATACACATGCCTTTTAAGGAAAGCACACCTTCTCAGTAAGATATTTTTCTCGAACGTCCATTTCTGCTCAGTTTTGTATTCGAAACATAAAGAAAGCAATTTCTAAAGATTTAATAGACTTTATTTTAATCAGATATTTTTATTATGTCAAATGTTATTAAAGTGGATACTTGTATTTCAAATATACGACCTTTTTTCATTTTTACTTTAAAAAGAACCATCGAGAAGTCTTAAAGAAAATATGCCGGCCGCCAGGAATCGATCCTGCGTCGCCATTTGTAGGAGCAACCACCGTTTGACCCGCCGTACTTTTATATGTACATATATCAATATCATTACTGTAAACATAATACGAATATAAACATATATATATATATATATATATATATATATATATATATATATATATATATATATATATATATATATATATATATATATATATATATATATATATATATGCGTGCTTCATTAAAAACGACAGATAAGGTACTACGATAAAGTTTTTAATTTAATTTTTCTTGTGTTTCGAACAAGTGTTTTCGGAAGCGCTCGGAATTACAGGATATTTGGGCAGTTTCTACGCTCTCTCTCTCTTTCTCTGTCGAATAAAGAAAACTTGCTCGAACACAAGAACGCAAGAAAAATTAAATAAAAAGCTTAATCGTAGTAACTTGTCTGTTGTTTTTAATGAAACATGCATAAATGAAGAATTGCTGCCTAAATACGCAATATATATATATATATATATATATATATATATATATTTGTATATATGTATATGTATATACATTTGTATATATGTGTATACATGTCTGTGCATAAGTATGTGTTTGTAAGTCCTTGTATCCATTGTGGTATTCTCATGTGGCTTCCCAATCCCATTCTGCCGGCACCGAATTTTGTACAGTGTGATTTGTGATCACTGAAAGTAGAATACTGGGATTGTGTGCGTGTGGTGCTGTCTGTCTGATATTATTATTCTTTGACTCCGAACCTCCTGAAAATTTGCAACAGTTTTATTGACTATGTATCGCCCGCAATTTCCGTCACACGCTTCCAACTCATTTGGTTCAGTCTTCATGGAAATAGAAAATATCCGAATCACCTTCGAATAGCTGACAACATTTTATTAATATGAAAAACATTAGAAGAAATGCGAGAAAAGCTAAATGAAAAATCAGTTTAAAAAAAGCACAGAAATAAATGTTTCCTTGTAACGATCTGAAAAATAGAATTAGAAAAAAATTAGGGCAAGTAAACATTTGGTGGCACGGTGGAGTAATAGATAGCGGCTCGGAATCGGAGATCCGAGTTCGAATTCCAGTGGAATCCATTACATTCATTTACGTGTTAATACCCTTGGGAAAGGTATGAATCCTATTCTTATTCCCCCAGCTATGGCTAAATAGCAAAACAGTCCGGATTCTATAGCCTTGGATGGTCTACTTTAGAAAGAAATGGAAATCGGCAGGAAAAAATCTGCCTCGTCAGTCATGTATCGATAGATACATGATCGCCTAAGCGTGTATCATACATGGCATACAACTGACTGAAGTAGACATTAAATAAAGACCATTCAATAAAACGACGTCTAACGATTGGTTGGAAAGCATTTCATAAACATAAAGACGTAATGAAAAATAGTATGCTTATAATACAAAGTGTAAAATGAATGCAAAATGTATGAGACGCAGGAATTAACAAAATCGTTTGAAATGCCTAAAGGAAAATAGAAAGAGTAGGGTTAGCGGTAATTCCATAAGAGATAGAGATAAACGAGGATATGGGAACCGAAAATGATAAGCGATATAGAATTGATTAAGCGACAACAAACCGACACGCGTATGCATGACACGTAGGAAGCAAAAAAAAAGCGTAGGCCTCTGTGTTGAGGGCCCGTAGGAAGATGCATGGAGGCATAACGTCTCCATCACTAGTAAACACTCTAAACCCCTTGGTAATGATCATTAGACTCATCCAACTCTTTAGGAATCTTCTGTACTGTCCTAAAATTGATACGCAAACACTCTGAAAGCAGTACAGTATGCCGTTTCCAAATTTCTGACGGAGTGAATTGCGTCATGGTGCTCTTTTTCTCACAGACGGTGCCCAACCGACCCTACTATTCTGTGCAGTAAATAAAATAAAAAAAAAACAAACAAAGCTCATGTGCGAAATTAAGCATATTATATAAAATGACGACAATTTACTCATTGCACCACACACACACACACACAAACACACACACATATATGTATATATATATATATATATATATATATATATATATGTATATATATATATATATATATCTATATATATATATATATATATATATATATATATATATATATGCTTGTGCTTGTATGGGCGTGTATATATATATATATATATATATATATATGTATGTATATATATATATATGTATATATATGTATATATATATATATGTGTGTATATATATGAAGAAATATAATTTTAAGGTGTGCTATATGCGATAAAGTGCTCAATATCAGAGATAGAGCGTATGTAAATATAAAAGTGAAGGTTGAAGTCAACACTCAGCATGAAACAGGCTGTCGCCTCTGAGTGTTGACTTCAATGTTCACTTTTATATATATATATATATATATATATATATATATATATATATAGTTCATAAATATATTTAATAATTGTAAATATGTGTGCGTTTACACACTTAGACACACACACACACACATATATATACAAATATATATGTGCGTGTGCATATATGTGGGTGTGTCTCTATGTTTGTAACAATTGAATATGTAAAAAACAGATGAATGTTGTCTAAATGTTTTGCTACTTTACCTGAAGTAGCGAATCGTTAACATATAAATAAAAAAAATCAAAATCCAACCTGTGTTCATGTATTCTATTTTTGCATACTTTGTTGAATATTCCACACACATCATATATATATATATATATATATATATATATATATATATATATATACATATATATATATATATATATATATATATATATATATATATATATATATATATATATATATATATATATATATATATATATATATGCAAATCCCCTTTAAGGAAAGCACTACACCTAAGTAAGACATTTTTCTCGAAATTCTATATCTGCTCAGTTTCATATCCGAAATGTAAACAAGTCAATTTCTAAAGAATTAATGGACTTTATTTTTAATAAAAGGCCATGGGAAACCACTCGATTATCTTTCCGATAAAGGCATCGTAATTCATGTATAATAAAGTGAAAGAAAACTGTGGAGAGCTATGATCACCTACACTCTGAAGGAATATAGCATTTTAAATGTGTCGATACAGCAAAACATTTAAGTATTTTTAAAAGGATATATTAGTTTCTTAAAAAATTATCAGTAGAATTTTCTATATGATAACATAAATAAAACAGTTTCAAAACTGGATGTTTTTGTTCATTTTCACAGATTTTAAAGTGAACATCACTATTTTCGTTTTAAACTAAATCATGTCATTTGGCAATAAAATAATTCGAACAATTATTTTAAAATTATTCAAACATTTATTAGTGAATTAGAAAGAAATTAGAAGAAAAAACTTATCTGAACCGTGAGAAGCAATGAATGCGTTTTCATTTCGAAAAATATCATAATAAATAATATATTTATAACTAAAAATCGTTTCAAATTCATAATTTCCACCGATAGAAAAAAAAATCAAAGTTAACAGAAATTTTTTTTACTCGGTTTTCCTGCATACATATCAAATAAAACTACGAAATATTTTTTTAAATCGCAAAATGGAGTTACAAATATTTTTATTCACATAAAATTAATTTATCAAATTAGTAAATTTGATAATTTAATTTTCTCTCCGAAAAGTAATAATTATATGTAATTAAAAATAATGTGTAATAATGCAGAAAAGTAAAAGGTGTTTGAAAAATAGTTACCTGTAATTAATATCTCATTTGCCATTTCCTCGGTTTAGACGTGTATATACGTTTGACCGAAAGTGTCCCTTTCAGACATGAACAAATCAACATACCCAAAACTTAACGTTCAAATATCAGCTAAAGACGTGTTTATACGTCGATCTTGGTTCCTTTTATGCCATTCTGAGCTTGGAATGTGTGCAGTTGTAAACTCATACGTCTGGTAGAGGTGTTAGCCACTGCTCGGTTACTTCAAGGTGCCTCAGTTTCTTAGCTGATCTTGATTCTTTTTATGCCATTCTGAGCTTGTAATGAGTCCAGTTGTCAACTCATACGTCTGGTAGAAGTGTTAGCCACTGCTCAGTTACTTCAAAGTGCCTCAGTTTCTTAATTGATCTTGATTCCTTTTAAGCCATTCTGAGCTTGAAACGAGATCAATTGTCAACTCATACGTCTGGTAGAGGTGTTAGCCACTGCTCGGGTACTTCAAGGTGCCTCAGTTTCTTAGTTGATCTAGATTCTTTTTATGCCATTCTGAGCTTGAAATGAGTGCAGTTGTCAACTCATACGTCTGGTAGAAGTGTTACCCATCGCTCGGGTACTTCAAGGTGCCTCAGTTTCTTAGTAATTATATTGAAAACGAATAAAAACAATCGTCTGAAAATGAAACGATTTTCGCAAAATAATTGGCAGGGAAGGAGTTAGAAAGATTCATGAGTGATTTGATTGTGTTTCGATGTTTATTTGCATCCCCATAAAAACATTACAAATGGAAGTGATACTTTTAGTAACAGGAGCATGTGCCTAAGTAAAGTAAAGTTTTATTTGTTGTTGTTTTTTTACAATGATGTTGAACCTGTACAAGGCCCCAAGAGCCACTCGAGGCGGAAAGTTACAGACTAAGAGCCACCAACTCCAAGCAAGGTGACAATGCCACTAAGACGCAAGTTGCCACCTGAAGTGAAAGAGAAAGAAAAGACTTTAGAGGGAACAGGAAACCCAATCCTAAACAGAAAGAATGATGTTGTAATTGAAAAGTTGTTTCTTTTAATTTAGATCAGGGTTTTTTTTCCGAATAGGGAATGATGTCTCAAAAAATAAAATAAAATAAAACAAATAAAATATAATAAAAATATAAAATAAGCAGTCATGGCGAAGTTTAGTACCCATAATCACAAAATGAAAGCAGCAATTTTTATACTCATGACTTTTTATACTAATTTTGAAAAATAATGGTAAGATTTCAGTAATTTTGCAATTGAATTTGTTATATTTTTTGCACAAATAATCATGGAATTTTTTATACAGTTAACTCGATTGTCGCATGAAAGAATGAATTCAACACAAAGAAAAATATAAAAAAATGTATTAACATCCTTGTTCTTCCTACTTAATAATATGAGAATCCATCGTTATTGCATCAAAAGCATGTTCGTGTATTAGCGTCAAGTCATGCCACTTATTACCACAACGGGATATCTTATTAATAGGTTTATATAAGAAGTGTTTTATATTATAGAATATATATTAAGATATAAGGAGAGCCACAGTGGACTAACTCTTAACAAAGAGAAAAGGTAATCGACGGACCGAAATCAAATTCCTTGGGGAAGGTATACTCCCAGGTTAAATAATGGGGTAGACTGAGTGTCTAGCTTTTCTTAGTGGACAATCTAGGGTAGAACGACTGTTAATTTAAAGCTACAAAAGAAGCAACGACAATAAAATCCTTTATATTTCCTAAGTGCAATCAATGCGATGTAGTGTTTGCAAATAATAAAAATAAAGAGATCGGGGAGAGATATAATCGGCGGTATCCTTAACATGTTTTTTTTATTTATAAAAATAAATATATTCATAATATTTTAAAATAAATAATGAACTAATATAATTTAGTTCTTTGTGGTAGTTATATTTTTTTTTTATTTTACTGTTGCATTTTAAAACTTTTTGTTGCATTGACAGCCATTTTCTAAAGCAAGCCTGGAGAATGAGAAATGGTTTGAAAGTTAAAAAGAAACCGATCAACAATGACAAACGAAAATTCCATTTTTTTATTTTTTGCACCACAACCATCAAAAACTTTTAGAAATTGGCATAAAAATAAAGGAAATTACCTGAAAGCCCGTTTTCAAAAGTCTTGCACGTGATGAGTAGACATTTTGTAAAACGGCAGGCAACACCACCGGAAGGAGATTAGGAAAGACGTTTTTAGAAAAGCGCAACAAAAATTGTTCACCTTAAGAAAACTGTAAATAAAGTAGAAAATAATAATGAAATGAAAACGAATAAATATTAATAAAATACAGCATGAACGGATAAACGGGTAGGCAATGAGAAAATGAATAAAGATTTCTTTCTGAAGAAATTAAAGCAAAAAAAAAAAATATCAGAGTTCGGGGACGGGATTTTAGGAAATTAGAACTCAAAGAAGACTACAACAAAAAAGAGAGAAAAGAACTATGGCGGTGAGTGAAGGAAAAAGTTACTTTTAGATTAAACGCAAAAAAAATAAGTGAATTGGAAATGGAAAATGAATGAAGGTGACAATAACAAATGTCAAGTTCGCATTTGTTAGTGTTCTCATGAGATATTATGCACTGGCTGTATGCTGTAGTGTCAACTCGTTTATTCACTAATACACTCACACGCGCGCAAACACACACAGGTGTAAAAGGAAGAGAAAGAAGATTAAGAAAGAATGAGAGAAAAGAACTGAGATAGATAGATAGATAGATAATGAACAGGCTTGGTGAGATAGATAGATAGATAGATAGATAGATAGATAGATATGAAAAGACTTAGATACATCGATGCAAAAAAGGAGAAATTGATAGAGAGATAGGCATGCAAAGACGAAGATAGATAGATAGATAGATAATAAAAGACTTAGATATATAGATAGATGCAAAAAAGGGAGAAATTGATAGAGAGATAAGCATGCAAAGACGAAGATAGATAGATAGATAGATAGATAGATAGATAGATAGATAGATAGAATGAAACATGAAAATACTGGGATATATAGATAAATACAAAAGAGTGACAAATTGATAGAGAGATAGGTATGAAAAGACAAAGAGAGATAGCAAGATAGATGGGTAGATAGAAATAAAAATTCACACAATGTAGAAAAAGATGAGAAAAATATGAGGTAGTTAAGAAAGTCGCTAAGTAAAAGAGAGTGAGGAAAAGCAAGAAAGGAAAACCCAAAAAAGAGTGTGACAGAAGAAAGAGAGAGAGAGAGAGAGAGAGAGAGAGAGAGAGAGAGAGAGAGAGAGACAAGGAAGAGGTGAAAGCAAGAAAGGAGAGCAAGGATAAAAGAAGGAGAATATAAGAAGGGAAGATAAGAGCAGAAGGAGGAGGAGGAGAGAGAGAGAGAGAATTTCTCTATGGAATTGTGGACTTTAGAGGCGTGTGTACCTTCTGTCCATGTGCGTGTGTGCCGGCCCGATTGTATAAATGAATGAATGATTTAATCGTTGGATGATTGAGTGAAATTAAAAAGCTGACTGCTTGATCTCTTTTTCCCCATTTCGGCGACATGCGGACAACACAACAAGGACTTGCAAATGATCAGCGTGCGATCCAAACGTCATGGCTGGCTTATCTTTCGCCAAGATCTCAAGTATGTTACGGAAAAGAAAGAATGTATCTCCACCCCATAACCTTCCACAAAATATATGAAAAAAAATACGAACGCAAGAATGAAATCATAAAATTGAATGAAATAAAATAAAACAAATAGGAAGGTGTGCTGCCGAAAGCCGGAAATAAGAACGATCATTTTTTTTTTCATTTACATAGCATAATGATCATGTGCTATTGGATAGGGGTTTAAACACCGTGTTTGAAGAAAAAAGACGGTGTTTAAAGGTGCAATTTGTAGGATGGGGGGATGATTCTTCTTGTGAACACAAGGTGAAAATCCATTTTTAATAAGGATATTTTGTTTATGCATTCATCTGGCTGAGAGAACGGATGACAGAGCACCAAGGAAACGCGTGTAAATCTGTGATGATGATGATGATGATGATGATGATGATGATGATGATGATGATGATGATGATGATGTGATAATGATGATGATGATTCGAAACAGGTATATCAGATATGATGGAGGCGATGATGTTGGTCGTCATAATTTTAATGGCGGCGAATATAATAATGATGATGATGATAACGATGATGATTCGAGACAAGTATATCAGATATGATGTAGGTGGTGATGTTGGCCGTCATAATTTTAGTGACGGTGAATATAATGATGATCATGATGATGATGATGATGATAACGATGATGATTCGAGACAAGTATATCAGATATGATGTAGGTGGTGATGTTGGTCGTCATAATTTTAGTGACGGTGAATATAATGATGACGATGATGATGATGATAACGATGATGATTCGAGACAAGTATATCAGATATGATGTAGGTGGTGATGTTGGTCGTCATAATTTTAATGACGGCGAATATGATGATGACGATGATGATTTTTGAAACAAATATATCAGATATGATGGAGTTGGTGATGTTAGTTGTCGTGGTAGTGCTGAAGACGATGTCATCACAAATACTCGCGATTATAATGCAAATGATGATAATGACAAAAGTTCGATACAACTTATACATATAAGATGGAAGTGGTGACGTCGGTCGTCATAATTTTATTGATCGTGAATATGATAATGATGATAATGGCAATGATAACGGTGATAATACTGATGCTAACAATGTAGCTTTTATGAGTTTGCAAACAGTTATGATGATGGCGATCGTCATGGTGAAAACGGTTATTACGAGGATAGTGTTAGTGCGAACGAAGTTACTGATAGAAATATTTATGACGACTATGATGATGATCGAAATGGCGGTGATGAGAAGAGAAACACGGTGGCCATGAAGATGATAACAATACGAGGCGTCGGATTCATAACATTGTAGGTATGAATTATATTTATTCGTATTTATAATAAGTAAAGATGTGCAGATAGGTTAACACGCGGAAAGTGGAATCGGCGAGACCGAGTTCTATATTCCGGGCTAGCCTCATGCGTTCACTTTCGTATTAATACCCCTGGAAATGTTGAAAACTTGTCTTTCCACTCCCACATCTATAGATTAAATTGCAGGGTGATCTGGATTTTTTTTAGTCTTGCGTGGCAACCACTGTAACGGAAGAAAAATTCTGAATGTCAAACCATAGGGAAGACAACGGGAAACTACACCACTGTGTTTTCTAAGACTGGAGATATCCAGAGATAATTAAGAAAAGGATTTTGGGGAGAGTCATGAACTCCTACGTACTAAAGGGACATAGCATTTTTTTTAAGCGTATCACCCCAAGCAAGGCTGGAGGCCACTATCACGCAAGGGGTTAAAGAAGGGTTGGAGGAAGAGCAGATAGGAGTGGTAAAGGAGAGGATGTGGAGAAAGAGAAAGACAGTGGGTCGATCAAGGCAAGAGGGTTACAGAAGATTTGGAGCGAAAGCAGATAGGAATGAAAAATGAAAGGATGTGGAGAAGGGAAGTGGATAGATCAAGGCAACTGGAGATGTCGATTGACGCTACACTTAAACCGTTGGAGATTGTATTTGTCAGGGAAACAGTAATAGGGAAGGGAGTTCCATAGGCGAGATGTGCGAGACACGAAGCTATTGGAGTAGAAGAGACGTCTACATCTAACAGTTTCCACGGTGTAGGGGTGGGAGAGGGATGCCAGCCTCGTGGGACGTTTAAATTCACGAGGCCTAGGGACAAGCGAAAGCAGCTCCTCGGAGCAATTACCGTGAAAGTACTTGTAAAAAAGGCAGAGCGAGACAACATCGCGTCTGTGAGAGAGCGACTGCAGACGAGATGACAGATCAGGGCCAATCACGTTGCTTATCCGTCTCTGGATCTTATCAAGAACCCTGAGGCAAACAGCAACCATAAAAATTTTAGCATTAGAGATATTGATAATAATGTTGATGATGGCGATTTCGCAAACTTCGACGAAGGATTATGTCGGCGATCATTTAAACGAAAATATAACCAGGATAATGTCATAAGAAGGACAAGGGATTTCATTTGGTGATAATAACGATAAAATAGGAAGTTCTTGGACACTTGAACGAAAACTAGTCTCACTGATGCCATGATAACGCACTTAACATTTTCTGTTCACCAGAAAGCCATTCTGTATCGGCAATTGGAAAATTGGAAAAAAAAATTCGAAGATCAATGACACGGAAGATTTTCAGCCGTTCTTGCAGCATCACTTGATAAATTTATAGTTTACTAGACGCCCCGTTGCCCGTTGGGTCACTGACGATTAGGTTATAAAACATGGGAGTTGATTTCAGCATTCCAAAGAAATGAAAGTTAATTTTATTATGATTCAGTTAAATATTTCAATTCGTTCGTGTCGTCGTTGGTCTGGCTTACAAGTTCATGTTTAACGTTTTCACTGATTGTTTACAGCATTTAATAGAAATGGAACTCTTGGGACAAACTTTAACTTTAAATCAGATTAACTCAAAAATATTTTTTTAATATGGTAAAAAATATTTTAAAATCTTATTCACTTGAAAATATTTTTTAAATATGCAAAAAATATTTTTTACATATTTAAAATATTGTTTGTCTAACGGAAACTGAGATATAAATAATTACTCTACAAATAAATGAACGAAACAGCAAAGCGTGATCTTTTTGTGTCTGTCTTTAACTTAAAAATATTTTAATTAAAAAAAATGTCTGTTTGAAGAAAGTTAAAACAAAAATACTTACTGTATAAACAACTCGTATTTTTTAAATCTTATTCACTTAAATTAAAAAAAAACTATGATTAACTTAAAATATTTTTTAAATATTTAAAATATTGTTTGTTTAAAGAAAGCTAAAATATAAATAATTACTTTACAAACAACTGGACGAAACAGCAAAGTGGGTTCTATCTGTGCCTGTCTTTAGATTAAAAATATTTTAATTAAAAAAAAAATTGTCTTTTTGAAGAAATTTAAAATAAAAATACTTTCTGTATAAACAACTCGTATTTTTAAATCTTGTTCACTTAAATCAGGTTGACTTAAATCATTATCCGCCGGACGGACGCACCACGCAAGCACGCAATCGCAGACTTTTAGTATCATATAGATAATTCTCACTTAGTAGCTTTAATAATAACAGGTCAAGAGGAACTGTCGTGAAAACCTTAAGAACAAATACAAACAGATACATGTAAAATTAATGTTTATATTCATAGATTTCCTCGAAAGGGGCACTTCGACGTGGTGTAATAGTTAGCAAGCTTGTCTCGCTAGATCAAAGGCGACTGAGAAGTGATTTCGATCCTCACTCGGCGTCCTATACTTTCGGCCTTGTGCCAGATCTAAGCTACGCTTAGAAACATCACCATAAAGTTGAATTTTAAGTCTCATTACTTCAAAGTCAACGGAATTGTTTTTTTTTTTTTTTACAGCAACAAAATCTGGGGTAAATAAAGCGTAGCTTAGTTAAAGCCTGAAGCAGAATTAAACCAGAAATAGGACAAGAACAGTGTGGATTTGTGAAGGACATTGAAACAAGACATACTATATATATGATCAGAATGATATCCAAGGGCAATACTAATACAGAAGGATTTGCACTTATGTTTAAAGCATTGCACAAACGCGTTGGATAAGGTACAACACAAAGAACTATTTGAACTACTAGGTAAGCTTTATTTATACGGGAAAGATAGGAGAATAATATCAAAATTCTCGACTTTGTCAGTTAAACCGAAGCTGTAATGGCACATAGTAGTAAACGAGTGTTACGGTTGAATCAATCAAAAACCGTATTGTTACAGTATTAAATGCATTCACAAGATACAATAGATGACCAGTATACTTAAGTACAAACTACTCCATCTAAACAATGTGCTAAGTATCTAGGAACAATATATATATATATATATATATATATATATATACACGCGCGCACACGCACGCACACACACACACACACACATATATCGGGTGTAAAAGCAAAATTATCTATTTGTTAGATTAAGATTTGAAACGGAATTATCCGAAGTTTTTATAACACTATTGAGCTCTACTTTGAGCAATAAGAATCTGTAATTATACTCCAAGCTTAAAAGAAGAATCGCGATGAAATCGATCATAAACGAAAATGACATATTCATCATTAATCAATCATAGCTAAGGGTCGGAAGCTCATGAAGTATTGAAATTAAATATATATATATATTATTCCAGGATCATTTTCAAACTTATTCAAGATGACCCTTGCCCTCTCTAACCTTCTAACTTTCTGTCCTGGAGTAACAAGATGCCTCACAGGTTCACGTACGATTTCATTTTAAAGTCTTTTTTACTGCTCTTTGGACTTTATGAATTGAGTTTAATTTTTTCTAATTGATCTCTTTAGCTCTAAGTAGAAATGATGATCCCCCTTCCTGTCGTGACATCCTGATTCTGTTTTCCTCTCTACTGTTCCATCTTTTATAACTTATTCACCTTCCTCTTGATGGTTCTTGAATAGACTTTGAAGATGGAAGCCAGAGTATGAATGTTGGTACCATTACGGAAGGCCCGAATGATATTTTTCCTTTCACCATTACTCATTTGGGAAGACAGCGGGGATGGCACAAAACAATTTTATCCTGTTCTTTTTCTAGCTGAATAAGTGAGAGTGTTTGTCAGTGATTCTATTGCAAATGGTGTCATGATGACTAAACGTCAGAAAACCTGGAAAATGGAAACAATTTTAGTGTTTTTTTAGATATTAAACATTTTGTGAAATGGACAATTTTGCTGTTACACTCGGTATATAATCGGTATCACTGCACGCAAGGCAGTAAAGCCACTAAGAAACAAGGAGTTACAAGGTGTGGAGCAACTAGGAACAGAAAAAATTAAATATGACCGAGAAGAAGAGAGAGTAATCAGGTAGACAACAGATACCGATTGACATTGCATTTAAATTTTTGCAGATTAAAGTTTTCTGAAAAGCATGGAGCCTGAAGGGAGTTCCACCAGCGAGAAGTGCGAAAAAAGAAACTGTTCACTTAGAATTTACGGATACATCTGGCTAGTTCAACTGTAAATTGATGAGATCTCGACTGCGTTCAAATTACAAAAGTCTAGGTACCATAGCGAAGAACTCATCCGAACAATTACCATGAAAGTATGCTTTAGAAAAGACAAAATGAGGCAACCTCAAGGCGGTGGGCAAGTAACTGGAGCTGAGCTGCCAGATAAGGACCAATAATATTGCTGATTCTTCTTTGGATCTTATCAATGAGCTCAAGGTAAATAGCAGGGGCACCGGACCATATGTGGCAGCAATATTCTAAGCATGGATGAATAGTATATATATATATATATATATGTGTGTGTGTGTGTGTGTCTCATCCTCAGATAGATTGTTTCGCTGTATAACAGCTCATCAGTGTGGTAGACATCCGATTGCATCAAGCCAGGATCGAAACCAGACCGATTTGACATCAGTCAATCAATACTTTCATAAAGTTTCTCGACAGCTTGAAGTTAAAGAAGGAGAAAAAGAAAACCTTTATTCAATAAAGGCACTCGCCGCTCCAAGCACGTCCTCGATGGTTATGATTCGTTTTAACCACCTGATCCACGATGGTGGCCTTCAATAAATCTTGATATTATTATTATTAGCCCTTTCGACGGCGCTCCAGACGTAATAGCCTAGGGAATTAAAATAAGGAGAGCTCATGTTTTGTGGTGACATAGTCCTGGAAATACTTGACAAGACCCTCCTAGGTCACTTAGACCTGTACAGTGTCCCTTTCGGAACCCCTTTATCCACGACTTGGTCATCGTGTTTCCGATCATTTGCAGAGTGTTGCACTGTTCCTGGGACACTGAAAAAGAACTAAGCTAGCATGGCGTGCATCAATTTGAGTAACTTAGGATTTTCTGTGAAAAGTAGCATGCTGTTCCTTCAGTTCATTTTCTGGTCCTGATCTCTTTGTGGGGTGGGGGCTTGAGCGCTTAAATTGGAACACACGGTTTTCAAGGGTATACTAAATTATGAAATGCTTTCTCCTCATTCATGTTGTCTTCATGCACCGCATTATCTAATAACGAACTCTGCCAGCTTGCGATGCTCGGCAATGGCCCTCATTATATTGGGGTCTTGATTGATGATTTCCTGGATCTGATGGCTGAACACGACCGTCCTTATAATGTTTGCTTAGAAAATGTCTTTCGCACGTCAACGCCATTTTGGAAAAAAACAATCTATCTCTCTAAGACACCGCAGTTTTTGGCCCGTGACAAGAGCACAGCGCACCTTTCCATTTCTTGTATCAAATAGAAAGCAGCTACATTAATATTCTCGAAATGTCTGAGAGGGAATTTAGGGTGTTAAGATTTGGTGCATGTTGCGTGAAATTAGGACATCTTCAAGTTATATCTCGCTAAGTATCTCTTCTCAAATACCTGGCGCAACTTGCAACTAAAAGTTGACAAGAAAAAGAACTAAAGAGTGAATACGTAATTGCTCTGACAATATACTATGTTTCTTTAGCAAGAATATCATCAACGTTGCTTCACAAGCACTTCAGTTGTCAACAACTGTTCCTGGAACAGAGAATTAAATAGAAGATTAAATTTTCCCTTGTTTCAATCTATGACAAAGCTATTGAGCTAAGCTGTATCATTTGTCCAAAATTATTACTTTATTTTTAAAATAAATCATAAAAAATTCATTTTCAGTTTTTCTTCCTGGTTTGGTTCACCTGCTATATATCTCGAGATTTTCGAAAGAAATCCAAGTAAGTAATGTTGTAGGTCCTGATCTGGCATTCAGTCACTTTTCCACCGCCGTGACGTAGCTTCCATTTGTCTTTTTTCTCGCATATGTTGAAACACCGGTTCTCGTACGATCACAGGTTAAACAACGTCGAGCCTGGCCAGTGCCTAGATGGGTGAGCACTTCGGAAAACCAGGTGCTGTAAGCTTGGATGTGCGGATGGTGTAATAGATAATGGCTGGGAATTGTTAATCGGAGAACCGAGTTCCAGTGTCAGTTATGTTCGTTAAATTCACTTACGCGCAAACGCCCTTTGGAAACGTATGACTCCACTTATTCTTCCTCCAACCTATTGGTTAATTAGTAAGAATTGTATCACTAAATCATTATTATCTTTCAAAATACTTCTTACAATCTAAAAATATTTTCTGGCTTTAAATAACCTACAAAGTATTGAAAAGCCGTAGAAAACCTATCAATCAATGTGTCTTCTCTATAATATTTTCATGACAATCATACTACTAGATTGGTAACTAGGTCCCCTCGTTCTACTGTTGAAATAGCTTGATTTTCTACTCCAATAATTTATTTTATTACTTCGCGCTTATGGAGGTCTCTTTCGATTTCTTGCCTCCCTGCTACGTGTGATCTTCAAATATTCAAATGTAACATCAATCACCATCTTCTGTCTTCCTGAATCCTGTCTCCTCACTAACGTCTTCTTATTTTTTAATTCTCTGTAACCCCTTGCATCTTAGTGACATTATTGCCTTGCTAGGAGAGAAAGGATTAAAAATACTTTATCTTATACTTCTGCAATCAGAGTACAGGATAGAGAGAAAAGAAAACGAACAAAATAAATTCCAGAACTTCAACATGGAATTGAAGACCTATAAACTATAAATGTTAGGATTCAGACTGTCTAAACTACAGTAGTGCTGCTACCGCCGAGAGTACTCTGGAAGGTACTAGAGTTTTGAAGATGCCTGTAGTTATTTTTCCCACAAACGCAATGGCGTAAGCCCATCGCTACACTTTGGCTATTTCCATGAGCTCCAAATTTGTTCCCCCAGTTCTGACCCTCACGGCTACACATGATATGCTAATTCCACGAAGTCGAATCACCCTCATTTCCTCCTTATTCCAAATTTAAGTGGACATTCCTATTCAAACAGCTTTTTTCTAAGTACTGCTGCTGCGTGGATACTTCCTTGAACACTATAATCTTAACCTTTTAAAGTCAAGGGTCAATCGCTATCTATCGTCTTCATCGTCATAATCTTCACTTTCTACCACCTCTTTCTTCCTTCATATCACACACCTCATTCATCATAATCAATAACCCTCTGCCTTGAGTGGTTCTCGAGCCTTGCATTGAGTGATTTTTAGCATATATATATATATATATATAT
Source organism: Acanthosepion esculentum (assembly GCA_964036315.1). NCBI lineage: Eukaryota > Metazoa > Mollusca > Cephalopoda > Sepiida > Sepiidae > Acanthosepion > Acanthosepion esculentum. The sequence goes on along the minus strand of OZ038476.1, from coordinate 46,642,259 downwards.
ATATATATATATATATATATATATATATATATATAATTAAAGCTCAGCGATTACCACCACGAAAGAAATGAAGATGAGTCCACCCTGTATACATGGCATGGTGGGTCCTTGCTGTGAAGGTCTAAATTCGTGGAACTAAGGAATATGGCTCGTCTGAACATCTGTCATGAAAATATCGATAGAGTAGTGAAAGGCTAGCAACGTTTCGTCTGTAAGAAAATGGTTGTAGGGTGAAATATAATTCATCACCCACACGGCCGAGTAAACGCTTTTTAACTCTGTAAAGGCTGGAAAGTGAGGGTCGGGCAGCTCCATTCCGCATATGACAGCAATATTCAATTTTTGGTCTCATTATAAAGCGAGAGAATGGGAGGAAGAGTCAAGTACTTTCTGGTGCAGTACAATGAGCTGACCATTTTCCAGCGCCTTTAGCGATATATACTATATTCGAGTTCCACTCAGTTTCCCGTCTAGCGTGAAACTGAGTCTGAATAGATGATCAAGGCAAGGAGCATCATTGACAGTATGACCGTTGATCAGAATTGGAAAAATTTAGGGTTAGCTTGATTATTAGCAAAAATTCCGAGCTTGGATTTGGGAAGTATTGAATGATACAAGTCTTTTCTCCGTTGAGCTATGTAGATATCTGAGGGAACTCGAGGTCAGTTGGTCTCAGCGATAGCAATGAGACATCCCTGATTATTAAAGCCAGAAGGGGTTACCTACTGCGATCAAAAGAAAAAAATCTGTCAGATTGGGGATTTCTTTGTTCCCGCAGGCCGCAGAGTGAAACAGAAGAATTAAGTTACCAAAACATTGGTTATAATAATTAACATGCTGGGAACGATTCCAAAGAATTTAGCAAAAAGACAGAAGTTGTTTTTTTAATTAATTCCCCTCAAGCAAAGCGAAAATGCCACTAAGACACAAGGCGCTAGCGGAAACCAAATCCTAAACAGGAAACAAAGGAAAACTGCTATTTCTGTTCAGAAGACCGGGAAGGAGTGTAAATAGGACGATAAGCGAAGCAAAATAAGAATTAATAAAATTACAGCGTTTAGACAAATGCGTTAGGAGGAGAGGGTAGAATTTATAAGGAACCCAAAACCCAAATCTAAACAGGAAACAAGTCGACTAACTGGGATTGCGATTAACCGTTTTATTAAATTTTGCTTACATTCATACAAATATTTTTTTGGCATAGAGTGTGTAAAAACTATCCAAATGCCCCAAAACACTATCCCCGTTCACATTGCCCCTAGTTCTTTTAAACAGGATTTTAAGCATATCCCCTGTTTCCTGCTTCGGATTGGGTTTCCGGTTCCTTATAAAGTTCTCCTTTTACTCCCAGTAGCTCCTCATATATATATATATATATATATATATATATATATATATATATATATATATATATATATGTGCGTGTGTGTGCGTGTGCGTGTGTGTGCGTATGTGTATCGGAATATCTGGGATTGGGACATATCACTGAAGGTTACTCGTATCGACAACATCTGATGAAAGCCGGAAAGCACAATGACCGAAACGTTGTGATAACCACAACAAAGATGATGAAATAGTTCGCGTATAAATAATGTAAATAATATATATATATATATATATATATATATATATATATATATATATATATATATATATGTACTTGTGTGTGTATGCTTGTGTGTATGTGCGGGCATGTGTGTGGGCTCAGCACATCTTAGTCTGCTACAGGATATATACATATGTGAGGAACGAGTAAAAGCAAAAATGTCACACCGACAATCATACCAGGCCCCATATCCGAGGTTGGATCTGTCACCCTGGCGTTGTGCTCAAATATATTCTATGAATTGTGATCTAAAAATGTCACTATATGATATTCGATCTTTGTGAATTCACCGTTGGATGAAGTGCGTTGACAAGCGAAGATATTATGTTGACATAGAGTAGGAGAGAGAGAGAGAGATGGATATATATAGCGTTGACAGAGAAATCAACATTCAATGGTGACAGTAAAATTTACTCTTTAAGCAACTATCAGGCCATCGGATGACCGTTTAATGCATAAAAATGGCAGTTACTATGTACTTGTATTTTTTATGTCTACATTGTTTATATCTACAAAATTCTATTCCCGATTTTGACTGTAATTTTCTATAAATATAGAAAATTGACAGACGTTTTGTGTTGGCTAATTTTATTGATTGACTTTTCCAAATTACGATATTCCTTCTCAGTTAAGGAGGTAATTCCGTCAGAAATTGTCCAAAGTTCATTTCAGATATTATAATCCTCGAAGCAGAGCAAAAACAATTATAAATAAAAACAATTATAATTTAAGAGCCTGCATTTTTAAATGTGTATAATACCAAAAAATAAGAACGCACACACATAATAACAAAAATATAATAAAAAAAAGTAAGCACGCACACAACTAATAAAAAAATATAATAAAATATAAGCACCGACACAGAATAACAAAAATATAATAATAAAAATTAAGCACGCACACACATAATAACAAAAATATAATAACAAAAAAATAAGCACACACACATATAATAACAAAAATATAATAACAAAAAAATAAGCACGCACACACATAATAAAAAATATAATAAAAAATAAGACCCACACATAATAACAAAAATATAATAATAAAAATATAAGCACCCACACATAATAACAAAAATATAATAATAAAAAAATAAGCACGCACACACATAATAACAAAAATATAATAAAAAGTAAGCACACACACATAATAACAAAAAATACAATAACAAAACAATAAGCACGAACACACATAATAACAAAAATATAATAAAAAAAATAAACGCGCACACATCACACCTCGCCTTCTTCACAACACACTTTGTCCACGTCATTACACTCACCAGTACTACGAAATTCACCGTTTGTCTCTTCCTACTTTCATTATGACTTAAGAAAGTCGAAAATCTGGACCATATTTCTTCCGAAATGAACTTTGGATAATTTCTGACGGAATTTCCTTCTATATCTGAGAAGGATTATTCGTAATTTGGAAAAGCCGATCAATAAAATTAAACGACGAAAAATGTCTGTTGTCTGTAATAACATTTGACTTAAAGAACATTTGCTGCCTAAATTCACAGGATATGACGTAAGGATATATAATTTTGTATAATTTTATATATCAACAAACAGTATTTAGAAAAATGGAAAGTTTCTTTTTAAAAATTTTTTGTGACGCGTTTCCTCCAGATAAAACGCGTCACAATATATATATATATATATATATATATATATATATATATATATATATATATATGTGTGTGTGTGTGTGTGTGTGTGTGTGTGTGTGTGTGTTGGATAGAATATCGCATTGTGATTCCCAACTGACATTCATCACGCTGCGTTGATTCCAATGTCTACACACTATTTATCTCTGACTCTCTCTCTCTCTTTCTCTCTCTCTCTCTCTCTCTCTCTCTCTCTATATATATATATATATATATAAGAAATATAGTTTTAAGGTGTGCTATATTTATGCGATAAAGTGCTCAATATCAGAGATAGAGCGTATGTAAATATAAATATAAAAGTGAACATTGAAGTCAACACTCAGGGGCGACAGGATGTTTCATGCTGGACGCAATCGTCAAGTCGCCTGACGATTGCGTCCAGCATGAAACATCCTGTAGCCTCTGAGTGTTGACTTCAATGTTCACTTTTATATAATATATATATATATATATATATATATATATATATATATATATATATAGATAGATAGATAGATAGATAGACAATTGCAGAAGTTCGTACTCGATTAGATTTTTTTTAACCGGCATCACCTCCACCAAGGCAGTACAGCCACTAGCACGTAAGGTGTTACAGGATGTGGCGGAATTAGGAACACATACATTAGTAATGAGCTGAAAGAGAAAAGATCTATCAGAAGTACATTAGATAGCGATTGACATTGTAGTTTAAAGTTGATTGGAAAGTATGGAGCTGAAACGGAGTTCCACAAGCGAGAAGTGTCAGAAAAGAAACTGTCAGCATAGAACTTACGGTTGCATCCAGCCAGCTTAACTATAAGTTGAGATCTCGCTGCCAGCTTAGTATTGCGCTTAAACTCATACAGTCTAGGTTCCATAACGATGAGCTCATCCGAACAATTACCACGAAAGTATTTATTTAAAAAGGGCACAGAGAGGCAACCTTATGGCGGTGGAAAAGTGACTCAAGCCGAGCCGCCAGATCAGGACTAATAATATTGCTGATTCTTCTTTGGATCTTATCAAGGAGCTCAAGGTAAATAGCAGGGGCACCGGAACATATATAACAGCAATATTCTAAGCCCATGGACGAATGGCAGGATTATAGATATGCAAGATAGATTTCGGAGAGAAACATTGTCTCGCCCGAATGTTATATACTCACAACAAGACATTTATTAGTCAATTACACAGTTCAAGAACTTTGGACCACCTCAGTCATTTGCAAGAACCAATGTGGTGTCTGGAAAAATAAAAACAAAAAAATTAAACAAACAGACCATTACTGTTCTTTTTTAATCAAGCTTGTTTGGATGCATACTCACTGCCTAAATATACCTTATTCATATATATATATATATATATATATATATATATATATATATATATATATATATATATATATATATATTTTTATATATATATATATATATTTGTGTGTGTTTGAGAGAGGTTGAGGGAGACCGAAGAAGAAAGAAGATAAAGTATTAAGAGAGAGAGAGAGAGGGATAGAGGAAGAGAGAGAGAGGGAGATAAAGAGAGAGAGAGAGGGGGGGAGAGAAGGGATTGAAATATGATGCCTTCACAAACTTACCAAAAGTGAGCATAGATCATACAAAAAGGCAAAAATAGCAAGAAACGAGAGAAGGATTCTCAGAATTGATGGCAGCTCGTAACTATCGGTTGGTGATAAATTACTGCTCACGGCTTTGACAGTTCTTACAATGCTATGTAAAAAAGAGACGTTAACGATTCTTTGAGGCTCAGTTCCTGTCATTTTCTCATCGTACATGCCAAGCCGAAATTAAAGTCAAATGTGAGAGTCATTAATCACAATGCAAGCAATGAACAATCGACAAAGATCACCTCAATAATATCAGAGGAAAAATCATAAAGTGGAAGAGAAAGAGACGAGAAAGAACTCGAGAGAGAGAAGAGAGAGAGAGAGAGAGAGAGAGAGAGAGACCCAGAGAAAAACCCAAAGAGACAGAGAGAGAGAGCTCTAGGGAGAGAGATACCAGAGAGAGAGATAAAGAGAGAGAGAGAGAGAGAGAAACAGATAGAAAGAGACCCAGAGAGTGAAATAGAGATACAGAGAAAGAGCGAAAAAGTTTGTGTGTGTGTGTGTGTGTGAGAGAGAGAGAGAGAGAGACCCATAGAGACAGAGCTTTATATATATATATATATATATATATATATATATATATATATATATATATATATATATAGAGAGAGAGAGAGAGAGAGAGAGAGAGAGAGAGACCCAGAAATAGAGAGAAAGCTCCAGAGAGGGTGAGAGCAAAATCCAAAGAGAAGGAAAAAGTGCGAGAGAGAGAGAGAGAAAGAAACCCAGAGAGAGAAAGAGAGAAACAGAAAAAGTGCGAGAAAGTGTGTTTGTGTTTGAGAGAGACAGAGAGAGAGAGAAACCCAGAGAGAAACTCAGAGAGAGATAGAGAGAGACCCAGAAAGAGACCCAGAGAGTGAAATAGAGATACAGAGAAAGAGCAAAAATGTGTGTGTACGTGTGGGAGAGAGAGACCATAGAGACAGAGCTTTATATATATATATATATATATATATATATATATATATATATATATATATATTTATAGAGAGAGAGAGAGAGAGAAAGAGAGAGACCCAGAAATAGAGAGGAAGCTCCAGAGCGAGTGAGAGCAATTCAGAGAGAGAGAGAGAGAGAGAGTGATATCCAGAGAGAGAGAGAGAGAGAGAGAAAGAGTCAGAGAGACTCAGGGAGAGAAAGAAACCCAGAGAGAGAAAGAGAGAACGTTTGTTTGTGTTTGAGAGAGAGAGAGAGAGAGAGAGCGATATCCAGAGAGAGAGAGAGAGAGAGATGAGAGAGAGAGAGAGAGACCCAGAGAGAAACTCAGAGAGAGAAAGAGAAAGAGGGAGAGAGAGAGATGCGTTTTATTTATTTTCATGGTCTTGCTTGATTTCAGGAATCTTCATCATCATGATTTTTATTTTTATCATCATCATTGTTACACCTTTTTTGCTACCACCGGATATCTGGAATTCAGTGACAGCAGATCTACTGATATCTCGAGCACCTTCTGCAGTATCCCTGCAGATTCCAGTCTCGTTATTTTCTGAACAGGCTCAGTAATTTCTCATAGATCAATAGTCTACGCTATTTGAAACTTCCAACTTTCCAAAGAATAACATGCGGGTAAAAGTGGAATTCTGCTTACCTTGCCGATACCATTTTGATTGTTGAAAATCACCGGGACGGTCGAAATGACTTGAAGAAAACAATAAAGTAACATGAACTCCGAACAGTTTATTCTCAATTTCAAGCACAATACTCAACCATTCGAAATCTGGAAATTAAATAAATAATTAAAAAAAAACAACCTTGCCGTTTCTTTGGAATAAAACATTTTTGGGATTAATACTTACTACCTATATATATATATATATATATATATATATATATATATATATATATATATATATAGGCAGTAAGTATTAATCCCCAAAAAGTTTTATTATATATATATATATATATATATATATATATATATATATATTTTTTTTTTTTTGAACGATAAAAATTATTAGAAAAATCAATTAAAATCTTCAGACATACTGGGTTGTAGATTAATATTCTTATGCTTTTATTATTATTATTTCATTTATATTCCTCGACTAGTTTCGACCAACATGGCCATCATCGGGAGAGAAAAAATGTCTCTGCTTGCTATAGCAGTAAACTACAGAAAATATACGGTACGATATATATATATATATATATATATATATATATATATATACGGTACGATATATATATATATATATATATATATATATATATATATATATATATATATATATATATATATATATCGTACCTGAAATACCATACCACGGGTTGGCCCAAGCCCTGTGAGTGAAATTGGGTAGACATAACCTCTGAAGGCTAGCACGGAGTCACAAGTCATCGTGGCGTGCTGGCCGTGTTCAAATTGTTGATCACGCCAGATAACACGCTTTTTTAGAAGAAACTGTAACTAAGTTCTGCTCAACATAGTTTAAACCACAGGTGGGCTCTGTGGGTGTTGAGTAATCCCAAGTGCGTCTGAGCAAGCGTCTGCAATAGGGATTGGCTAGCGCCCTAGTAGACTAGTATCCTTGAATACTAGTGGCCAGCTATACTACTATTACTACTACTACTACTACTACTACTACTCTCTCGCTCTCTCTCTCTCTCTCTCTCTCTCTCTCTCTCTCTATATATATATATATATATATATAATATTTCCCATATGACCTCTCATTCCAAAATTATTTTTGATGAAACTACAATAAAGTTAGCGAGTCTTTTACTATTTATTCCTTATTTAATCACACGCACAGACAGACACACACACTCACACACACGCACTCACGCACACACACACACACACATATATATGTGCGTATCTGTGTACGTGTTTGTGTGTGTGTATAGGGAAAGCGTGCTCAATATCAAATATAGACCGTGTATAGATATCAGTTCTGCATAGTATCACGCACCAGTGGGATCTTCAGACCAAGTGCCACGATTCCCTTAGCGAGCTATGCACATAGGTCACTTGTGGATTAATGGAAGTGGGTGAAGGAGGAAACGGGTACTGTCCAGAAAATAAATATCGACTATGCTGCCCACGAGCAGACCACTAAAAATCTTAAATAAAACCCCATAATCAAAATCTAATAAAACATTAAATACCAAAACTCAGAATCAAAGAAAAATACACGAACGGAAAAAATCACGAAACAATAAATGAAAGATATGAATGAATAATTAGCTCACCAGATTAAAGAATTTGCCGAAAATATTTTCACATAAAAATTGCGGAATTTTACACGAAATCTATGGAAGGGTTGCCTGATATGTAGTAACGAGACATTGAAAATAATCATGAATATATAATTGGATAAAATGAAATCGTACTTTATTTTTTGGTGGAATAAAATTTATAAACAAAACGGAAATTAATTATGACTCTACTAAACACACACACACACACACACACACACACACACATATATATACACACACACACACACACACACACACACATATATATATATATATATATATATATATATATATATATATATATATATATATATATATTCATCACATCGACCACTGTGGAGATCATAGAACCCTCGTGAACTCAACTAGTTGTTTTGTACTACATACGATTTTGAATTCAGGCAGGTTACCAACCACGTCTAGAGTGTACCCAGATATTTAACCCATAGCTCGGTAGAAGAGATTGGATTCATATCTTTCTCTTGAATATTTGCGTGAAAGTGAATGCAGCGAACTCGACCAGAATTCGAAATCCGCTAGCCTATTTCTCGTTTCGAGCCGCTAACCATTGCACTACCTGCACCTCCTGTTAACGTTGTAATCATTATTTTTTTAAAAATTTTAGCAATTTTTGACAAAAGAGGCCATTTTTACGATATAGGGTTGCTGTTGTTAGTCTCTGGGAACTGGAATAAAAAGAAATCGAAAAACATAGTAAATAAATGATAGTGGTTGTTCGTGATTTGTCAGTAACCGCAACTATGAATCCTTTGCTAAAACAGACCCAACCCTCACGATGTCACATGTGCACGAAAATACACAGAAAAAAAATCTTTTCTTTTTATCTTTTGCTGTGAAGTCACTGAATAATCTGACAATCACACGTGTACTGCGTGTGATTGCAGTATTATGCAGATCTTGAACATCGCACGTGGTTGATGAGTTTACCGAAGGAGAAAGAGCAGAAAAAAAAAAGGAGGAAGAAAAAAAAAATAAAAGCGGATGAAGAAATTTCAGAGAGTCAATTAATTCCAAATGAATCCACTTTTTTTTTTATTCACTGTGTGTCGAGAGAAAACAAAAAAAAGGGAGAAAACTCTGTTAAGAAATACTAATCATAACTTTCGCTTGTCATTTAAAATTCAGATTTCTTTTCGTGTTGACAAAACGGAAAGTCCCTGCAGAGTGAATGATGACGTTCTAACTTCGGCCTCATCATATGGTACTTGAAATCAGATAAAGATTAGTTTTAAACGTTGAATGTCATAGGAGGCAGGCTTTAAGAATACCGGGTGTAACAGCAAAATTGTCCAAATCGTGTTACTGCATACTTTTCCATCCCACAAAATGTTTAATATCTAAAAAACCACTAAACTAATTGAGTTACTGTTTTCCAGGTTTTCAGATAAGACGTTTAGTCATCTTGACACCATTTATTGTTAGAATCACTGAAATACCCTTTAAGCTATTTAGCTAAAAATGTTTATGGTTAAAATTGTTTTGTGTCAGCCCCACTGTCTTCCCAACTAAGCAATGGTGAGAAGAAAAAGATCATTCAGGCCGTGAGTAATGGTACCAACATTTATACTCTGGCTTCCATCTTCAAAGTTCATCCAAGAACAACCAAGAGAACGGTGAATAAGTTAAAAAAACAAACAGGGAACCGTAGAGAGGAAAAATGAATCAGCAGGTCACAACAGGAAGGGGATCATCATTTCAACTTGGAGCTAAAGAGGTCATTTAGAAAAGACCCAACCCAATCCATAAGGTGTTTCGCACGTGAGAGAGTAGTTTCACCTATGACAGTCTAAAGTGCATCGGAAAAAAGACTTGAAAATGAAATCGTAAAGTGAAACCTTTGAGGCACCTTGTTACTGCAGTACAGAAAGTTAGAAGGTTAGAGAGAGCGAAGTTCATCTTGAATAATATATATATATATACATATATATATATATTATATATATATATATATATATATTATATATATATATATATATATATATATATATATATATATATATATAAATATATATATATATATATATCAACTTTATTTACTTCATGAGCTTCCGATCTATGATTAATTAATGATGAACATGTCATTCTTCCGATCAGTAGCTATGATTAATTAATGATGAACATGTCATTTTCGTTTATGATCGATTTCATCATGATTCTTCCGTTAAGCGTAGAGAATAATTATACATTCTTATTACTCAAAGTAGAGTCAAATAGAGTTATAAAAACTAAGGAAATTCCAGTAAGATATCTTTAATCATTTCTAACTAAAAACTAAAATTTAAGTTTTCAGAAGGATAATACCGACATGTCTGATTTGAACCCGTGCTGACACTTGCTTTATATCGTGCAAATATTAGAGAAATATATATTTAATTCACTAGAACCAGGATGTATCAGTTAAAAGCTAACGGTTTATAACGTTATCATAGTAATTCCTAATAAGAATGCGAGAATAATCTTTCATATGTAAAATTATTGTTTATTCACTTATGGATTCTGTCAAATTAACGTCGGCCGTGAAGGTGGTTGGTTTCGGAGACTTTCCTCTTGTGAGGACGTAAGGGACTCTTTCTCGGGCGTTTATATAACTTCCTGTCGTTCCGGTTGCTTTGTGCTTGTATATTTTTAATTTCAGCTTGACTGATGTAGGCGCAGCCACTGACATCCCTTGTGATCAGATTCTACACTTGTTGGCAACGACGGCACTTTCTAGATCAAGTCTCTGTTGCTCTTAACTCTTTTAATGTTCTGTTGTGACACCGAATACTGTGCTAAATTTGATATCTCTTAGGGTGAGCCTAGTAAATATTTGGGTCATTCAGAATCAATTCCTATTAGAACAAATGATTTTGATTGAAAAAAAAACTCGAATCAATTCTCTGATGCTTGACTATCTTCAAGAATTTCACTTCCTCGCAAGACACCATGGAAATATTTGACATTATTGCGTTTACTTAGGTGGCAGCTTGGAACAAAATTTGCGCTAAGGAAAATGTCGTGTCTCTAAACTGCGGTTAGGAACTGAAATATGGCCATCATCACTTGATCGAAACATCTATGAGTTGGAGAGGATCTCAAATAATAATAATAATAATAATAATAATAATAATAATAAAAAACATTCATGGCTCTCATGGCTTCTAATCTTAATTGTTTGGAATTGTTAACATGTACATGTTTTTTCTTGAGGAATTAAAATGTGCGCAAAAGATATCCTGTTCAGAACTACAAGTGTTCTTGTCAGTTGCCTGAACCGGTAAGGTGTGTATTCTAGGGGCTGATGCAATGCGCAACTCTGTTAAAAAGCGGTGGGCAGTGGGGTAACTTCATGGCCGAGTAACGAAAATGTCAGAAGGATAAGATATAGATGGTGAATGGGGATTCACATCTAGACTTTTTAAAACATCTCGAAACGGAGGACATCTGACCGAATTGGGTTACTCGAAAGGTATATCTAACAGGGCCCCATTTTTGATGCTGTACACTGTCTTTTATCAAGACTTGTCATCACATTGCGCACCTTTGGCTGTAATTCATGTGTCTAGTATAGCCTTATCAGACTGAATGTCATGGTGGGTATATTGAGTTTCGTATATATGTACCCGAGCTTCACAATATCGGCGTACTGCCCTCGCACTCAGTATTATTATTATTATTATTATTAATAATAATAATAATAATAATAATTACCATTTATCATACAGATAAATGGCATGAGCAAAAAACATTACCGATTCTAGAAAGTGATTTACTGTCGGACTTCATCGTACACGCCAACCGCATTATTAGACTAGATTGTCATAAAAGACTTGAAAAAGCGTAAATGCTAACTTATCGACAAGACCAAACTGTGCGATAAAAAATTCAACGATAGAGTTTGGTAAATTCTTCAAATATAGGGAAAATATAAGAATATGCCATTTAAATGCTATGAATATTCCACGAATAATTAAGAACACTGAAAAGCACATTAAGAAAATAGCAGAAAATCCATCTCTTTCTGAAGGAAATAATATTGTATTAACGATGACTGATCACATAATTCAGAAAAATCCCTTTAATAACTTCATGAGAAAAAGCTTTCATTTCCCTGGGTTTCAAGTTCAATAACTGATAAATGATTTTCTCAAACACCAAACTAATTAACTAAGTAACCAAATGAATAATAATAACAACAACAGCAATAATAATAAAATGATTTACGGTCGTCTTGATTGACAAGCACTTGGAGAGAAATCGCCCTGATATCACACTTGTGCACTAGAATAGTCATGAATGGATTCCTGATAGACGTTGCGGTAGCTTGGAATAAAAATATCATGGCGGCGAAGCAGGGGAAAATACAGTGGTACCAAGACCTAGCAGGGCAAAGAGAATTATACCAAGCAGCAGCTCAAGTTTCCCTTTTTATGGTGAGCGCACACTAGAATATTTCAAGACAAGACACATTGGGGATATTAGACATCATTAGGAGTGCATAGGTGGCAAGACTGCTTGGAAGAGCTCATGTGCTGAGGAAAGTGTTGTGTCTCTAAACTAAGTGTAAGAGTTGAGTGTAAGAGTTTCAATCATCATCACCTGGCTGAAACATCTAATAGTCGGAGGTGGTATAGTAATTGTTGTAACCTAGAAAAGGTTACTGCATGAGGAATAACCAAAACGGAAGTTGCAAATGAATTGGTAATCATTATAACATCAACAAAATACAATACTCGCCAGCAGCGTGAAGTAGGTAAACCATTGCTAGTGGTGCACTACTTAGACAGCATATTATCCCCACTTACGATAATGTTCAACGTATTTATGAGGATTGTGATATACCCATTAGTGTTCATAGCTACGATATGTTATAATAATAATAATAATAATAATAATAATAATAAATATGGAGAACTATGGTAGGAACTGGTACAAGACCCTATCTCAACCCCAAAATGCTTGCCAATGTCCGAAGAGATATCGTGCGAAATAAAAGAACTTTTTTCAATGAAAATTTTACATTTAGAGTTCCATATTATGAGGAGGGTGAGAAATGACTCCAAATGTAAAATCTATCGTATGAATTCTTTAGTGACCCTTCCGCTAATTTTAGAACATGGGGGTAGTGATCTACCCTATTAAGTTTGATTATTATCACTCTTATTGGCGTCGGAAAATTGAACATTTTAATCTTTGGCCGATGTGTTTCAATATGTAAGCTCTTTTTTAAAATTGCATTTTAAGTCTGTTTGATTTTATTTTTTAACTTTTATTTTCTCATTTTCATCTTTGAATTTTATTTTTTATTATTTTTTATTTAAAAATTTTTTTCCACATTTCCAACGGATCTTTCCGTAAATGAATTCCGTTTTCTATCTAAGCATAGTGTATTTTTGTCGATGTATGTATATGTGGGTATGTATATGTATGTACATGTATGCGTATGTGTAAGGATCATATTGGCTGATTACCTGTTTTTTTCATTCGTGATAACCTCCAATGTATATCCATCTCGGACCTTTCATCTGATAGTGGTCATTGCGACGTATACTAATTTAAAATCGCTATGTTACCTCCCTGAATGCAGGTATTAGATGATGAACTCTCGACCCCTGGATATTTGAATATACCCACCCTCTATTCCATGGATAGGACGAGCTCTGCAATCTTGGTCGACAGTCGCCCTTGAGCTGGTATCTTGAACAAAATTACCGCTTGGCGGTCAAGGATAAAACGGAAAAAAACACAAATCTCAGTGCTTACAAACAAATACTCATACCTGATCGGCCGTCACCTGGGTCAACAAGGGCCGCGTCCCTCAGAGAGGAACTAGTCTGGGGCCGAAAAATCTGTCACTGGAACAAACTCTTCCAACAACGATGAGACACATCGTCATCAAACCAGGACTACGTGACTCAAAGCCAAATCATTTAATAAAAGGAAAGCGTACGAAAATGAACTCGCGAAGGTTATCAACAAGTTATGACATCCTTTTTGATCGCACTCGAAAATCCACAAAACAACATCAAGGATCAGATATACCAAGTATGGAGAACTCTGGTAGGAAATGGTATAAGACTCTATTTCAACCCAGACATGCTTGCCAATGTCCACATGGACATCGTGTGAAATAAAAGACTCTCAAATACGTAGATACATCAGATAAAACTAAATATAAGACAGAATACAATAACTCATCACTCAAACAACAAAGAGATGAGACTGTAAATAAATAATATGACAGAAGATGAGGTAAAATCTAAAATAAATGAGACACGAAATAATAATATCTCAGGAAATAAAACAGAATAATCTACCAGCGACATAAACTGCAGTTATCCAGCTTAAGTCACTAAAGATGAATCAAACGACATTAAGGTAGAATTTATTGAAAACAACAGAGGTGAAATTACCGAAACGAAAAACGACATCAGTCAAGTACTCAGAAGAGTAACTCGCACACAAATGTCAGAGACCAGCTCCAAAAAATTCATATGACAAAGTCCAATAAACATATTGTGCAAATATACAACGCTGCACTGCAAACAATGTTAACGGACAAACCATTGGGAAACATCCCATAAGTTAATAATGTTATATACGCAACAGCTTTAGCAGCTCCTGTGAAGCTTGGTGTCAAGACAATGAAATGATCAAACAACAGACGAAAAGAGCCAGCTTGGAAGGCAAAACTGAAGCGAGAAATAAAGAAAATCAGATGTGAGTTATCGGTATTGGATGAGATCTCAAGAAACCCAAATGTCTCAACACGCAAATGAAGGAAGATCAAGCGGAGGTATAAAATTAAATTGCTAAATAACATTCCACAAATCAAGGAAATACTAAAACAGAAACTGCAGTTAAAGGAACGGAGAACAAGACGATGCGAAACGCGTTGTATGTTCTATCGCCAAAATAAATTTTTTCAAACGGACTTTAAGGAATTTTACAGGGAAATTGGAAAAGCAGTTATACATGTCAAAAGCCATCATATATTGAAAAAGTGAAAACATTTTGGGAAAATATTTGGAGCTGATCAAAGGAATATAATTCCATTGCTAAGAGGATCCAATGAGAAGAAGAACGAATGATGGATAAACCTCTACAAGAATGGGAAAATATAACCAAGACTAATGTCAGGTAAACTCTAACGGAATCCCCAAAATGGAAATCCCCAGGAAATGACAAACTATTGGCTCTATCAATTGTCATCAATCCATAAAACTCTTGCGCAAACTCTATCAATGCTAATAAATAACCCCAATGAAATTCCATAATGGATCACTAAAGGTATTACATATCTTCTAACAAAAATGAATGAAGCAGATGATCCAAAAATTATAGACTAATAACATGTCTGTCCACCATATATAAATTGATCAAATCTGTCTTGACGAACTGTACTTACTCTTTTCTCGAGGAAAACATTATTCCCCTGGAACAGAAAGGATGTAGATATTCATATGGTTGCAAAGATCAATTATTGATAGACAAAACGACCCTGGACAACTGCATGAAAAGAGGTAGAAATCTCAGCATAGCGTGGATAGTTTACCGTAAAGCCTTTGATAGTGTGTGTGCCACACTCTTGGATCCTTAAGGGTTTGGAAATGTCAAAAATCTCCTCGGTCATGGTAAATTTCCTTAAGCACAGTATAGGAATGTGAAAAACTAGATTATAACTAGATCGCATTATAACTAGATAACATTACCACTTTCTACCGCCTGAATATCCGACGAGAAATGTTTCAAGGAGACTCCTTGCGACCTCTTTCTGCTTTGTCACCCTTTAATCGACCTTACACATGACTGAACTAAACAGTAATAGCTTAGGATACAAAATAAACAAGACATTTTTCAATCACCCACTCTACATGGATGATCTCAAACACTTTGCCGAAGACGACAATGACAACAATGAGGCAGAGGGTTAATTCAACTAGAACTGTCTTACAAAACAATAATAATCAGTCTTCAAAGATACCTGAAACTACAAAAAACTGGATGATGATCTGTGTCAAAGAACATGAAAGAAGTAAGAAACATTATTCAGCACTAAAGAAAGCCGACAAGTTAAAATGGAATTTCAAGTTGGTGAAGAAATGCAAGTAAGACATAATGCACGTACAGCAGCTGCAAAAACCTTAAAAAAGGAAGTATGGGTAAATGCAATCAGCAAGATACAGAAACGATGGCAGGATCACGGTCAATATTCAGTCCGTGCCAAACAAGCTGATGTAGACGAACCCCGTACTCATCAGTGGCTATGTAGGGCAGGAATAAAAGCTGGAACCGAAGTTTTTATTTTTATTTTTGGAGCACAGGACCAATGGTTGCTAACTAGAATTTACCAAGCATACATAATGAAAAATTGTGTGAGTCCAAAATGAAGATTTTATGATAAATATTCAGAAATTATTAAAAGTATTTATTTGTTTATGTTATCTTTATTATAATTTAAAGAAATCAGTAGTCATTTATAAAAGGGAAGAGTTCGGGCATCTCGAAGCGGTGTAATGGTTAGCAAGCTTGTCTTGCTAGAACAATTACGACTGAGTCGTGAGTTCAATCTTCACTGGATGCGCCATACTTTCTGCCTCGTGCCACATCTAAGCTACGCTTGGAAAATCACTATATGCGCCTCTCGAGGCGGTGTAATGGTTAGCAAGCTTGTCTCGCTAGAACATTTATGTCTGAGTGGCGAGTTCGATCCTCACTGGATGCCCCATACTTTCAGCCCCGTGCTATATCTAAGCTACGCTTGGAAAATCACTATAAAGGGGAAGAGTATGCGACTTGTAGGAAGATTGAAATCCTTCTAAATAAATGAACTCAACGCTAGGCTCTTCGAGAGTGTTCCAAGTGCTCCGCTAACGACTGATATGACACTCACATACATGTTCCACAATTTCCCCATCTCTCTAGCAATGTCCAGATAATATATCCATCTTTTGATTTTCTCACTGTACAATGGCATCCGCAGTCTGACATGGCTTACGGACACATCACGTTGAAACAACAGTTAACGTACGATCACTGAAATTAAGCAACGTTGAGCCTGGTCAGTACCTAGATGAGTGACCGTTTGGAAATACCCGGTGCTGTAAGTTTTGATGTACGAGTAGTGTAATGGATAATGACTCGGAAGTGTTAATCTTAGAGCTGATTTCAAATTCCAGTTGGGTTCGTTATATTCACTTATGCGTAATGAAGATAATCAATAACGAAAAGATAAAAAAAATTCAATTGTCATGGACATGACTACGTAGGGGAAGCCTGGAGAAGGGCAAACCAAGTCAATGCCATAAAAGACAATTACATAAAAGCCAGGATAGATATGGCACAAGCGTAAAGCAAATGTAGACTGTTGAAATGAGCGTGGATTTTAATGCAATAAGTTGACTTTAAAAAATGGAAGAATAAACATGACTGGGTGGAGAAGGTGTTCCACTGAGAACTGTGCAAGCGACTACCATTTGGGACATACAGTACAAGGTTTTATACATCGGCTAGAATCTTTCTTGGTGAACGTATTATCAGGGACTTTGAACTTCTACAAAAAACTTTGGAGTAATTTAAAATCAGTGGTCGTGGCAGGGCCATTTAAGTGGTAGTATTGTATAAGTAGGCTACTATGAAGTGTGCTGCAATGTAGAAAACACTTGCTGCCATTTTATTCTCAGAAATAATCACTGAATACTAATGATGTGAAAACTCAAATTATTATATGTAGTAGCAATGGGTAAAATAGACGCGGGTAAACT
Organism: Acanthosepion esculentum; assembly: GCA_964036315.1. Taxonomy (NCBI): domain Eukaryota; kingdom Metazoa; phylum Mollusca; class Cephalopoda; order Sepiida; family Sepiidae; genus Acanthosepion; species Acanthosepion esculentum. The sequence continues at coordinate 46,624,407 of OZ038476.1, read as the reverse complement.
GGGCTTTGAGGACAACTGTGAAATCAAAACTGTACAGAAGTCAACAAAATCATGACAATTTACGGATAAGAACGAAAAAAAAAGAAGCTATGGAGAGTCATGACTGCCTACAACCTGAAGGGACATTACACTAAAAGTGATTACAAAAAATAGAATTAATAAGTGTAAAATTACTTATTTGTTTATGTTACCGTCATTGTAATTTAGTGGAATCAGTTGCCATTTATAAAGAGTTTGCGTCTTGTCGGAAGGTTGAAATCTTTCTAAATAAATGAATTCAACACATTCTTAGGATTTTGCAATTTTATTCATGGAACAACATGATTCAAGAGGAGAGAAAATATACTTCAAAGCTCAGACAAAGGAATGAAGGACATTCATGTGTTTAACTGCAGTGTGTTTGTGTAGGATTGCGTACCATGTATTTTTACATTGAGGTTCACCCTGTAAAAAGCCAAGAGCCACTCGAGGTAGAAGGTTACAGAGTAAGAGGCATTGTTTATACGGTTATGTGGGGAAGATAACCCTAGACTTGCACAAGTTAAGTTTGTAGTGATCTGGAAAAAGGCGTCTTGGGAGTTGGTTTTGCAGAGCAGTGGTTCGGTAGATGCTTCTCGAGTGGAACTTACTTTTCACCAATGAAATACAGAGGGCAAGAGGCTGGTTCGTTACAATGCGCGTGGTATGGCGGGTCCTAACCGTTAGAACTGGTGGGACCAGGGATTTGTGATTCATCTCAGCACCTTCCATGGAAGTAGCGATAGAGCAGTGACATTTCGTCTGTGAACGAGTAGTTTCAGGGTGGGAAATAATTTGTCACCCACAAGGAGGGGGAGACGGTATTGGACCCTATCGAGACTGGAAAATAGTACTTCGTCTGGGTGAAATCAAGTAGTAGACTTAGCCATGCGACTAAGTCTCCTCGAAAGGAAATAATAGACACATCTTCTACCTACCGCACCCTGTAACTGAGAGAGCGACTAGAGAGAGAGAGAGAGAGAGAGAGAGAGAGAGAGAGAGAGCGAGAGAGCGAGAGAGGGGGCGAGAGAGATTATGCCCTTTAATGTTTTACGATTAGGAAACAATCTAGCGAACATTAAGTGAAATACGCTGGCAAAGAAGAAGGGGGGGTAATCCCTCAAACATTTAGAGAATTATTAATGATATTTTCTGACGTACATAGATTAAATATAGGGCGCGACAAAATAATCTGACACATTTGTAGGTTTAATAAAAGCGAAATAGAGTAAAGAAAGAAAAAATATGTTTTTATTTTCGAAATGTACTTACAACGCCATTTTGTTTTCACTTGCCAACATGAATTGGATGGACGAGCACTGTGCTTTCACTGTGGAAACGTTTATCAAGAACAACGAATCGATAATTGCAACGCTAGAATCCTTGGCCCGCCCGATAACCTGATTTGAACCCATGCGATTTTTTTTCTGTGGGGATACCCGAAATCAAATGTATAGACTCATCGCTCTCGAACTCTGGAGAAATTAAAAGATGCCATTGGTCAAGAAATTGCTGCCATTCCACAAGAAATGAGCCGTCAAGTTATGGACAACTTTTGTGAACACGCTTGACTGATTTAATTTTTAAAACGAAATGAAACAAAACGGTATTATGTGTACATTTCGAAAAAAAAACAAACTATTTTTCCTTATTTGCACTATTTCGCTTTTATTAGACCTACATATGCGTCAGATCATTTTGCCGCACCCTATATTTTGCCGCACCCTATATTTAATCTATGTAGAACACGATAGACTATTTCCAAAATTACTGTTAGTACATCAGCAGTTGGCATGGAGACACGTAAGCCATATTTCTTGTTTGAGACAAGGCCCCGAGATGAGATATGATGAACCAATTTGGCATTGATTAGGGTCTCAATGAGTTTCCCAAAAAGTGGGTAGAAGGCTAATAGGCTGATAGTTAAAGGGTGCGGCAAAATGATCTGACACATTTGTAGGTTCAATAAAAGCAAAATTGGGTAAAGAAGGAAAAATGTGTTTTTATTTTCGAAATGTACATATAATGCCATTTTGTTTCATTTTATTTTCAGTTGCCAACATGAACTGGATGAGCGACCATCGCGTTTTTATTTTGGAAAAGTTTATTAAGAACAACGAATCGGTAACTGCAACACAAAGAGCATTCCGTGTGCCCTTCAGGTTTTGCAGACATAATCCCGTACCTATTCGAAACACATATAACATTTTGTTATAGGTTACCGACTTCAGAGCTAGTGGACGACCTCGGACCGCCAGAACTCCAGAAAATGTGGCAGCGGTAAGAGCTTCAGTCCCCATGATGTTCTGCACGGAAATATGCTGATTTAATTTTTAAAATGAAATGAAACAAAATGGCAGTATATGCCCATTTGGAAAATAAAACACATTTTTTGTTCTTTTCTGTATTTCGCTTTTATTAAACCTACACATATGTCAGATTATTTTACTGCAGCCTTTAATATCATAATTTCAGAAAAGTTCCGAATTAATGCTTACATATTTTTCAAAACAACGTTTCAATCGATATCATTTGTGGAATGATGAAAAAAGTGGGTGAATTTTTTAAAAGGAGGAAACAAAATTAAAATTCAGAATAAAAGTGCATATTTGTTTTCGAAAACACGGGGATAATTGCACAAAATGATTTTGTATCGGAATATTATTTATCTCACAAGGATATGTTTACTCATTTCAAAAAAAGAAAGAAAAAAAACGTAAGAAAAGCGCATATGACAACTTAGAATCACCCTGACAATATACTCAGCAAAACTTCCTAATGTTTACGTTTGTATTCGGTCATCAAAAGTTGTTTAACACCTTTTTCTTTTCTTCTTTATTTCTTCTGTATCTCACCTTATTTCCTTCCACAACAACTTCACGGCCCCAAAAGGACCACGAAACTAAGCATTAAACTTAAAGTCTCGCGCTAATAGTTTTAACGTGTGAACGAGCGAGATTAAAAGATCTTTTACTCGTTTGTTATAACTAAAGAGCTTTAGAAACCTTTCCTTTGTAACATTGAATAATTGAGAGAGGGAGAGAGTAAGAGAGAGATAGAGAGAGAGATAGAGAAAGAAATAGAGGGAGAGAGACAGAGAGAAAAACTAGTATGATAACTGATAACACTTATTCATTCGAAACATACTTTTTCAATTGTTTTTTTTTACTTCGACGGCCTTTAATTGTTGGAACGGATACATAAGTAGTACAAAAACTGAGGGCTGGGTGAACGCACGAGAAGACGGAAGTCTTCTATAATTACGGGTGGTAAAGAACGAGCGTTTGTGCTTGCGTGCTTGTTAGTGACTGTAATCCGACACTAGTAGGACTACTTTAGGGGTCATGGTAGGGTCATATTCGAGGCGCAGAGTCATAAGCAAACCTTTGTACAGGTGAGTTAATTTTTCATATGAAAAGCTATCGACACATCTGCTTCTTTATCCGTCGTTGTTGTTCAAATCGGACAAAAAACAATACAAGAAATTTAAAAACCTCAACCAGTTTAATCCGGAGGACTTTTGAAAGCTTATTATAAAATAAAATTCAATCTTTCTAGTTACTCTTCGTAACATGAACATGACTAAATATTCATCGAAAAATAATATCGATCTTTTTGAAAATATAAAAGCAGTGAGACATTTTTTTAAATATTAAAAAAACATATATCGTTTAAGCTTGTCACATTACTTTTATTCTTAATCACTTGACCTTAGTGAGAGCTAGTATCGTCGGTAAAAGAAACAGTTCAACATACGAATTAGAGACGAATTACAGATGCCCAAATCCAGAAAATACAAAAATTTAAATACCTAGGAAGTGTTTTAACAGAGGAAGGAAAATGCGACACCGAAATCCGAAGGCGCGTTGGTATAGCGAAAGAAGCCTTCCAAAAGCTAAGCAAAGTATTAAGAAACAGAAAGATTTCGTTAGAAACAAAGAAAAGTGTACTGAAATGTTATGTAATATGAGTCCTTCTATATGGTGGTGAATGTTGGACAATCTCTTCACAGATGAAGAAGAGACATGATGCATCAGAAATGTAGTTCTACAGAAGGATGCTGAGAATGCCATGGATCGAACATTTGAGCAACGATGGAGATTTAGAGAAAATGGAAACTAAAAGAACAATTATATATAACATGACAGTTGAAATTTCTAGGGCACATAATGAGGAAAGAGGGCTTGGGAAATTTGATAATCACAGGGCATGTTGAAGGTAAAAGGGACAAAGGAAAACAGCGCATAATCTACCTAACAAGGTTGCGCCTTGTGTTAGAAGAACAGGGACTAGGGGACAGAGACTTCACTAGGAGCTACAAAGAGCAGAAAATTGTGTAGAGACATGATCGGGCGAAGAAGAAGAAGAAGAAGAAGAAGAAGAAGAAGAAGAAGAAGAAGAAGAAGAAGAAGAAGAAGAAGGAGGAGGAGGAAGAGAAGAAGAAGAAGAAGAAGGAGGAGGAGGAAGAGAAGAAGAAGAAGAAGAAGAAGAAGAAGAAGAAGAAGAAGAAGAAGAAGAAGAAGAAGAAGAAGAAGAAGAGCTATTGTGACTGAATGGCTTTCAGGAATTACCCGGTAGGACTGATTTGTGATACAAATGCTGAACCGATTCGAAACGAGCGCAAAATCACTTGTATCGCTCAGTTTTGCTATTCAACATAATATACCTAAAATTACTAGATTCATTACAATATGTTACATATATGTTAAATATATTAAAAAAAATATCCCAAAACATCGAGGGTCGTAGGGGCACCATGTGTACTGTAGCCGCAGTAGAAGTGGTGTTTCTTGGGCAAGATAGCCTGACTGAGCCTGAGGCCGGTTTTGAATTCAGAGTTACCTTCTCTTCAGCCGGCTGCTACCCAAGGCTAGAGAACCTAATCTGTTCTGCTGGGGGGGGGGGAGAAGAAAAGGATTCATGCTTTTCCAAGGGTATTAGCACGTAAGTGAATGTAATGGATCCAATGGGAATTCGAACTCGGCTCTCCGATTCCTCAATCCGAGCCGCTATCCATTACTTCACCGTGTCTCCTATCTACGTACATAGGTAAATTAATACACAGGTAAATCAATAAGTCGGAAGCCTGATGGAAAAAAAAAAGCAATTCCTTGTGCCATACAAATATCTATTTTTGACATAAACTCATTTCTTGTTAATGTACTTAATTCTGTGGTTAATATTGATAAAATATACTGAACATTATACAATGGACATTTCAGATTAAATTTAGTCGACTATTTCACTCCGTGTAAGGCTAGGGATTTATTGATACATTTTCATACACTCACATGTACGCGAGCGCTCAACATACAGAAAAATGTTAGGAAAATTAATGACAAAGTGTAAAAAAATTAAATACATTTCATCTTTTAAGACTTCATTTGAAATGAAATGCCGAAAATATTAAATGATCAAAACATCATTTAAGTCCGACGAAGGCACGGTTGAGTAATCGATAGCAGCTCGGATTGAGGAATCGGAGAGCCGACTTCGAATTCAGTCAAATCCATTACATTCACTTACTTGAGAAAGGTATGAATCCTCTTTTTATCAAGCTATGGGTAAATAGCAGAACAGACCGGGTTCTATAGCTTTGGATGGCAACTGGTCTACCGCAGAAAGAAATGGCAACCTACTACAGGAAAAAATCAGCCTTGTCAGCCATGTATCGAATGATACATGATCGCCTAAGCGCGTATCACGCATGGCATTAAAAAGGAAGTCATGAACGAAGAAACGTATCACGATTTTTTTTCACTTGTCTAACGTCCGTTTTTATTTTTTAAACCCTTTATCACTTGTTTTCTGTTTAGGAATGTCTGCTCCCAGAAAAATTCCCGCCACCTTTTCCCACCTTGAAAAAGATATCAACTTATTTTACGGTGCAAATTATCTCCTAATTTAATAAATCATTACTCCACTCAGACTCCAGCGACGGTCACGTGCGATATAAATCACACGTTGGCTATGTTGGCGTCGAATAATCAAAATATGCCTGAGCAGGCGTCAGCAACAGGAATTAGCTAGGCATCCTAGCGGACGAGCATACTCGGAAACGAGTAGCTAGCCATTATTTGTGTAGTGGCAAATTCTATAATACCTTAACGTGTAAATATCGGCAGATATAACTCGACCATCGCAAATAAATGGAGAAGGAAATAAAAGGAATAAAAATAGCTCTAAAAAAAAGTCAGAGTTCTTGATATAAGAATGCGATATTTTCTTCTTTTAACTAAAAATGGAATAAACAAATATAAACGCAAATAAAAAACACCTAATAAACATTTCGAAGAAAAAATAAAGCAGAGCTTGCATTCGACAAAAAAAAACAAAAAACATCAATAATTTAAATATTTGTGTCTTTTGTTCTTAATGTGTCTTCCCGCCATTTGATGCAAAAGCAAAAAAAAAAAAAAAGGTCTTCAACTTGAACTACTTCACCCGCTCGTTCGCGCTTGATTTCCCTACTCCGCCAGCTTTTGCACACGGCACTGTATTGGAAGCACATTTGATGGGGGATCAAGTAATGCGGGAATGATTGATCCAAATAAAACCCGAAGAATTCTCCTGTATGTATTCGCGTAAAAGACAAACGAATGACGTGACTTCGACCACGAAATCTCGCAACCAGCCTCGTTTGAGCAGCAGCCGAAGACCAACGACACGGAACTAATCGTCCCAACATCTGCTGTGCTTTTTACTTCAAGACATTGCCTTTTTATGGATTCCAGTTTTCCATCGGTGAGCTTTTCATTGGAAGACATTAATATTCCGAACTCTGGTTCGTAAAATACCAATTGAAGGCAAATCGGAACACAGCCGGACCGAAGCTTCTTTACGCTCACTTCAAACGATCAGTTTGATTGTGAAAAGCTTAGGTTAAGTCATCATTAACTCCTCTTCGTAATTTATCAGATTCACTTTTAAATAGGGAAGACAGGAGAGATGTATTCTGTGTTGTAGATTTTAAAAGAACATGATTTGAATGCATTGCGTTTGAATCTTTCACTGAGGTTAACCTAAATCATTTAAACACCCAGGAGTCACATTTAGTTTATTATCCAGACTTGTTTCGGAAAAAAAGATTATATATAGAATAACTACTATCTAATATATAAAGCTCAATCTTTGTCGTGTGTATTTTCACTCGAAACTTTGAAAATTAATTAAATCTGTGACATAAAATAAATACGTTTTGGTTTACGCGAACTATATGTGACACATGGCAGAGTTGAATCCGATGTGTCTCTGGAATTAGAGACAAATACTGTATAATCATTATTAAATATATTAGAGACAAATACTGTATAATCTTTATTAAAGACATATTAGAGACAAATACTGTATAATCTTTATTAAAAACAAATTAAGGACAAATACTGTATAATCTTTATTAAAAACAAATTAAGGACAAAGACTGTATAATCTTTATTAAAGACATTAGAGACAAATACTGTATAATCTTTATTAAAGATATATTAGAGACAAATACTGCATAATCTTTATTAAATTACAGTTATATATAGAATATCTACTATCTAATATATAAAGTAATATGTATTTGAATCCGATTTGTCTCTGAAATTAGAGACAAATACTGCTTAGTTATTTTGGAACTTACGGATTAGGATGCGTCTGGCATGAGAAATTAACCCTGAATATACTCCTCTTAGAACAGGTGACACCTAGAGGTAAGTATAAGTAGTAGCAGTTAGTTACTCTCGTTCCCTGTGGGACATTCAGCTCTTTTTTAACACCGCATCTGAGGACGAATAGTAGGAGTTTCAGTGGGAATTTGGATTCACAAGCGACCCCCTTTTAGTGCGATCCGGTTTTAATGCAGAGTTTTCTTCTTGTAGACTGGTTGCCATCCAAGGCTATAGGACACAGTGCTATTTACCCATAACTAGTCGAGAAGAGATGGATTCATACCTTTCCCAAGATCACGTATGTGAATGTAATGAACTCGACTGGGATTCGAACTGGGCTGTCTGATTCCTTAATTCGAGCCGCTAAACATTACTTCAGCACGCCTCCATATAAATGATAAATACACAAATAAAAACAGGTTTATTATTTATATTTACCAGCATGTGTCATATCTTATTCAAATTCACGATTCATGTTTAATTAAATTAATTTACATAACCAGCTTAAAGATATTTAAAAAAATAATTCTCTCATTCATTCTCACTCTGCTCCTTTGTGATTTTTATAAATAAGCAATTGTTACGTTAATGACATTAATAATTAAACTGATTTGATAAAAGATAAAGACACTTTTTGCCCGGAAAGTGAAACCAACCATTGTATTTTGACATTGGCTTGTGAGTAAAGGAAAGTACGCAATGTTGACATTTTTATTTTAATAGTTTATTGTGAAAATCTGACGTCTATAAATTATCATTTTTTATATATATTTATATACGTTAACCCTGAAGGAGGCACAGTGGAGTAATGGATAGCGGCTCAGATTGAGAGCCGAGTTCGAATTCCAGTTACATTCACTTACTTGCTTATATGCTTGGAAAATATATGAATCCTCTTCTCCTCCTCCCAGCTATGGGTAAATAACAGGACAGACCGTGTTCTATAGCCTTGGATGGCAACTGATCTACCGCAGAAAGAAATGGCAACCTACTGCGGAAAAAAATCTGCCACGTCAGTCATGTATCGAAAGATACATGATCGCCTAAGTGTGTATCACGAAGACTTTCTGTGGAACATGGGGCCACGGTCTCTTCACGCTAGGTGGCCCTGCCGTGTTTTGCGGGTTTTATTGGGCGGAGTTCCTAGTAACCCAGTCTGCCCAACTATTAAATCCTCTCCAGTGAGGAGAAAAAATAGATCCACACTTCTGCTAAGTGTATTTATAGAAAAATGAGTGAAACTGCCTCAGCTGGAATTTGAACTCGGCACGTCGATTTCATTTTCTTTCTATGCCAATAGCCACTATGCTACACGCACATGCAGATATTAAAGTACAGAGCCAGATCAGGCCGAAAATAGAGTACTGCTGTCATATTTGGGCGGGAGATACCTAGTACTCACTTTCCGCTCTCAATAGAGTTCAAAAGCGTCTCCGAGTCCTTTTGGATGAAGAATTATTTTCCACCCGTCAACTTCTTTTTCACAGGCGGGATGTGGCGAGCCTCTCACTGATTTATCCCTACTTTCACTGAAAGTGCTCGGACGAACTACATTCCTTGGTTCCGTCAGATCTAACCTTCACGACTAGGACATGCCATGTCAATTATATTGTAGCTAACCACCCACATTCCTTCCGTATTCCATCGGTGAGAAGTAAATTCCGCTCCAACAGCTTCTTCCCGCGAACCACTGCTCTGTGGAACCGACTCCCAAGAAGCAGTTTCTCAGTTCACTACAATTCTAACCTGTTTCAGTGTATGGTTAACCGTTATCTCCCACCTCCTATGCGTATAAATTGCCTCTTAGCGTAACACTCTACTGCAAGTGATCCCCGGGCTTTGTACGGGTGAACCTTGCTGTAAAAAAAAAAAACAACAACAAAAAAAAAACAAATAAAAAACAAACAAAAAACAAACAAATAAACAAACATCGGTATGAAATATATGATTACCATAATGTTTAAACCTATTAAACTGCTTTAATTAGGACCATTACGGTAATACAATTTTGCGGAACATATAAGTCTACCAAATCAAGAGAAATCCGTGTAGGTCTTGGAACATAGAAGAGTGGTTTGACCCACGAAAAGGTCGGGTATCATAGCTAATATAAATATATTCAGTTACATATAAAGTGCATCCGGTTTATTAAGTATAGATAAAAGATACATTAGTTATTCATCGAAATTAATTTGACCATAATTTCCGATTAATGTCACTTTAATTAAAAGAGGAATTAGTTTCCTAAAGCGAAAATGTATAGAAAGTGCATTGATTTCCGAGTTTATAATGCATTTCAACTTTCTTTACAAATCTACTCAATATATATATATATATATATATATATATATATATATATATATATATATATATATATATATATATCAACAGCAATAAAAGATAAATATAAATTCAGGCGTTTCTCTCGATGTCTAATTATAACCGACGTCAATTCCACCCATATATACAAGGTACGGAGGGTAAATTATCACCATTTTTTTTAATTTTTAATTTCGCGCATGCGCGTTGTTTGTTTTTGATTTTGTCGACTGCACAGTATAGTAAAGTTAGTTGGGCACAGCCCGTGAGAAAAAAAATAGCACCATGATGCAATTCACTCCGTCAAAAATTTGGAAATGGCATGCTGTACTGCTTGGCATTCTTACCGGAAGCTCCAATACGAACATTTCAGAGTATTTGGGTGTCAATCTGAGGAGAGTGCAGTGGATTCGGAAAGAGATGGATGAGTCTAATGGCGATTACGAATGTACGGCAGCCTGGAAAACTCACTCTTAATCGTTCTGATAATAAAGAACTGCCGAATTTATTGATAGCAACAGACTCAACTGTCTTGAGGGGGTTGTGCAGTCTTGGGTGAAGAGGATGGCTGCTGGAAGACCCTGTGTCTGGCAACATGGCTCTCCACCATGCCACACAAGCAAGATAACACAGTCATGACTGACAGACAATTTCTGCGACCACATCACGCCTTACATCTGAACACCTACCTCCCTAAACTGCAACTCCTTTGATTATTATGTGTGGAGCGAAGTTAAACGAGAGAGCAACAAAATTCCTTGTAACAAAACTGAAAGCAAGGATTATGGCAGCATTCACCAAATTAAACAAAGAGACTATCTTGAAGAGCTGCAGGAGATTCCAAAGTCTTTGGGAGGCCGTGGTTGAGGCCAATGGCGATTTTATTAATTGAACTTACTCTTTCGTATTTCTAGATATTTTTATGTAATTTTGTTAAATATATCTGTTAAAATGAGATGTCAGTGTTATTTTTATTTATTTTTGTCTAATTTAGACGACAATTTATTCATCGCACCCTGTATATAATTTTTGACATTAAATATTTTTTGAACAATATTTTACCATTTGGCACTGCAAGAAAAGCCAGGATTCTGTCATCTGTGATTTAAAGACATATTTTCCAGTAAAGAAAGATTTACATGTCTTCCATCTCATTTAGCTTCATGAAAAAAACTTTCCTACCTTTTCTATAAACAGAACAAATATATGTCGTGTTTAAATCGCATGTTTAATTTATTTAAAGAAAAAAAAACTTGATATATCTAAAACGAGGCTTATTTTCTTATTCGTTAATGTCAAAATCAATGAACAAAACTTCGCCAATTCTGGCAATTTTTTTTTTTTTTGAAAAATTAACGCAATTATAAAACAATCGTATTTTATCCTCCTTATCCTTCCTACCATCTCCTCTTTCATTCATATCACACACCTCATTCATCATAACAATTTTAACAGTAACTCTGTACACTACAATCTTGACCTCTTGAAGTCAAGGGTCAATCTTTATATATCCTCCTTATCCTCATAAATATATCTTCCTAACATCTCCTCTTTCATTCATATCACACACCTCATTCATCATAACAATTTTAACAGTAACTCTGTACACTACAATCTTGACCTCTTGAAGTCAAGGGTCAATCTTTATATATCCTCCTTATCCTCATAAATATATCTTCCTAACATCTCCTCTTTCATTCATATCACACACCTCATTCATCATAACAATTTTAACAGTAACTCTGTACACTACAATCTTGACCTCTTGAAGTCAAGGGTCAATCTTTATATATCCTCCTTATCCTCATAAATATATCTTCCTAACATCTCCTCTTTCATTCATATCACACACCTCATTCATCATAACAATTTTAACAGTAACTCTGTACACTACAATCTTGACCTCTTGAAGTCAAGGGTCAATCTTTATATATCCTCCTTATCCTCATAAATATATCTTCCTAACATCTCCTCTTTCATTCATATCACACACCTCATTCATCATAACAATTTTAACAGTAACTCTGTACACTACAATCTTGACCTCTTGAAGTCAAGGGTCAATCTTTATATATCCTCCTTATCCTCATAAATATATCTTCCTAACATCTCCTCTTTCATTCATATCACACACCTCATTCATCATCGCAATTTTAACAGTAACTCTGTACACTACAATCTTGACCTCTTGAAGTCAAGGGTCAATCTTTATATATCCTCCGTATCCTTACAAATATCTCTCATCTCCCCTTTCATTCATATCACACACCTCATGACCATTTTAACAGTAACCCTACATACTTGACCTCTTCAAATAAAGGCTCAATCTTTATCTATACGCCTCATCCTTATAATCTTCTCTTCCTACTTCCCACCTTTCATTATTTATATGCGGACTATTTTCCTAATCTTTGTTGTTATTATGACTACGTTTCAGCCATTGAGGCCAACCTGCCTTCATTGGGTGCTTTCGATCCGAGTAACTTTCAGGGAATTTTCAGCTGAACTCTTTATTTAATCTACGGAGGTTGATTGTTTTCTTTTCGCTGTTCTTGTTTAGGGATATTTGTTTTGTTCTTATTTTAGCACCGTTTATTTATTGCTCAACCTGTTTTCATTGAATCCAAGTATGCACTGCCTGGCTCAGGGATTGAACTCGCAATTACTATGTCACCAAATTCATGAACCAACACTTGGGGTAATAAAAAAAAATTGTGGTGATCCATGATCGCCTTTTTTCAGAAAGGAGTTGGCAGATATTAGGTTGGGTCATAAACATTTTCTGTTTTTATTTATTAGGTTGGTGCAAAAATAATGTCGTTTTTTGACGTTCAACTTATATATATAAAACGACATTATTTTTGCACCAACCTAATATCAACTTTTTTCTTAAAAAAATAAGATGTAGTTAAATTCTATTCAATTATATATTCGCCATTATTGCAATGTCTTGCTGTCACTTATCATGCAGTTCTTCGATATCTGTTGAATAATATCCCGCCGGTTTTGATGTGAAATTTTTTTCAACGAACTCATGAATCTGGTTTTCATTAGTCTTCCCCATCAAAGCGTTTTGTAATGATCACAAATAGATAATAACCAGTTGGCGCAAGGGTCAGGTGAACAGGACAGATGGACAAAACATTTTTTTTTCAAATGCGTTATTCTTACTGCGTGTGGCCTTTCGTTGTCATGTGGGAGTAAAAAAAACATTTTTCTTATTGACGAGCACAAGGCACGTGTCAACCAAAATTTATGGACAAGTTACAGCTGCCGGACGTATAAATATGCATTTAGTCTTTCATTGCGTTTTAAGAACTCCAAATTAATAATACTTGGATGATCTCAACATACGCACAACATAAACTTCCTTCTATTGAGCTCAGCATTATTGGTTGGTTGTTAGGTTGTTGCTTTCCTTGACTTTATCTAGTGGCATATCGACCTCTATGGGTTATTTAATGCCAAAATCTAAATATTTTGTAAGCAAATCGGTATTTTAATTTTTGGAGATAATAATGGTTTAAGTGATACTAATTAACCCATAGATGGGGGAGAAATTGTAGATTCATACCTTTCTCAAGGGTATTTGCGCGTAAGTGAATATAACGAACCCAGCTGGAATTGGAACTCGCCTCTCCGTTTTAGAATTCCGAGCAATTGTCCATTACACAACGTGCACATCCAAGCTTATAGCGCCTGGAATTCCCAAACGGTCACCGATCTAGCTACTGACCAGGTTCAACGTCGCTTAACTTCTGTGATCGTACGGGAACCGATGTTTCAACGTGATATGGCCGTAATGACTAGCTGTTAGGACTTATCTTTGTCAGTCCACTGCCTTCAGCATGTTTGCATTCAACCTTGTCGGATTTAATCTATTTTCCATCACATTTTATTATATATTTAAAGAACTAGACTTCTCTCTATGCATAAACGATTCGCTTTTTTTCTTTTCGTAATGATAGTGTAGAACGAAAACACCCGGCTTCCTGACTTTCCCTATCTTTTCTAAGTTTCGCGATTTATGCGGATTTTCTAAGCTTAGATCTTACATAAGGCCGAAAGTATGGGGCACCCGGTGAGGATCGAACTCACTATTCAGTCGTAATTGATTCAGAGAGACAAGCTTGCTAACCATTACATCACGTCGAGTGCCCAAAGGATTGTCTAAGCTGAGCTTAGATGTGGCACAAAGCCGAACGTATGGGGCACCTAGTGAGGATCGAACTCACTACTTAGTCGTAATGATCAAGCATTGCTAAGCATTACGCAACGTCGAAGTGCCCAAAATTTCGACATTTATGATGTATATACCATCTTCGCTAATTGTCGAATAATTTGCCGAGGATTGCTTTCCACTAATGCCATTAAAGCTTCAGCATCAAAGTCAGGTGAACGCTCTTGTCTGGTTTTATATTTCAACGATGTTTCTCCAAAATTTTGCAACGAAACTTTGCAAGACAATTTCTTTCTCGGCCAATTCATTGACCACTAACTATAATTGTATATGTCTACATAGCGTAATTCCCTTACTTGAAGTCCCATAATATTATATGGTGTAAATGCACTTTTAACTTTGCCATTAGTAGGACAAAGAGATTTATTTTTTTAATCTAAAGTATACGCTTCTAGCCGTGCAACATGTCAAGCATATTAGTGTACTGTAATTTTATTTTTATGTCACAAGGATGATTACTTTTTAAGATGATGCATTCGTCTTTACAACTGATTTCTTAGAACGGAAATTTCTTATTATTTAACCTAATAGAATAAGATAAACGAAAATATAAATTGAATTGAAACGTCTGTTTTTTTTAATTTAAAAAAAAATCCTTAAGAGTAAAATACCAATATTATATTAAAGGCGATGTTGTCAAATTTTGCAAGTTGTAGTTGCACCAGAAATAGACACTGTGCATTAGAACTTGCAACATTTCAAGTTGAAGGCGTTTCTGTTAAAATTTGCTACCAGAGTATCAGATATAAATATTTACATTAGCTTTAGAAAATTCGTAAAACCCTTTCAAACACATAAACACCTAAAAGCCCATATTATATGTCAGATCCTGGTAACACGGTTTATCATCTGAGAGCACTCACGGAAAATTGGGAAAAAAAGTAGTTCCCGTTGACAAATTAGTAGTTTTATGTCAACTGCTCATACATCTCTAGTAATAACTACAGAAGGCTTCCTACGCTCCTTATAACAAATGGGACACTACCAAAAGCTAACTAATTTTTCCCAGAATTTTTTATTACTGATGTAAGTAGTATATCAGGCTACAGGGCCAATCAAGGCAATGAGGTACGTGATATGAATGCAAGAGTAAGAAATAGGAAGTGAAGATTATGAAGATATAGTGGATAGATAACGTTTGATTTGAAGAAGTTAAGACCCGCAGGAGTCTGTTTCACAAAGTAGCTTTCTTGAGGGAAAAACTGACTGAGTGGAACCTTTTCCTTACACTTCGAATACGGAAGGCATTAATTTGATTCGATGCCGTGTAGCATGTTTGAAATGGTGGAACTAAAGAATGGAGTTTCGCCGAACGTTTGCCATGGAAATAGCGACATGCTCGTGTCATTGCATCTGTGAGAAAGAGACTGCGTAAATTCTGTAAAGGTTTGAAAGTGAGGTTTGGGAAGTTCCAGCTAAGATAAGGCATAAATTCTCCTTATTTTTTCTTCTTTTTTTTTAAAATAAAAAAAGTCTAATTTGACTCTTGTAAAGAGCATGGCAGAATTAAGTCAATTGTTTTGTGTAGCGGTAAAATGAACCGACCATTTTTGCAGCATATAAATGATTATATTTGGAGGGGCAAATTTTATATAATAATAATAATAATAATAATAATAATAATAATAATAATAATAATAATAATAATTCTTGTTCTTGTTGTATGTGCCGTGTCGCATCATGACATTGGCGATCATGGCCTCCCACAATTTTCTGTCCTTTGTAGCTCTTAATAATTTTTTTCTTTTTGTTATCACTCCTAAAAATTGTTCCGCCATCCATTTACTCAAGTTCATCAGGTAGGTAATGCTCTGCTTTCCCCTGCGAAACATCTAGTCGGGGAACTTAGTTGAATTTTTAATTTTATTTAATGCTATGAATGCTCTTGATATTGAAGTATGCAAAACAACCTGGCCTTAAAACATTGCCCTCCAGAAATACACTGGTCGACTGCTGTTTTTTGACTGCGGTGACTGTCGTAAATGGAAGCATTGCCAGCTGATGTCATCTATTTCTAAGAAACAACAGGGTCAAAGGCAAGGTGAAGCGCATCTATGAACGCCTGACGTCCAGATTATTTTATTAATTTTGTTGGAGAAAATTCTTCAAAGTAATTATCATAGATAACGTCACCTACCAACGCTATCGATTGCCTCCCTTTTTTTAGTTATCGACCGCCATCTCGCTTAGTTCAAGTATCCATTTCGTAGCGGTAACATCCCAATCGTTTTGTGCCAGATAATTTTTTGTGAGACTTGCATCTTTGCGATTTATTTAACCATAAATTCGAAGTAGGTAAGTGTTAAATATAAGAATAAAAATCTAATTACATTAGAAGTGAAGAAATAAATAATAGGAAAAATACGAGAGAAGAGTGCGTGTTGTGGACTTGGCAGGGCAATACGACCGAACAACTTCAACGATCTGCACCATTTTGAAGCAGAAGGACGAGATAAAGGTCGTTACACTAGCAAAGGGTGTCTCCAGACTGTCCAGGCAATGGACGGATATCCATGAAGAGATGGAGAAGCGGTTTTTCCTTTGGATTAACGAGAAACAACTCGCTGGCGATACTCTGTCGGAAACGATTATTGCTGAGAAAGCCCGAGTACTTTATGGCGATCTCCAGAAGCATAAGCCGAGACCATAGACTCAAGAGACTCCAGAAAAAGAGCTTAAGGCCATTCGGGTTTGGTTCAACAATTTTAAGAAGCAAACTGCACAGGGTTGTGAGACAGGGTGAAGCTACCAGTTCTGATAAGAAGGTAGCCGATGAATTCGTGAAAGGTTTCAGTTCGCTTATCGCAAAAGAGTCTTCCAAGTGTTCAACTGCGATGAGACTGGACTCTTCTGGAAGAAAATGCCCAGGATGTACATCACCGACGAGAAGAAGATGCCAGGCCACAATCCTATGAAAGATAGACTAATCCTCATATTCTGCGCTAATGCGTGTGGTGATATGAAAAACAAGTCCCTGCTTGTGTATCATTCGGAGAATCCCAGGCGTTCAAGGCGAATAAGATCCAGAAGAGGCAGTTGCAGGTCAAGTGAAGGGTTAACAGTAAGGCCTGGGTCACAAGGCATTTTTTGTAGAATGGATCAACGACGTTTTCAGCCCTGAAGTCCACACTTTCCTAAAAAAGAACGGTCTTCCTATGAAGACACTATTCATCCTCGATAATGCCTCTGGACGCCCTTCAAACTTCAATGATGAAATCTTTGAAAATTTTAAATTTATTAAAGTTCTTTACCTGCTACCGAACACCACCCCTATATTGCAGCCAGTGGATCAGCAAGTGATTTCCAATTTTAAGTAATTGCATAATAAGCACTTGTTTCGTCGGTGCTTTGATGTTACCGAGAGTATAAACCTGGCCCTTCTTGATTTCTGGAAGGACCACTTCAACATTGTGAATTACTTCAACATCATCGGTTTGGCTTTGTATGGTTGTGGCGAAGGGGACCCTGAATTCTGCACGGAGGAAGCTGTGGACTGAATGCGTCTCCGACAAAGATTTTGAAAAATTCGCGACAGAGGAACCCGAAGTCAAGGAGATAATATCTCTTGGCAAGTCTTTGGACCTTGACGTTGACGTGGGCGACGTTGATGAGCTCGTCGGCGAGGACGGAGAGGAGATGACACCAGACGAAGTTTAGCTGCACTTGGAGCATCAAAACATGAAGAAGGTAAAGGAACTATCCAAGGAGGAAAGTGTGTCGGAGGTTGACATCACGAGTGAGATCAACGAAATGCTGGTGATATGGGAAAAGTGAACGATTTTGTGGAAAAATACGACCCAGAAAAATTTTGAAATCAAGATAATTTTGATAAGTTTTATGAAGAAAAGACCTCCAGCTGCCGAAGGCGAATCAAATGCCACAAAATTCCTTAAGTTCTGACTGAAAACGCCAGAAAGTTTCTTATGAAAGATTTGTAGTTTAATAAAATATGTTTATTTCATTTATTCTCTCTTATCTTTGTTCTTACATGTACTTTTGTGATTTAATTTCTTAGTGTCAGTTTTCTATTTTTAAAATTTCTAAATTTAAAATTTTCTAATGCTTTGGGAGAACTGAAACGGATTAATTAATCTTCCATTAATTATTTTAATATGAAATGCTATATATGTATATGTATATATATATATATATATATATATATATATATATATATATATAAGTATACATGTATATATATATATATATATATATATATATATATATCTATATATATATATATACATATATATATATATACATATATATATATATATATATATATATATATATATATATATATATATATATATATATACGAGAATATGAGAAAGTAAAGGTTTCATATATATCCAACACTGGTAAAAAATATAAGAAAAAGAAGTTGAAAATAGAACTGGAGTCTTTAAGAATATTTATTCGAAATAACAAGTTACTTTGAACTGTAAATCTAAATGGCACATCGACTCGTATCCGAGGATGCCAGTCAACTAGGGCGGCTAGGTGATCCCCATTGCAGACGCCTTCTCAGGTATATTTGTGTTTGTTCAACACCAACAAAGCCCATATGTGGTTTATACTGCAACTATGCTGAGTGGACCGTAGTTACAATTTCTGGGAGAGAAGGCGTTATCCACGGTGAGCAACAGTCTGAACAAGGCCAACACGTTCAAACCCTCAGTGACAATGACTTTTGAACCGTAGTGTTTAATTTGGGTTGTTTTGTTTTACGGCATATCAACCTCAATGGGTTATTTAATGCCGAAAAAATTTTTATTATTGGTATTTTTTTTTCAAAAAATGTATTGCTGGTAAAAATTATTTTCAGAATTGTATTGCTGTTAATAACGTATTCCTGGTAATAATTTTTCTTCAAAAATTTATTGCTGGTAATTTTACATGTTCATAGTGTTTTGACCCCAGTTTGGGGATTACCTATATACCCATAGCTGGGACCCTAACAGGTGCTACCACCCGGGTCAGGATGGATCTGGGAACACTATCAATTAAGAGGTGGATCCACGCTCCTCAAAACCTCCTGATCAGAGGCCTTGCTGCTGTATGTAGTTTATCGTCTTACTCAGGACGGGAACTATAGTGTATATATATATATATATATATATATATATATATATATATATATATATATATACTCCTTTAAAGCTTTAAAGAGGGGTAACAGAAGAAAGAAGAAAGGAAGGCCTCTTTAAAGCTTTCATAAATTTCCCTCTCACACTTGTTTCCCACTCCCACGCATACACTCTCACTAAAATTTTATTTTTTATACTTGTAGTTATATTTTCCGATTTCATTTTGAATTTGTAGGTTTGATGAATTGGATCGTGATTACGATTCCAATGTAATAAATTGTAACCATGGAATATTAGTGTTTGAGCCTTTTATATATTCTTACTCTGTACTGGACATTGAGTTCTACCTGGAAATTTATATATATATATATATATATATATATATATATATATATATATATATATATATATATATATATATATATTATGCGTAAGTATGCCTGTATTATTTAGTAGACTTCTAGACAGATAGATATGTAAGGAGTGATAAAAGTTACTGATCCAAAATTTTTAGAAATGAAAAATAAAGCAAAATCAAAGGAAGCGAAGCTCTCTTGGTTGGTTCCTGAACTTCTCAGCACCTCCTCATATACTTAAACTATCCCCTTCCATGCAAGTTCATATACCTTTTAACACAAATATCTATATTAAAGTATCACATGAAAATTCAATTGTAAGGTTGTGACATCCATTGACTATTTTTCTTTTTATCTGTGATCTACTTGAAACAGGCTACTGAGTGGCGTCTGTCGGGTGTGCATGTATACATTTTGAACTGCATCAGCTGTGTCTATGCATCAGTTATATATGAATCAGTAACAGTTAGTATAGTGAAAAGATGATAGCTTGAAAGTAAAGGCAAAAAAGGACGTTACATCAAGCGATGACGTATAACATTGTCCACAAAATGTTTATTACGTGTTGTTTTCGGCAATAACGTACAATGCACTGTCGTAGACAACCTCTGGTATGTAGCTGCAAATAGAATTTGAAATAGTCATAATTGGTACTATTATCAACATTATTAGTTTCGGTGTAGGTAGATAGGATGGGTAATAAGAAGCGCATACGAAACCTTTGAGCAAGACGTCAGTAGACTCTGTGGCATTAATAGCAATGACGTCATTATGAAGATTATTGATAAGTGACTTAAATTGACCCTAGCACGCTAATTCGCACGCAAAAGAAATAAACAAATTCGCATAGATGCAATAGTGTTTAAAAAGGATTTATGATGACGTCAGCCTGGGTAAGTTGTTTGCAGAACGAAGATTCATATCTGTAGGTGGAGTGCGAGTGAAGATTAAAGCTACTTAGATGATACGGAAAGAAAATGACAGATGATAAAATGTACCTAATGTAAGTATGACTGCAAGCATTTTGGTTTATTCTTATTACTTTTGAAAATTCTGGGCGCAAAGAAATAAATCGTTAATGGGAGGGAAACGCAAGCGAGGAACATGACACAGACACATAAGCGTTAGCTTAGTTAAATCGGAAAACAAATCGTTTAAAATATGAAACTTGTAAGCTTGAAATCAGTAAATAAAATAAGAAAGACTGCAAAAATATTGAAAGAAAACAAGAAACTTATAGTTTATTTTATTTCCCATGTGTTCGAACCCCGATAGAAGACAGGATTGGTTTTAAAGGCGCGCAGGCCCTCCTCACTGAAAAATAGGTGGATCATGTCAAAGTGAAAAACAATGCAAATTGACTTATGTTTTTTATTCCGTCAGATTCTCATCCAACTTTACTCATATTTCTTCTTCTGCTCCTCCTTCTCCTCCACCTTCTTGTTCTTGGTCTTGTTCTTCTTCTGCTCCTCCTCCTCCTTCTGCTCCTCTTCCTCCTTCTTCTTCTTCTTCTTCTTCTTCTTCTTCTTCTTCTTCTTCTTCTTCTTCTTCTTCTCCTCCTCCTTCTGCTCATCCCTATCCTCCTCCTCCTCCTCCTTCTTATTCTTTTTCTTCTTCTGCTCCTCCTTCTTCTTCTTCTTCTCCTCCCCCTCCTTCTTCTTTTGCTCCTCCTCCTTCTTCTTCTCCTCCTCCTCCTTCTTCTTTTGCTCCTTCTTCTTCTTCTTCTTCTTCTTCTTCTTCTTCTTCTTCTTCTTCTTCTTCTTCTTCCATGTGCCATGTCCCTTTAGGGCGCTGGCGATCATGGTTCGCCACAATTATCTGTCCTTTGTAAGTTCTTAATAAATTTCTCCTTTTTGCTATCTCGTCTAAACCCTGTTTTGCCGCCCATTTGAACAAGTTTGTTAGGCAAGTTATGTGCCGTTTTCCTCTGTCTCTCTCGCCCTCAATCTTCCCCGTGAGTATCAAATTTTCCAAACTCTCTTTCCTCATTATGTGCCTTAGAAATGTCAACTGTTTCTTTCTGGTGTTAAGCATAGGCGTCCTCTTTGTTTCCATTTTCTCTAAAACTTCGTCGTTGCTCACTCACTTTGGCATCCATGATATTCTCAGCATCTTTCTGTAGAACTACATTTATGTTGCTTCAACTTTCTTCTTCATTTGTGAAGAGACTGACCAGCATTCATTGCCATATAGGAGGACCGATATTACATAAAAGTCCGGCACTTTTTTCTTTGTTTCTAACGAAAATTTCCTGTTTCTTAATACATTGTTTAAATTTTGGAAGGCGTCTTTCGCTGACAAGGCTAGTGAGGCGGCACTGAGATGACGACGAACGCTTATCAGCATTCTCAAAAACAGGGCAAACAGATGACATATCCCGCAAAACATTTTTCTTTCAGCTACTGGCTGCAAGTCGTTGGGAATTAGTTCGAACGGGAAATGATATTGGATGACAGACAAGACGGAACATTCCATTTCTGAAATTGTGTGGAGATTTGCCATCACTCAATTGGTAGTGTCACATGTGTTCCATGGAACATGTTACCGCTTAGTGTGGACAGTGCAGTGGCCAACCACGAATCTTTACTGGCCGTGTCTAGAGGCGCTTGGTTAGAAAAGTCTGTGATAACAGAGAATCAGCACGAGCTCAAATCAATCATTCAGGGCAGATGGTGACAAATGAAACAGAAAAGGACACATACTTAATATCAGGAAGAGACAGTTGAAATTTCTAGGAGACATACTGAGGAAAGAGTATTTGGAAAATTTGATACTCACAAAACAGGTTGAAGGCAAGTTGGATGCAGCTGGGTTCCCTTCCCAAATCGAACTCGTAGGACTCGACCGTGGTGATGGAAGGCGGCCGGAGTGCATTACCATCTTCCCTTTTAAAATGGGTAAGTCGTTGATTTGGGATGCGACCTGTGCTGATACATTCTAGGCCGGTAATTTGATTAGGTCCGCGGTTGAGCCGGGGTTCGTCGCCCGAGACGCAGAGATAAAAGAAATAGCTAAATATTCTGACAGATTTTTTTTTACTCCTGTGGCAGTGGAGACTTCAGGGGTTATTGGCCCTCGTTCGATGGTTTTCCTTCGGAGGATTGGCGCGATTGCGTCTCGATTAAGGAACGAGCCTCGCGAAACGGAGTGGCTCTTGCAGCGTGTCTCACTGGCGATGGTTCGAGGTAATGCTTTCTCCATCATAGCGGCTGGCAGAGGATAGAAAAAAAATTTGTTTATAGTTACGTTGTTCTGGAATTGTCATCATTGGCCAACTGAACTTGCTTTGTTTCAATTATTGTTTCCCTTAGATTCAACTTACCATTTCTTTTTATACTATAATGTATTTCAGTGCTATCCTATAAAGTAGATATTTCAAATTAAAAAAAAAAAATCTACCTAACCAGCTTGAGTAAATGGATAGCAGAACAGGGAGGAGAGCTAAGAAAAAACAAAATTTGTTAAGGGCTACAAAGGACGGGAAATTGTGGATAGTGGAGCTCAACGGGGCTCGTGACGTTCATAATTTGATCTCTGGCGGTATAATGTGGCTTGGTCTATCGGTCCCAATTGTTTCGAGCTGATGGAAGGGTTATATCGCAGGCTCCATGAAACCATTGAAACCAGTTGTTAACAAGTACCATTGCAGGCCGGAAGTGTTTCCAGAATGGTTTGAGTTGTTCGCGTTGCTTGTTAAGGGTTACCTGAAAAGATCTCATGTATTTATTAAAGGAGAATAGAGATAGATAGAGACACAGAGAGGAGGAAATTAATTATTAAAAAGATAACTCTCCAACAATGGTCACATTTAACAAAATAACTACACTAATTCGCTAAAAAAGAGCATACCATGATGAAAAAACTGCCCTAAGCTTGATAAAAACATGTTTTATCGTAACAAATCTTTATGTTATTATTAGGAAGAAATCCCAAAGTATTCTTTTGATTATTATATTTTCAATCCTTTTTAGAACGTTCAAATTTTGGTTAAAAATCTTGTTTTTTAATGCGTTAGCGGTTCAACTATAAATTAGCATAGCAAATTTTAAATTCTTTTTTCGGTGAAAAACACATTGATTTGGAAATTCTTTCAAAAATCAAATTGTCGGATTTTAATGAAACTTTCAGGACTTCTTCACAAAAGAATGAAATTATTTTAGAAATGTTCTTTTTAGAAAATCTTGATAAAAAATATTTTTCCATCTCATTTTATAAAATTTGTAAGGCTTAATGATTATATTAGTTTAAAGCAGAAATCCTTGAAGAAATTCTGGTATATCTTCTGCTCTGAAAGAAAGCTGAAATGATCCGTAAGATATACATGAATTTCGTTTTGTAAAACAGGATCCCCAGTTAGTGAAAATCTGCCCAGAATCGTAAAATAAAATGCAATAAAAGGAAAACATTATTTAATTAGAAAAGCTTTTAATGGCTTTTATGAATAAGATATATTAAGGACACTATTACCTTAAGAAAAACATTTTCTTCGATGAATAATGATTTTTGCAAAAATATTTTCTTTTTTAAAGCTTTTATTAAAGTTTTAAATCTTTTAAAATTCTATATTAATTTGTAACGATCATGTGATATTGTTATTAAATAAAAACTATATTTACTAATCATAAATCGAAAAGCTTATTATAATTTAGTGATCCCCAGTATTTTAAAAAGAATTTTTAATTTTTTGTATGTGCATAAACGTTCTAATTTTTGTAGATACGGTTGTTCATGCACAACATTATCAAAAAATAAGAGCGATAACGATAGTAAATTTAAAGCCAAGGTATGTAAAATTCAATAAAACATTAGCTTACGGAGAATATGTACCTAAATTTTTAAGATTACTGAGTTCTTAAAATTATATAAAAAAGGAACTCACGCTATATTCCTCAATTATTTTTACGGATATATCCACCGAAGGAAAACATTAGATAAACATCTGTTATTCAAACTGTCAATATATCAACACCTTAAATAAATAGCTACTACTGTGTTAAAAAATTAAATTTCTGCGATATTTTAAACTTAAAGTAGGTAATATTTGTTTCAAATCAGATTAATTAAACTTTAAATCCGCTATTAGTCCTTAAATAAAGTTTCAAGAAAGTATATTTTATTTTTTGGAAGATTTATTTTAACACAGAGAGTTACATTCTGATGAAAGGTGTCTAAAAATGATGCAAAAAAGAACTATTTCAGCAATTCCAAAATGAAAACTTGTTCCAGTCAATATAAAGTAGTTTTGAAATACAGCAAAGTATTTTGATTATTGGAAATATTTAATGTCTTAGCTTGAAGTTAAAACTAAAAAAATCTTCAAGAATTATTTTTCATTTTTAAAAGTTCATTTTAAACTTTAGTTATCACCAATCTATGGAGGCACCTATATTTAAAACCTTCATAATTCGATGCCTGTGGTGTTTGGAAAGTTTTTATATTATAAACTCTAGTAACACTCGTACAAAAACTTTAACTACTAAACACTGTTCGCATTCGTTACACTGTCACAGATTACTGCTATGTAACAATAGTAACACCAACTATATGTTTACAGTTCTATTCATAAAACATTACCGTCAGAAATATTTTATAGCTTAAAACGAATTCTTTCTGAACAGACATTAAGAAAATTCAATACATAAACTAAATAAAAATTAAAACAGAAAAGAAAAAATACGATTACTCATCAGGCGACAATTCGCATAATGATCTAACTCTAGGTCAGTGATTCTAAAACGGGAAATAGTTACCAAGGAAAGAATTTCGTCTTCAAGAGGAGTGGTTTTAGCTAGAGGAGGAATTTAGTCAGGGACGTAATCGGGCATTAAATAAAGTGGAAGTTTTACATTTTAATCCTTTTATTTGATTGCAAGGAATAAAATAATTTGGTTTTATAAAAAAAAATATAATAATTACCGCGTTGTAAGTATAACGGTGAAGAATTAAATGATTACTATTCAAAATGGCTGAGGAATTAAGGAAAGCTGAGATCGCAAGGGCCTGGGTGTCTGGGAGCCATTGAAATTGATCGGGGACTCAGTCCTTGAAATTTTTTCTGATTTATTTTGCATGGATGGATGGATTTATTTTTCGATTACTTTTGTCATAATTATTTGCATATTGCAAATAAGTGAAATAAATATGTAAGGATATTAATGTAATAAAGATGATGACAAACTGTTTTTATATCAGGAGGACTGAATATCGATTTTTGGCGTTTCAAAGGCAATATCAGAACTCACATAAAAAGGAAATTGTAGATTCACTTTTAAAATCTATTCTTTAATTATTGTTACTACTACACCCATTTTTGGTAATGGGATTCCTTTCGTGTGCTCTCTTCAAATGGTAATAGTGATAGTAACAGTTTCCTTATATGGAAACATCCAACATCCCGCATGACCGAACAGCAAGTGCTCTTGAGGGTTGAAATTTATAAAATCTTACTAAAATGTTCAAGGAAATCGCTCTTTCTGAATATTTATTGGGGATTTCTTTCTTAACTTTTTGTCTGAAGTAGTATGGAGCATATTCATTTTTATTATATCATTATTTTTCTTCAACTTACATGTGCAAGCCATTTTAGTTGTTGCCGCTGTTGAAAGTCTTCAAGTGACGTGGTTTTTGTTATTTGACACAATTCTTTGTTTGTGATTCGGTATCTCTAAGTTACCTGTCTAAGATCTACACGCTTCACTCGCTCGAAGCCATTTTTAATCATTTATCTGAGAAAGCTGTTTTATGCAGCTGACATTTTAGACATTTCTGAACGGGTTATGGGAAAAGCTTGACATCCATATGAAGGCCCCGATCTGATGAGGCTATTTGAGAACATATCACGAGTTCTTACGCTAATATTTTGGCTTTGCAGCATCTTGCAAACTTTGAACAAAACTAGACCTAGCACAGACTACTCTATGTATAATTGCCTTATCGACTGTATTAGATTTATTATAAAATCCATACACTGATGTATTTCAAAAGTTAAGTATTTATGATGGTTTCCATTACTACTTTCATTCCATTTCTAGATCATAGATATATGTTTGAACTGACCCAATGAGTGTTCTTAAAAGAAAATCCTATACATCCATAAATACCTATTTACACAAGTTCTAAAATAGTAAGCTGGACTTCCATAGTATAGGCTTGTACCAAGCTAGGATAGTCTTGCGAAATATCAGTCTAGAGCAACAACTTCATGATATTTTAGTTTCATTCTTCATCTTGTATGTTTTGTATACCTTCAGGATGCAGGTGATCATGGCTCTCCGCACTTTCCTGTCCCTTGTAGCTCTTAATAGGTTTTGCCTCTTTGATATCTTTGTTGTTCTACCATCCATTTACTTAAGCTCATCAAGTATGTCACGCTTCTTTCCTCCGTTCCTGTTTCCCTCAATCTGTCCTCCAAGTATCAAATTTTCCAAGCCCTACTTCCTCATCACGTGCCCAACATATTTCAACTGCCTCTTCCTGATGTTCAGTATATTTCTTTCTTGTTTTTGCATTTTCTTCAAAATCTCGTCGTTGCTCACATGTTCTGTCTATTGTATCATCCGTCTTTCTGTAGAACCATACTTATGTTGCTTCATGTCTCTTCTTGTTTCCTGAGGAGTTTGTTCAGCAATCGCTGTCATGCAGGAGGACTATCACGAAACAGTTCAAGCAGCGCTAAATGTCAGCTGGAAACGACATTTATATGTTGTTCACTCAAGACAAGATCTAACCAAGGTAGAGTTTTACTGAATGGCGTGAGTTTTATGGACGCAAGAATTGCAGATTATGAACATATATAGGACATATAACGGTTGGATTTGAAGAGGTTAAGATTATAGTGGTTGAATGAGTGCAGTTCCTCTTGGGAAGACGCGAATGGTACCTTTTTCTTATCAAACGAATACAAAGGTAATGAGGATGGTTCGCCTCTGTGGCATAGCAGGTCTTAGCTGTAAAACTCTAAACTAGGAGGGAACTAGGGATTGTGGTTCATCAGAACATTTTCCATGGGAATAACAATAGAGTAACAAAATGATAGCAACTTTTCGTCTATGGGAAAGGGGCTGCAGAGTGGAAGATAATTAATCACCCACAATGACAATTGTTACACACTTTATGTCCAGAAAAGAAAACACTTAGAAAAATTATATATATATATATATATATATATATATATATATATATATATATATATATATATATAAGGTACGGGTCGAGCAGAATCCTAATTACTGTCGAGTTTCTTGCGAAACCAATGCCTATATTAGGGTAGAATAGGTTCGTTAGCCTTGGTTGGTAACCAGTCGAAGGAAAACCAAACTGAATTAAAAACCTGGAGATATTGTAGCAGATGATGTCACCAGTTCTATGTGTTCGGTTCTCGGTTCTTCGGAAATGTGCGGTTGTTTCTGCACAAGCCCCCATTACTACAATCAAAATATACGTGGGGGATAGTCTACCTGTTCGGTCCTAAAAACGTAACTGATGGATCTTGATATATATATATATATATATATATATATATATATATACAATTTTGCCGTGCTGATTTCTGTGTCCAAATTATCTATATGTACAAACGTTTCATTTTCGATATTGAACTCTCTTCCTCCATAAATATAGCCTATTGTAAGCAAAATTCAAGCATGCACGCACACACACACACACACACACACACACACATATATATATATATATATATATATATATATATATATATATATATATGTGAGAGAGGCGCTCAGCTGTTACAGTTGAATTTTGATTTCCGATATATCTTAATGGGAACATCGCCTATTTCATTTATTTTTTATCGCATTGTTTCTTTTGTTTTCTTGTAATTACGCAACATTATATTCGCAGTAAATTTACGACGAACGGAGATATTGAGCAAAATCCTGGGCGTAAATTTACAATACTGGATTTTATTCACTACTAATACGTGTTTGCCTGAACAAATTACCTTCTTTAATTAAAATTGCATCCGTCGTATCAAAATCCTGTTTACATGTATTACGATTGCCAGCTAAATCACTAAATGTAATATTTCGTAAAATAAACAATTTTGGTTTATGTAGTCGTTTTTTTTATTCCTAGATTTCTCAACTGTATTTTATGGGACATCTTCAAGTTCAATGTTGCATGTAATGATGCGACTTCGTACGCATGCGTAGTCGCATCAACTCAGCATCACCTTAGTCTGGTGAAGTCCTAAATGACGAAACGTGTCACACGAAACCTTTTCCCATTTTGACATAGATTTCCCTAATATATACAAAATTAAACACAAAATTAAATACGTAAATGTTAGATACAACCACTACCCGAGTGTAATAAAGCATATTTTGTAAGCGTTTCACCCCCAAGCAAGGCGGGAAGCCACTAGCATGCAAGGGGTTACAGAGAGTTGGAGCGAGAGCAAAGAGGAGTGATAGAGGAAAGGATGAAGAGAAGGATAGGAGATAAATCAAGGCATCTGGAGACGTCGATTGACATTACATTTGAATATAGCTATCAGGGGAACAGGAAAAGGGGAGGGAGATCCACAGGCGAGAAGTGCGAGACATGAAGCTATTGGAGTAGAAGAGACGGCTACATTTAACAGTTTCGACAGAGAAAGGGTGAGAGCGAAATTTTAATCTAGTTGAACGTTTAAATTCATGAAGTCTGGGAACCAGCGAAAGAAGCACATCGGAGCAGTTACCGTGAAAGTATTTGTAAAAAAGACAGAAGGAGGCGACGGCACATTTGTGAGAGAGCGACTGCAGACGAGATGCCAGATCAGGGCCAATTACATTGCATATCCGTCTCTGGATTTTATCAAGGATCTTGAGACAAACCGAAGGGATCCCTAAAGGAATAGAGTCCAGGTTATCTAGAAAGTCCAGTAGTAAAATAATTTTCGAAGAAAGTATATGAAAAGTTTTTAAAAGAAGAGGGTATAAAACAAAACTGGAATTTAAACTTCAAATAAAACAACAAATGAAGAACAATTCGAGGAAAAGAAAAAAAATTATTTGGTTTACCCCCGCCCCCTTTAAACTTAGAGGTCAAATGTAAAATAGAGAAAATATTTTTCAAATTACTTACTAAACACTTGCACAAAAATTCCGATTTACATAAAGTATTTAATAAAAACACAGTGAAATGAAAAGGCAGAACGACAAAAATTTCAAAACTAACGTGCAGCAAAACATCGTTAACAGTGAAATATGCAAGTGTGAAAATAAAAGTAGATGTCCATTAGAGGGAGTTTGAAAAAAAAATGAAGCAGTAATTTACAAATCAGAAGTAATAGATGCAAATAGCCAGAATATATATATATATATATATATATATATATATATATATATATATATATATATATATATATATATATATATATATATAGGGTGTACTGAATCATTCAAGCTAGAATGTCTTAGGAATTTTACCAGATTAGCCAGCCATGTGTGGAAATTAAGGGAAAAAAATTACAAAGATCCGATTGTAAACTCGAAGATTTTTAAAAAAGTTACACTGTGCAACAATCATAGTAATATCTGAAAAGTTAGCTATAATAACATTTCCAGACCAAAAAAAAAAAAAATACTATTTACATTATTCGGATTATTGTCCTCATCTTTGTCGCCATATTTATTACAACGTTTCGGCCGTTGTACGCTCCGGCCTTCTGCAGGTGATTGAAATGTCGAACTGAACCCTTTATTTCGCTCACTGAAGTAGACTGTTCTAGTTCCACGTGCCATGTTTAATGGATATCAGTTATCATTTATCTCCTATTAATTGCCCTCTCCAAGTTCTCCGCTGACTTAACCGGGTATTGAACTCACACTCTTTGGGTCCCGTCACTAGATCTAACCAACGCCTTTATCCACTGAGCCATGTGTCCTTGAGGACTTTTAAATGAGTGATCGGAAATTATGACTCGTTGCATACACACTAAAAAGTTCCTTTTGAGTTCGTATGAACCAGGATGAAAAGAAAGTGTGTACATTTCATTCACCCACCAACCGATACATTTCCAATGCTTTTGCTTTTCTACTCTTCCTCCTCCCCCTTCTAGCACACTTCACGTCGTGTGTTTATTTATTTATTTTTAAATAATAAAGCGTTCATTAATTTAAAAATAATGTAAAGCGTTAGGAAATCAATATCCATACACACACTGTTTATACTACATTTACCGACCTGAATGCTCGAGAAATTTCATAGAAAATATGTGTACTCCGACAGGAATTGAACTTGTATCCTACACAGAAACGTCATATAACCTGACGTGCCATATCATTTAGCTACAGTTATTTTAGTACACCCAATGGAGACGAAATACATTATCCACGTGTCTAACAATATAACCAGTAGCATATGGTGATTTTCTAAGCGTAGCTGAGATGTTGCACAATGCCAACAGTATGGGGCATCCAGTAAGGATCGAACCCACTATTCAGTCGTAACTGTTCTAACGAGATAAGTTTGATAACCATTACACTACGTCGTGGTGCTCCACTTCCCTATTTATATATCATTTCGTATTTATTTTAGTTATTCTTTAACAGATTGAGTCTCATATAGATGGTCTGGGTATCGTGTTTTTTACTATTACGAAACCCACTTTTTATTTCGTATAAAATCTCTTAGAAAATGTATAATTGATCAATGACTATATTTACCCTTTATTAATCGGTGGTAATAAATACATCGATGCATTTCTGGTTTTTAATGAAAATAGATAAATCATTTTCGAAATAAGGTTTAGGCCAAAGCCATACTCATGAGCTTACATGTTTGTCCATCACGACAGCGAAGGCTTTTACAATAGGAAATAAGAAGGCAAATTCAAATTATGGACATTTAACGCTATTAGGGTCATGTAAAGTGTGAAGCTACTGAACTCTGTAAATAACTTAACCCATCTTATGTACATCAACATTATTATTATTATTATTATTATTATTATTATTATTATTATTATTATTATTTTATTTCCTTTGATTTCTGGTGTGCACTCATTTCGTTCCGGGTCCCGCCTAGAGACCGTAGGTTAGAAATGGCATCATGACATTTTACACTGACCAATTAAAATATATATATATATATATATATATTACATAGATAAAGTCCTTCGTAACGTGTGTGCTGTACTCGTGAGAACAATTTTTCTATTTCTTTAAGGCATGGGCTTCCCTTCACTTAGTCGACGGGAATCTTTTCCAACCAATCCGAGGGCTCCAACTACAACATTGTTGATGTTTCCATGTGCCACATTTTTGAGAATTCGATGTCAAGGTCCTTGTATTTTGATAGCTTTTTGAAGATCTTCAACGATACATTGCAGTCTGCAGGGACAGCCATGCGAATAAGGAGGTATTTTTTCTTGTTTGCGGTCTCTAATAACAATGTATGGGCGTTTCGCTTTGGATTATTATTATTATTATTATTATTATTATTATTATTATTATTATTATTATTTCTTTTGGATTCTGTTGTATACACATTTCCTTCCGGGTCCCAATCGGAGACCTAAGGTCAGAAATGGCTTCAAGATATTTTCCAATGATCATTTTTGTAAAACAAACCAAAACACCCAAGCTCACAGATATTTTACATAAATAAAGTTCTTTTTCATGTGTGTGCTGTGCTGCTGAGTACATCTTGTTGTATTTCTTTAAGGCATGGGCTCCCAAGAATACCTTCAATGTGTTTATCGCAACTTTTCTAACCAATCCGAAGTTTCCTGAAATTATTGATGTCCACATGTGTCACATTTTTGAGATTTCCACTTCAAGATCCTTATAATTATTTTAATAGCTTTTTTGAAGATCTTCAAAGATACATTATAATCTGTAGGGACTGCCATGTCAATAAGAATGCACATTCTGTCAATGTTTGGGTGATTAGCTTTGAATGTTTTGTTTGTGTGTATTGAAAAGTTCCATAAAGTTTTTACAGGTCATATCTCTGTAGCAGGGTTTGGGTGATGTTCATACAAGTTTCTTGTTGTTTTCTTCCCTAAAAATTGTATATTTTCCAGTGCAGCTATTGGCCCACTCTACCATGCCCAGTTTTATATTTAGTGGGTGTTAACACTTTGCAACCTGATGCAAGACGGTCAATTGTTTCTGGATATTTATCACAAAACATGCATGTCGGGTTAACTTAATTTTTCAATATTTGTGCGTGGTAATGTCTAATTAGCAAGCATTGGCCCTGTGCAGTAAGAATAAAAACTTCAGTTTCAGCTTTTGACCCTGCACTACAAAACCACTGATGGGGACGAGGTTTGTCTACATCAGCTTGTTTGGTTCGGGCAGAATATTGACCACAAAGAGGCTTATCGTTTTTGCATTTGGTCCATTGCAATTGCTTTCTTTTTAGGTTCTTTGCTGCACCAGTAGGTGTATTGTGGTTTATTTGTATTTTTTCACCTACTACGAAATTCGCTTTAGAATTTGTTGTTTTCCTTTATTATTGAATAAAGTTTCTTATTTCTTTCATGTACTTTGACACAGATCATCATCGGAGTCTTCTGTAGGTATCTTTGAAGACCAGTTGTTGTAGTTTTGTAAGACAGTTCTAGTTGAATTAATCCTCTACCTCCTTCGGATCTGAACACATACAGAGGATCATCATCAGTCTTAGGATAATGCATGCGGTCGCAAGTGAGAAGCCTTCTCTCTTTGATGTCTATTTGATTAATGTCAGCAATTATTGAATTAAAGATGTTGAAACTGTATTGCACCACATGGACAGCTAAAGTGTTTATTGCTGATATTCTGTTTTGAGAATTCAACTCGGTATTTAACACCAGATGCACACAAATGTAGTATTCTTTATTGTTATTATTATTATTATTATTTTGACAGCAAACTGTCATTATAATCATATAATCACTTGTTTTCGTTTGAATTTCTTTCGTTTCCTTCATCTGCATCTCGGAACGAGTCTGGATAAATTGTTTTTAGTCAAACTTGAGGTTGATTAGTGATAATTTGCATAATCAAATGGCCAACAGATGTTGCCACTTATTCTTTCTGTTAGGCAGTCTTTCATGCTCTGTTAAACACGATACAAATTTATCAACATTTCGAGTTTCTGTCTGTACACACCTGCTTGAAGAATATACACCTATGTGTATGTGTTAGCATGTGTGTGATTGTGTATGTGTGGGTGTGTGTGATTGTG
>OZ038476.1:46578054-46588054 GCA_964036315.1 Acanthosepion esculentum | reverse complement strand
ATCTAATTGGAGAAAATGTCTTAAAATAATTGGAGCCCTTGAGCCAATTCTAAAGATTACCCTAATTTGACAACGTGTTAAGTACTGACTGTTGTTTAAAGACTTCCCCAATATGGAATTCCTACCACATCTCCTCCGGCACAAATTACAATTCATACTACTACTGCACTATGCAACTCAGGATATAAACAAAGAAAATATACTAACACCGAACTCATAGAAAATGCCGAATGAATTGGCCGATTTAATAACAAAAGCGATGGAAAGAAAGAAAAATAAAAGAATCTAAACGAAATCGGCTTTCGTTCGTGAGCATATGTAGTTTCAGCCGATGAAGTACAAAAACACGAAAACTTTTTCCACTTTGTCATATTTTTTACCCTAAAATTGTTATTGCGTTTGCCTATACCTATATATATATATATATATATATATATATATATATATATATATATATATATATATATATATATAGTTAATTTGTAATAGAGATTTTTAAAATTTCTAGACAATGTTATAAGTTGAGGCTAAGTTATCTCAAAGATTTTATTATGGAATGGAATTTCAATATTCTTTTGAGTAGACAAGCTTATATGTAAATTTTCCTCATTTTCGTTCTTAATTATACGGAAGAATGTTGTCACGATGATAAAAAGTGGATTTTTACTACAAACAAGTTTACATCACATTATAAAACACCTGGCGACTTGAGTCCAGTACAGATTCTAGCAGAGGATCATACTTTGTTTTTGGTCAGTAGTTGACACATTTGTTTTTTTTCTCTTGGCTGCATTTTCTCAATTAAAATTTGCTTGCGACTAAATTTTATGTGATAGAAAGTAGATTTAAAAATAAAAAAAAAACAGAGAAGGTTAAAGGGAGATAACTGCGGGTTTGAAGGCAGAACATTATCATTGATAACTCTCTTCTTCAGTTTGCCGACACTAGTTACTATATTCTTAATACTTGATATAATGCAAAAATACCACAATGATAAAATCGGTCAATAGTCATTTGTACTGGGACTTTTGTAATTATTTATATTGCATGCAATTACATGTAAACCATAATAGTATTTTAAATGTTGAAATCATATTTAGTTTTGGCATATGAATTTTTTGAAAATGTTCCTAAATCTTTGATTGTCTTTCATTCATTCCGCCCCACCTGCTATCCTCTCTCGCCGCACTTATGAGGCGCGCCACAGCGTTTGAGAACCACTGTTTTAGGCCCTTTCTTCTCCAGAAGGTAGCGACAGAGTGAGAAGAAGCATGGACTACAAGAAGACAGAATGCATGGTCATCAGTAAAAGGTTGAGCCCGAAATGCAATTTGCAGGTCGGGAACAGTAGAATCAAGTAGACGCGAAAGTTTAAATATTTAAGAAGCGTTTTGACCGAAGGCGGTAAGTGCGACACTGAGATCCGTAGACGTATTGGGATGACCAAGGACGCATTCCAAAAGCTGGGAGGGGCATTGCGAGACAGGAGGATTTCTTTGGTAACAACGAAAAGAACACTAAGCTCTTACGTGACATCTGCCCTTCTTTACGGCAGCGAATGTTGGACGGTTTCCTCAAAGATGAAGAAGTGACAAGAGCCGACGGAGATGTACTTCTACAGAAGGATGCTAAGGACATCATGGCCCGAGCGTGTAAGCAAAGATGAGGTCTTAGAGTGGATGCAAACAAGGAGAGGGCTTATACTTAACATCAAGAAGAGGCAGCTGAAGTTTCTGAGACACACAATGAGGAAGGAGGACATGGAGAATCTGATACTAACGGGTCGACGGAAAGAGAGACAAGGGAAAACAACGCATGACATACATAGCGGGCTTAAGCAAGTGGATGACAGAACCTGGTCTGAAGGAGGTAGCAGAGGGAAGGAATTTACTCATTGGGTTTAGTGAATATTTGTCTATTTTTGTTGACTCTTGTAAAGATAGAGCATGGAAGCTTGGATTTGGGTATTTTCTGGAGTGATACAAGGAATCTACCGTTTTTCCAGCATCATTATGATGGCACCGAATATAGGTATGTCTAATCAGAGTTTTCGACAACGCAACTTCAATTTTAATATCAATGTAGCGAGTGTAAGGTTATGGGAATCAGTTTTTTCGCAAGTACATATTATCTGGGATTTTTCCTTATTTCTAATCTTCAATGGTGAGAGACCACCCCCCAAACAAAACAACGAATTCCAAGTTGATATTCTCTTTTCATGAAAATTTAGCAACTAGGTGAATAGATTATGATGTAATATCAGGCAGTTATGTGTCATGCATAATACACGCTTAGGCGATCATGTATCTTTCGATACATGGCTGACGAGGCAGATTTTTTCCCGCAGTAGGTTGTTATTTCTTTCTGCGGTGGACGAGTTGCCATCCAAGTCTGTACAGCTCTTTGCCCATAGATTTGGGAAGAAGAAGAGGATTCATACCTTTCCCAAGTGAGTGTAATGGATTCGACTGGAATTCGAACTCGGCTCTCCGATTTCTCAATCCGAGCCACCGTCCATTACTCCGCCGTGTCTCCACTGTGCGATACACTTTTGTGTTAACATACCACCAAAATTAATCTTATATATCGATTTTTTCGTCCTTTCTTGACTTATTTTTAAACTCTAGATGTCAGGACTGGAGATTCTGTGCCAAAGAATCTCCCGAACCATTTGTCATAATAGTCTATTTACTATCAACATAATATTGGGTTGAATAGTTATTAAGCAAAAACAAAACAAAACCTTTCTATTTCTTACATTAATTTTATTGGAAATAAAAAACTTTCTTGAGAACAATTAGATTGAAAACAAGGTCTGTCGTATTTTGATAAGATCCCTTTTTAGGCTAATTTCAATACATATGGCAAACTAAATATTATTTTTTTTAATCTTTTGATGTTTAATTAAATAAAGAATAAGTAGGAAAAGCTTTATAAATTTAACGTTTCGCTATTTATCTAACTTCATCAGATTTTTTTGGAAATTGAATAATGAGGATCTGTTTCGATTTTTAAATTGCATGTTCTGTTTCAAAACAGCACCACATTATTCCACTTCCATCAGTTTTTTTAACATATTCCACTATTTAGTTCTTTTTATATATATATATATATATATATATATATATATATATATATATATGTGTGTGTGTGTGTGTGTGTGTGTGTGTGTGTGTGTGTGATATAATTTAATATAAAAGGCTCAAACACTAATTCCATGGTTATAATTTATTACATTGGAATCATAAACACGATCCAATTCATCAGACCTACAAATTTAAAAAGAAATATAACTCCGATTATAAAAAACAAAATTTTAGTGAGAGTGTATGTGCGGGAGGGAGTGGGAAACAAGTGTGAGAGGGAAATGTATGAAAGCTCTAGAGAGAGATGTAACAGAATAAAGAAGACGAAGGCCTAAAAGTGAAGGTGGGGATAAAAATTTAACAGAGAGAAGTTTTAAAGAGAGAAGTTAAATAACGGTTAAAATGAGTGAGATACAGATAAATATGAATTATTTTCAGATGCATAAATCACTACCGATTCGCTGACCAAAATTCTGTATTATATCCTCTTGGGAATTATATATATATATATATATATATATATATATATATTGACCACTAATATTATCAATATATATATATATATATATATATATATATATATATATATATGCATGTTTCATTAAAAACGACAGACAAGGTACTACGGTTAAGCTTTTAATATAATTTTTCTTGTGTTCGAACAAGAGCTTTTTTTTCTGGACAAAAGGTGTGTAAGAACTGTCCAAATGTTTTATATTTCCGAGCGCTTTCGGCTATACCTTTAGCCATTATCAAGGATGATTCGATGTTTTAGCTTAATTTAGTGTGTGCGTTATGTGGATGTCTTGGTGTGTGGTAGGAATGTTTTTAATTTCCGAATACGGTTAGCACATTGTGGCTTTGTTCGTAGTTAATATTGTTAAGAGTTGGCTTTTTCTTTTTTATTATTAAAGCTTCCATTATTTAAAAAAAATTTTTACAGGTGGATGCAGTTAATATATTTGTGTTTCTACTAGTATGTTTCTAATGGAGTCTGGTAAATTTGTGTGTGTGTTTAAATGGGTTCTAATGGAGCTGTGATCAGACAGGTGTAACGTAAGACGTCTTGATAAGCATGTAGTTGTGTAACCGATGTAATTATTTATGAGTCCGGTTTGATCAGGAACACAGTTCCTTAATGGGCATTTGAACTCATAGATAATGTTCGTTCTTTGTAATTTTGACTTAGCTGGTGTGTTGTTATTTTTGAGGATAAGGTTAGCTGTCTTAAATTTTTATAATAGAGAATTAATTTGATTTTTTTATTCAGGTCAATTGGGGTAGTATATTTCTTTATAATATGTCTTAGTGAAGATTCGTCTTGTTTGTAATTAATATGCATTTGTTTTTTGTAATAAATGTGTATGTGATTTTTGACTGTGTGTTCACTAACGTTATTACTTACTTTGGGGAGAAATAGTCTAATTTGGTGGTCTATAGGTGGTTAGGGAAGCCGTTGTTGATTAGTGTTTGTTTAACATTATTAAGTTCTTTGAGGAAGAGTAGTCGAGAGGATGAATTCTGGGTCTGTAATACTGGATTAAGCCGATTACCACCAAAAATTAAAAAATATTGTCGATGATAGCCACAATGTGCTAACCGTATTCGGAAATTAAAAACATCCCTACCGCACACTAAAACATACACATAACGCACACACTCAATTAAACTAAAAAATTCAATCATCCTTGATAATGGCTAAAGGTATAGCCGAAAGCGCTCGGAAATATAAAACATTTCGACAGTTCTTACACACCCTTTGCCCAGAAAAGAAAACTCTTGTTTGAACACAAACAAGAAAAATTAAATAAAAAGCTTAACCGTAGTACCTTGTCTGTCGTTTTTAATGAAACATGCATAAACGAAGGATTTCTGCCTATATATATATATATATATATATATATATATATATATATATATATATATATATATATATGTATTACTGATAAAATCACGCGATATGGGCATATTTTGTTTTGGCATTCGTAGGTGTCAATTTATAATGGATTTACATATCGAACTGAACCCTCTTCAACATTTAATAATTTTTTTTTTTATTTTCATGATCTATAGTGTATAATCTCTGGTAAGATAAAAAAAATTCCAGCGCAAATATCCTTGACATTCTGTTGATATTCATATGTCAATTATTGCTGAGAACTTAAATGAATGTGATTCTAGCCAGATCTTGCCTTACCCCATGTATTCGATTTCAAGATGCAAATTTCGGATATAAATTGGCTAATTACTGCACCAATAAAAAAGTAAAAATTCACATAACCCCTACTATAGAACAATATCCAATTAAATACTGGAAAAAATATGTCATAAATTGGATGAGTGCATTTTCTTCTTGTATGTTTTTGCCGTATGGTCTGCGCTGTTGTACAGCAAACTGAAATATTTGTCGATTCAGGTATCAAGTATCGATTCCTCCAACAGCTGTTGTAGACTCATGGAGCGAATAACAGATCATGTTGTGGTGCAGGATTTCGCTTCACCAAGTCCTCGTGGAATGCATTACGTTATTGAGATTTATAATGGTTATTTTTCTTTTACAATGACTCGGCCATTAGTTGTATAAGAAGACTCCAAAAAGGGAGTCTAATAAGAAATGAGAAAAGAAAAAGAAATTAAACTCAAAATTAATTCTAAATAGCCATTACGTTGACTGTTATTGAGAACTGCTATATATGCAATAGAACTGTTATGTTTATGCTTTTTATTTCTTTTTACAGAGGCATCATCAATATTCTGTCTTGTGATTTGCTACATTTTGTCACAACAAATTTACAAGAAGAAGCATTGAAAATTCTCGTGAGTACCAGATTAATTTACGTAGCACGAAGATATATATCACATTTGATCTCTTGGTTTTGCGTAATTTTCTTCGGTTATTTTACTCACATTAAGCTATTGTGGTAACTTCTGAAACAAATTTAAATGTCCACCACTTCATATCGATTAAAAGAGAAGGTTGAACTAAAAAAGAGACGAGAACAAATACCTAGACTGTTGCGGTCTTTGTGTGTATGACTTATGTTTTATAAATTATTTTATGTGTATATTTCATATGGATATTCTATAGATGGATACTTAACTTATTCTAGCAAAAATGATTCAGGGAAAAAGATTGTGTTGCACCAAACTTTCAAATGCAGTGGAACAACAAAGTTTTACAATCTGCATTTGAAATAATGTTTTTATTTGGGTTGAATATAGAGCACTGCGTGCAGTAGAGATTACACAACTAATTCGCCACCAAATTGAACACATACACGTGTATATATATATATATATATATATATATATATATAGATAGATAGATAGATAGAGAGAGAGAGAGAGAGGACAGAGAGAAAGAGAAAGAGAGTCAGTCAGACAGACAGACAAACAAAGAGTGTCAATGCATCCAAATTTGAAAATGAATGTGGATTCACATGCTGAATTTTAGGATTCACACACATTTGAACACGTGCACACCTTGACTGAAATAATTGTTATTGATGATGAGTTGACATCTTTTGATGTGAAGGAGTTCAAAAATTTTTAATCGTTTTTTATTTTGCAGTTGGCCTTCTAAAATTTTGTATTTAATGTACAGGGTGACTGAAAAGTAACTCACCAATTTTAAAATACTTATAATTTATTAACGATAATTTTTACAAGAAATGGATACGAGAGGAAATCTTTCAGCATGAAGTTTTACTTAAAATTCGATAGGGGCACCAGATTTCGCTACCAGTTTCTCGAGCCGGCCAAGAATAGCGCCAACTGTTTTCACTAGGAACTGTTGTGAAACGGAAGACATAACGTCTTGTATTCATCCTTCAAATTCTTCCAAAGTCTTGGTTTGGCATGGTAAACTTGCTGTTTTAACCAACCCCAAAGAAGGGAGTTAAGTTAGGATTCCTGTCTGGCCACTCATACATAAAATAGGGAGTTCCTTTCAATCACTCTGTATACTAAATTTCAGTATTATATGTATACATAATAATAGCTGGTCACTAGTATTCGAGGATACCCATATACTAGGGCGACTAGCCAATCCCTATTGCAGACGTTCGATCAGGCACATTTGTGTTTGTTCAACACCCACAGAGCCCATATGCTGAGCAGATCTTTGTTACAGTTTCTAGGAGAGAGGACATGTTATCTAGCGTGATCAACAACATGAACAAGGCCAGCACACTCAAACCCTCGCTCACAGCTATCATCTACAGGGCTTGGATCAAGCCGTGGTATGATTTTCACCAAAGGTACCGCACGCTGAGATCGCCTTCTCCAGACCGATAACATAAAAAAAAACCTTCCTGACAAATCTACCGTGGTGAGATTTGAACTCGGGTCTCATGTTCAGAAAGCGACCGTTCAAACCACTCGGCCACTATATCTAAATACATGCGCACAGATAATATCTCAGTTCGTTACGGTTTCATGCAGAACACTCATTGAATATGGGTACAGCGTCAGTTTAAAGGTGGCATTAATAGCGATATTAACTGGGAGCTACTCTGTCAGATCTATTACTTTGAAGTAGAGAGTTACATCATCAATAGGTGCCCTATGATTGGGGATTTGTATTATAATCTAAACAACGCTTAATAAATAGCAATGGCAAGAAAGAAAGAAAGAAAGAAACAAACAAACAACGAAAGTAATAAAAGGAAAATAAGAATAGGAGAAAAATGAAAGCGAAAAAAGAGGTAAGGAAATTTTAAAAGTATAAAAGAAAAAAATGAAGAAAGCAGT
Source organism: Acanthosepion esculentum (assembly GCA_964036315.1). Taxonomy (NCBI): domain Eukaryota; kingdom Metazoa; phylum Mollusca; class Cephalopoda; order Sepiida; family Sepiidae; genus Acanthosepion; species Acanthosepion esculentum. The sequence continues at coordinate 46,580,216 of OZ038476.1, read as the reverse complement.
GGAAGTTCAAAAAATGAAATAAGAATGTGCGGAAAAAGATAGAAAGAAAAATACAAACAAGAAATACAACATTGTAACATTCTTGTAATTCACGTTTAGTGGTGAATATAGAGCTACATTGGACGGACATAATGAATGTGTTTGGAAGCAAATAAGCGTACTGGATTTTATTGCTTGGAAACTTATAAAATATAAAACGGCTTTTAATAAGGTAATTCTACAATATTAGGACGGAAGTTATCGCGAACTATACTCTTATAAACCACTGACAATTTTTTTTATTCATGTTAATATAATAAACGAAATTCACATTTGATCGATCACTTAGAAATTTGAGAATTATAAGGGGGTTAGATTCATCATTAATAATGTCAGACAAGTCAGATAGAAATTTAAACCAAGATGTGAAACTAAATATTAATAATAATAAATGACATATTGGAAGGACAAATATATTGTTTTGTGGATTGGGAGAGAAAAAGCAATAGATTTCCAATGTTTTGTAAATATTTCTAATCAAAGCTGATATTAGAACCTAGAATTAGCACAATATATTTATCGTATAAATATAAATAAATGGAGGGGCGATGGAGTAGTGGATAGAGTCTCGGATTGAGGAATCAGAGTTCGAATTCCAGTCGAATCCATTACTTACGTGCTAATACCCTTGGGAAAGGTATTAATCCTCTTCTTCTATGGGTAAATAACAGGACAGACTGGGTTCTTGCCTTGGATGGCAACTGATCTAGGAGGACAACTCTGAATTCAAAACCTCCTGAGCCTCGTTTGGGGACCTTGCACCAGGACTCTATTCGGCCCTTCAAAAAGCACAAAGCTTTCACCAATATAATCGAATCATATGTGCTGGTGTCTGGCTCTTGGTTCCTAGGAACTGAGCTGTTTGACACTACGACGCTTGAATACGACGGAAGAGTCCACCATAAATATAAGTATATCATAAAAATATATAAGTATATATAATATATATTATTAAATAAGTATATCTATAATATATATATATATAAGTAAATATAAGTATATCACGAAAAATGCATCAAGTTCCCTTGATTTGTGCCTATTTTATAATAAAAATTTTAATAGAAATTTTAATAGAATTCTAATAGAATCTGACAACGTAAACACTGAATCCACATATTAACGCATTGAAGTTTTTGTCAATGACCTTTTGCGTTCTTATATAGAAAACTTCAACATTACACACTTTGTTTATTCGCTTGACAATGTAAATTCACGGGCTGAATTACACAACAGTTATTCTACACAGAAACGCCAAACCGAAAAAATATATATTATTGTTCTTATGCAAATAATTATTTTAAAGCACAGTTTTTGTCAGATTTAATATTTTTTAAGATAATGGTTTAAATACCAACTGTGATAGAAAAAAATGTCGATAACGACGTTCGGTTACTGTATCTAATTTTACGTTAGTTTGATACGCCAGGTTTTATTGCTAAACCATCCTATTTCCTAAGAACTATCAAATATAATACCGATATCTGAATTGGTAAAGATCTTCTGCTTCTGTGAAATTCATGTTTTATCTCTGGGTCATTTAGTGCAGATATATACACTTGATCAGTGGAGAGATGTATCGAGATCAGAAGGACGTATGAATTTTGAATTTTCGTCAAAAGAAGCCTGGTAATAATTCTTCTTCTTTTATATGTCCTGTCCTTTCGGGACATGAACGATCATGGCTCTTCACAACTTCCTTACCTTGTTGGTCTAATCAACATTTAATTCTTTACCATCCTCCTTTTTCCCCCACTCTGTCATTTATTCCCACATTCATAAGATAGATTACTCGATGTATTCTTCTGCTTCTCCTCCCATCGGTATATCCTGTGAGTGTTAAATTTTCCAAGTACTCTTTCCTCATAGTATGTACTAAAACTGTTCGCTTTATGATTTTACGTAGAAGGGAGCTTTTATTTGCTATTTATTTTTAACTTCCCCGTTTCCCACATGTTCTGTCTATGTTATTCTCATCATTCTTCTCTATAACCACATCCCTGACGCTTCAAGTCTCTTCTTCACCTCTAAGGAAACTGCTTAGTATTCATTACCGTATTGATAGATAACGGTTTAACACTCATGTCTGTGTTTGTAACGTTATTTTTCTATCTCTTAATACTTTA
>OZ038476.1:46548054-46573054 GCA_964036315.1 Acanthosepion esculentum | reverse complement strand
TAGGGGTAATTTTTATAAATTTAGCATAGATGATAAGATTATTTAACACAAGTTATGTTGCGCTAGAGGTAATCTTGCCTAACCCTGTAAGAAGCTACCAAACCAAAATATAATCCAGAACATGTGAGTCAGGGTTTTAAATAGCGAGAAAATAAAATAGAGAATAAATAGCAAATAAAAAGAGAAAATAATGAAATAAGATGTCAACTTTCCACGATAAAATAAACAAAAGTTTTGGAAGGAGATTCCTACTAATATTACAGTGATAACAATTGGTAAACTTGCGAAAATTTACTGAAAAAACTGTTTTAAAAAACTGTTCCTACCGATTTTATTTTCGGTGCTGTTCGCCATTCCGCGGGCCATATATACAATAGCCAAATATCTTTTTCTGTTCTGTGAAAAGGTGACATGCCAGATCATAAATAAAATCTAATTAGTCATAAAAATTTGAGTTAAAGTTAAAAATTATTTTCAGTAACAAGAATTAAATTATATATACATATATTTCCAGCTACTCCAACTTTAAGCACAACTGATAAGGTTCTGCAGATTTATTTCCTTTTTCTTTTCTTATAAGTTTTTCTTTGCTGGATATAAATTATGTAAAAATTACCCGAATGTTCTGTATGTCCGTGTCCTTTCCCCTTTTCTTTTAGCCATTATCAAGGATGGTTTTATCTTTACTTTTAACTGAATGTAAGGATTTGTTATGTATGTAGGAAAAAAACATTCCTACATGGTTTTAAAAAATGACACAATTCTGCTGTCCAAATACACAATTTCACACACACACACAAACACACACAAACACAAACACACACACACACAAATATATACACACACATATATATATATATATATATATATATATATATATATATATAATTCCACAGCCTTTTACCTGTTGTAGAATTGATTTTAAAAGATGTTTTAGCGATATTTACTAGCTTTAACTATGGCACAAAACCACACTTACAGAGTACAAAGTGTAGATCAACACAACAGTAAAATGGTTTGTAAAATTAGCTACAAAAAAGTTATTTCTAGAAAAGAATGATTTTATTTTAATCAAAGGAATTACATCATTAGAAGTTTGAAACTGACAATCACCATGCAATGTTGATTCCTATGTCCACGCTGTCAATATCTATATCTACATGCGAAGATGTGTCGGTACGTTTCCAGTTTGCATATGCCGTGAGTGAACTATTTAATGAACTTGCATTCTGTACATTCTTGTACTTCTAAAATGTGCACTTGCCTGAATGTCATATCTAGTAACATTGTATCTGTCTTTGCCAACTTCACGTCCGTCTTGCATATCTCTAATCGGCTTTCAAGCCCAAGTATAAACTATGATTTTGGATGCTGATTTTTCAAGTTAGGCGAAGCATGATTGAAAAAAATATTTCCTAGCAGTTTTGAATTTTAAAATCTTTAATAGTTGCATGAATGCAATTTCTTTCTTTCTTTCTTTCTTTCTTTCTTTTTTTTTTTTTTTTTTTACATAAGACAGTTTTATAATGGGGAGCTAAAACCTTTCTGGCCCAAATCACATTCTAAAATCAAATCAAATGACGGATTTGTGTGGGAAAGTGCGACGTGGTGTCGTTGAGAACTTTTCGGCAACACATCGTTGTGGTGGTAGTGGGGGGGGGCATTTTTACAAAACCGTTTCAACGTCATGAGTAAAAGTTTGCGGCATCACAAAATTAGTAAAAATCAAAAGAAAATCCACAAAATAAGATACGTCATAAGTAAGATAATAAGTAAGCGACGTCTGATAATCAGTAAAATAAAACAGAAAATCAATAAAAATAACAACGTAATAAGTAACATCTGAAAATTAGCAGAAATATATAAGAAAATCAGTAACAAAGTAGCGTAATAAAAAAGTAAATAGAAATCTCATAATCAGCAAAAATAAATCAGAAAATCAAAAATTATATAAAAAAATAATTAAGTTTATAATTTGAATATGAGCAAAATTTAAACATTAAATCAGCAAAACTCCACGTAATATATAATAAGTGGCATCTGAAATTCAACAAAAATAAACCCTGTATGGCAACAGATTGACGCTTTAGTGCGATCTTCCGACCACATTAAAGCGATAAACTATCAATCATCATACAGTGTTTCTCCTTTGTCCACACTATCAGTGTCTACTAAAGAGTTGGATGAGTCGAATGGTGATTACGATGGTACGGCAGCTGGATAAACTCACTCTGATCTTTCTGATAAGAAAAGAACTCCCGAATTTGGTGGTGAGGGCCTCAGACTCAACACGAAGGCGTACATCGAGTGCTTTGAGGAAGTTGTACTGCCCTAGGTGAAGAGGGTGGCTGCTGGAAGACTCTATGTCTAGCGACAGGACTCTGTACGATTCCACACAAGCAGGAGAACACAGCCATGGCTGTCAGACAATTTATGCGACCGCATCAACCATTATATCTGGCCACCTAACGCCTTACACTGCAACCCCCCACCCCGGATTATCATGTGTAGGATGCAATTGAGCAACAAAACTCTTTTTAGCACCAAAGATGAACTGAAGGCAAGGATTATGGCAGCAATCACCAACTAAAAAAGGAGACCGTCCATAAGAATTGCTGGGGATTCCGAAGTCGTCTGTAGGCGGTTCATGCCAATTTTATTGACTCTTTAGTATTTCAAGATAGTTTTGTATAAATGAGATATAGTAATTTTCATTTTTCCGTAATTTACAAGACAATTTTTTCTTATCGAACCTTGTATATATATATATATGTATGTGTGTGTGTGTGTGTGTGTGTGTGTGTGTGTGTGTGTGTGTGTGTGTGTGTATATATATATATACTTACGTGCTAATACCATTGGGAAAGGTATTAATCCACTTCTTCTCCCTTCAGCTATGGGTAAATAGCAGAAAAGGCTGGGTTCTATAGCCTTGATAGCAACTGGTCTAAAAGAAGGACAGCTCTGAATTCAAAATCTGCGGAGGGTCGTTTGCAACCTTGTGACACGTAATGCACCAGATCTCTGTATTCGGTCCTTCAAAAAGTTTGGTTGATTCTGCACAAAGCCTTCACCACTATAATCGATAGTTTATTTGCACCCAGGTTCTTATAACGTTTTCACCATTCTTGGCAGATTTTTGTTATCACAATGTTGGATATTTAATTACAAAGATGCTAGAAACAGAAAGAAAATGGAGCTAAATGAAATTGGCTAGTTTAAATACACAAAACGCATTTAAATAAAATATTCTAAATTTAAAACCCCCAGTGTCTCTCGTTCGTGCGAATGTGTAGTGGTATCAACGTAAACAGACCAAAAGTCCGATGAAGTCCTAAGGGACTAAACGGGGCACACAAAAATTTTTCCACTTTGTCAGTCCTCATATCAAAATGGTACAGCATGCAGTTGTCAAATTTCTGGCAGAATGAATTACGTCAGGGTGTTCGTTTTCTCCGAAACGGTGCCCAACTGACCCTAGTATAATTTGATGTCGACAAAATAAACAAATGAAGACAATTTGCTCATCGCAACCTACCTACATACATACATATTCATATATATATATATATATATATATATATATATATATATATATATATATATACACACACATACACACACACACATTAAAAACGACCGAAAAGGTACTTTCCTTGTTGGCTACCGGATCATGTAATTTAATAATTGTGGATTTAGGCAGCTATCCCTCTTATACATATATATATATATATATATATATATATATATATATATATATATATATATATATATATATATATATATATATATATATATATATATCTGTGTGTGTGTGTTTGTTGTTGTTGTTGTTGTGTGTGTGTGTGCTTGCGTGTATTATATATGTATGCACATAAAATGGGGTAATGAAATGAATCCTACGTTTCTCTTTATGCTTGCTTTAGCAAAATTTTCAAATTGTGTATCGCAAAATTAATTTGCGGTTATAGTGATTAAAGAAACTGCTCTTGTCGTAGTGCGAAAGTTATTTAGCGTGTCTCGCCGATCATTCGATAATCCGATCTTTTCTTCCTTGCCTCGTTACGGTAGTCTTGTGTAAATAAAATAACTGTAAAAAGACAATTAAGAAAACAACTAAACGCTAAAAGAAAAGAAATTCAGTCGTAAAATTAAATCTAAGAATATTAAGCCAACGTTTCTCCCGTGTCTAAGTATGAGTATGTCGCTTCCACACTAAACCTCAAAGCAGCGTTTGACTGCGATCTCATACATATGTAAAGCGTGTTCCCAAAAGTTACCGAGTGGTTTAAAACCTATTTATATTTTTAAATCATATATATTGGTCTATTTATTTTGTAGATCAGAGAAAGAGGAACGCGATAAAAAATATTTTCGAAAATGTAATTAAATTTTTAAACCGTATTTTGGTTTGGCTATTTTGAAACTTAAGTGCGATTTGTTCGCCATTTTTTATCTCGAGGTGAAAAATGAAGCTGGATTTTTTAATTAAATAACTGAACATTGGCATTCTTATAAAGAAACTTGAATATAAGAAAGATGGAAGAAAAGATGATTGATTTGTGAAAGAGTTAACGAAATTAATAATTCCTTTCTCGCTTCTGATTTTGAATCCCGATGAATAGTTTTTATAAAGTGTTATATAATGAGACGCCATTTTAATTTATTTTGATTTTACGTTTTCATTACATCTAATTCATTCATTTATGTTTTTCCTTTCGACCCATTCCTTAAAATTCCTTTTACTCATTTATTCAGACGTTTTAGTCTTACTTTTTTTGTTTCTCGGGATAAATGTTTTGAGACGATAAATAAAGGAAAATTAATGAGATGTGGAAGGATTGCAGTGGTTGTTCATGTAATTTTAAACATAAATGTATAGGTAAAGGAAAAAAAATTCACTATCCCATATTCGTTCATTTATGCAAAAATAAAAGAAACGAAGTGGAATCAAGTGAAAGATGAAGAAAAGAAAGAAATAAAGAAAGAAATAGGTTTTATGAAATTTGAAGAAAGAAGCAAAATGAAAGAATACAAAAGACAGAAAAAAGAAATAAATAAGGAAAGATGTGAGATGAAAATTGAAAAAAGAGGAAAGAAAGAAAAAAAATGATATATGGAATTAAGAATAAAAATGAAGAAAGAAAAAGAAAGGATGAATGGAAGAAAGAAAGAATATGAAATTTGAAGAAAGAAAGAAACAAACAAACAAAATGTCATATAGAATTAAGAATAAAATGAAGAAAGGAAAAGAAAGAAAGAAAGAAAGAAAGAAGCAATATGAAATTTGAAGAAAGAAAGAAAGAAAGAAACAAACAAAATGACATTTGGAAATAAGAATGAAACGAAGAAAGAGGACTGTGACAGAATGAATGTTTGTGACGGAGAGAGAGAGAGGGAGAGAGGGAGAGAGAGAGAGAGGGAGATAGGGAGGGAAAGAGGGAGAGAGAGGGAGAGAGGGAGATAGAGAGGGAGAGAGGGAGAGAGGGAGAAAGAGGGAGAGAGGGAGAGAGAGAGGGAGAGAGAGAGGGAGAGAGGGAGAGAGAGGGAGAGAGGGAGAGGGAGAGATGGAGAGAGGGAGAGAGGGAGAGAGGGAGAGAGAACCGCCAGAAATGGCTAAACTTGAATAGACTGATATAGTTATATATATATATATATAGAGAGAGAGAGAGTGAGAGATAGACTTGAATAGATTGAGATAGATACTTGAATAGACACACACACACACGCACACACACACATATATATAGAGAGACATATAGATACATAAGAATAGACTTTGATAGATAGATAGATAGATAGATAGATAGATAGATAGATAGATAGATAGATAGATAGATAGATAGATAGACGTAGAAGGAAAGTTTGAGAAAGTGAAATAAAAAGAAATCTGGCAGAATAAAGTTACAGTGCTCAAAACGGAAAAAAATAATTTCCCGGTAAAAGTCGGTATTTTCGAGTCGACCGCACCCAATATCAAACATCGGATTTATTCATATGGCCTTGAACGTTGGTCGAACAAAATAGTCAGGGGTAACATGTAATTACCATAGCCAAAAGTAGTGGAAGAATAGAATTAAAAAAACGCAGACACAGTCATCTAAGAATATCGGGAAAAAAGCAGACCTCAAGAAGAAAAAATAATAATTAAAAAAAAAAAAATGAATGAGAAACATTCTTAAATATCAATCATATATCATCAGAAAACAATAAAAAGAAAAGAATAGAAAAGAAGCAACGAAATGAACAGTTTTATTGTTACTTACAACTAATTTTAGTATTTAGTTGTTTTAGGTATTTACTTTTTGCTACATGCGTGATTTTTTTTTATTAATATTAAGAAAAATCATTTTGCCTGGGAATTTTCTCGCTGAATAGATTGAAACCGTGAGTGGGCGTGGTTGTGAGTTTGTGGTAGGAGTCACCGGTAAAGAGGCGTGGAACGCTCTCCATCTTAACCGCATACGGAAGAATTTCTTTACTCTTTAACAACAACAACAACATAAAATACGTTTAAAAAGCAAACTTTTTTATATAGTTTTATCAGTGCTCATTTCTGAGTCAATTTGCATTTTACAAACGCTTTGATCACTCGACTGAGATTCTCTTTTCTTAACATATTTGTACGTAATTCATGATTAATTATGATTCGTTTTCTGTAATCAACTCTAATTAAGACAGGTTTTCCCGAATGTTTACCGTTTTATGGAGTCTTTGAATTTGCGTTCTCCAACATGAAATAATTAAAGTGTGTGAATATTTATTGATTATTTAATTAATTTGAATTGTACTTATTTTTATAGGTCTACTTAACGGTATTTAGTAAGGATTTATTTTCTGCTTATCTGGTAAATTTTTGTGAAGGAAAATGATCATTGTAAAAAGAAGTATATAGGTTTTGTTGAGCCTAATGTGTTAAATAAACATGATTTATACACTAGCTATATCTTGTCGGATATCGATGGTTACCGGGTAAAAAAAAAATCAGCATTTCGGATACTGATTTTTTAGGTAGGTATTTTTTTCAGTTAGAATTTGGAGTAAATTTTTTCTCTTATTTGAACTTTATGATTGCTGATATGCATTTTGAAATCCTGACAGTTGGTTATTGTCTTCTAATATTTTCGCCATTTTTTTTCATGGTTACTGATGTCATGATTAAATACTTGACATTACTGTTCCTTTTAACCTCTCATTTTCTTTTCATTTTATCGTATTTTTGCCACCCGACTAATATTACCATTACCTCTAACGTTCTTTTTTCCTTTTCTTTTTACCCTTCCTCACTGTTCTTTCATATTTTTCCCTTAACGTTTCCTCAGTTCACAGTGATAATCATCCCATCTCCGCTTTTTCCTGCTTTCTGTTCCCTTTTCGCTTTCCTGGTCGGCTCTACTTCTTCAGTTTTCTTGCTTGATCTTTTACCCAGCTTTTCTTGGATTAATCACATCAAATGCGATCTCACATTCGTTCATCGGCCAACTTCCTTGTTCAATTCTCGAGCGCGCTTCCTTGGACATCCACGTGTGCCAGGCGCTCTATCTACGGAGTATCGAGTTCTTGTCCTTCCCAGTTTTCTGCCAAATGTCCGATTAGATAGTAATCAGAAGCCAGAAAGATGGCTTCCATCGCTAATTTCTGTTATTAACCGAATTGAAAATAAAGTAATGAAATAAAGGGAGAAGACAAAAAAATGACAATAAAAAGAAATCTGTGAACAGCTCGTATCCTGAGACAAACAAAAAGGAAACTATCGGTAATTTCGGTTCTTGTCGTTCATCTTCTTTCAAATGTAATCTGAACTTTTCCTCTTCTTCTTTCCTTTTTTTAGCGACGAGATTCAAATGACAGTAATAGCTGACGCAAGATAGTATTAAAGACTAACAAATATGGGCAAAATGACTGCGTGACATAGCGCATCCCATGAACATACGAGAAACAAATTGAAGGACCTGGTGATTTCCCAGCACTTATTTTTCACTTCATTCTATTCTGTTTCTTCTTTCTTTTCTTTTTTTTTATTTCACGTAAGGAAAAAAAAAAGCAACAACAACAACAAAAACACAAAAAAAACAAACTTTCAAATTTTCAGGGCCGCCATTTTATAAGCGATACGAAGGCGGAGTTAGAAGCCATTATTGTATCGCGCCATTTTGATGGGAAACGATTGTGGTGACGCGATCTAAACTTTTTAATTCGTCAATATTTACTTCCTTGCATCCCCAACGCGCACACTTTCTGTCAAATTAGATTTTCTTCTGTATTTAGGCGACTTTTTGTGTTCCTGAGACCTTAACGACGATCACACAAGTCGTCCTGTCCTCCATGCCCTGAGGGAAGCTTCCGCTTTGAGCGGCGCAAAACCATTTCTTTCTCTTCCACCCCGTAACAACCCCGTCTTCTCCTTGTAAAAAGATCCATCTCAATTCGAATCTCTTTCCTTAGAAAAGACAATGAACTATAAATGACGTAAAAATGTAATTAAACGTTTTGTTGTTTGACTGCCGCTGTGGCTTTACACAGGACCGCACGTCATGTATGGGTGGATAGAAAACGTGGATTTTTACCATATCGGAGTGGAAAACGAAACCTCCAACTTTCTAGCACGTGTAAACATACATATAATACATAAAATGGAACCAGAACTACGCATTATTTTACCTTTAAATTTGTTTTAATTAAATTTTCTATCATTCTTTATCTGTTTAAATTTGTTGGTTGAATCTATAATTGGCAAAAATAAACGAAGTCTCTGAAGAAATTAAGTAAAACAAAATAAGTTGTATGAACGATTATTTTTCCTACTCTTGAATATTTTTTTAGAAAAGGATCACATATATGAAAATTGAATTAATGAGCAGTCGCCATGAAAATCTCACGGTTTTCCTATTCGAATTTTCTGATGAAGCCTAATTCTTAACTTAATGTTTGAATAGTCTTCTTGCGATTTCTACGACTATAAAATAATCATAGGAATACCTCTATTGCACTGTTGAATATATCAGCTTAAGAGTTTTAAGCAGTTATAGCAAAAACTACCATAAGTATGGATACAAGCCATTATTTAAAGAAGTAAGGGGATACAAATAATAAAAGATTTTAAATTGACAACGTTTTCCATTTGACTAAAGCAAACCTTAGGCACATGAGAGCGCTATCGCATCCTCTAGCTTCCGTAGATATAAATGGAGGTCCGTTATATATAGAAAAGATTTTTACAAGTTGCCACACTTGTTTTGAGCACTTTTCAGCTATCGCTCGCATTCATATGCCTGATACAATAATAATAAGTATATCTCCTCAAATACACTAACATTTAAACAGCAGACTTTAAGCATGCTTCATCTCAATGTACAACAGGATGAAGGAATCTTTATTTAATCAAGATGGTTTTAAATTATATCCGTATGCATAGCGCGGTGAAAATGGGTTATGCGGTCTTTGTGCATAGAAATTAAAACTGTGTACACATTTGTAGCGTTTTTGTTCGGCGGCTCGCACCTGAGACAACTAATTCACTGGAAAGAAACACAAAAATGCACAAAGAGATTCAAAAAGCCCGCCTATGAAACATTTTAAACGAATCCCATTCAAGCAACCAGGCTGGGTTTTATTTATTTATTTTTTGGAAGCGTCAAATCCGTAGCTGAAATAAAAAAAAAAAGAAAGAAAGAGAAAAAGATCCCACCACAGCACCTCGCTGATCGACTTCCATCAAACGCTTTTATTTCTCTAATTGTTCTCTGTGCCCGACAGCTAATACCTAATTAATAAGTCGACTGACAACTAAACCGCACATCTCAATTTTCAACCATCCACTCATCATCATCATCGTCATCCTTATCATCATCGTCAAATTCTCTTATTGTATGGCGGCTAACGTGATTTTCTTTCTTTTTGTATTATATAGCTGTTTACAAATCAGTTCCGCTTGAGAATCTTGCTCTGATTTATAGAAAGGCCTTTGACGCGGAAGGAGGTTGCGGCCTGCGGTCTACATCGGCTGCCTCTTTAGTCGGCTACTCGCTTGCTTCAGATGGACTGCTATTATTAGCTCTATTATCAACTTTATCTGTTCACGTTTCCCGAATTATTTTATGTTTTCTATAGAAAGCGCGAATAACTACAGCCTTTTAGCTCGATTGGCCGCAATTCTGAAATAACGGAAGAGGCGAAGTAAAATAAATAAATAACGTGGCAAAAAAAACAAAACACACACACAGAAAAAAAAACAACAACCACATTATCTTATTTTATAACAAAAGTAAAACAGTTTTATTTGTTTTAGCTTAATTCTTTCCCCACCTAAAATATTATTAATGAGTGACCGTAAACATTTTAAAACGACCAAAAATTTGAATTAAGATATAATAAAAGAAATAATTAAACAAGTTTTAACAACAAAATATGCAATAAATAAAAGGAACAAATTAATAAAATACGTAACTGAATTCTGAAAAAAGTAATTTTTTTACAAAAAATAAACACAGGTCGTGTAAAAACGAGAGATTAAAAGGGAATTGATGTGGGGCTCATGGTTAGTATAAACGAGAACTCCCAGGTAGAGTCGACGCTTCATTGAGGCCGTCATCAAGGCTGATGATGGTTTTGCCAAACAAACCGTTTCTGGATTTCAAATTTGAACATAGTTACATATATGGAAATTTAATTATCTTTTTTTACAGTTGAATATCTCTTCATATATATATATATATATATATATATATATATATATATATATATATATATATATATATAAAATACTTTTTTCTGAAATATCAGCCTTTTAATACTAACTCAAAAGTAGCCTACCTATGGCAAAGGACCCCTGTCAGAAACGCACACTCTGATCCCAGCTCCCGTTCCGCTTTTCAAATATTAGGCCAAGACATCTTTAGTTACTGGCATCAGCTACCACGTCGTGTTCTCTTTAATCTCGCCCACGGCCTGAAATCTTGCACTGTTCATGCTGATTTTCTTCGTACCCTACGCGTTTAACATTTTAGGGCGTACAGCTTGTTGAAGGACTTCTAGAATGTGGATCACTTTGAACGGATCCCTGACCAAGTTTTGAAGCAACGCTGCCAAAGTTCCATTTGGGTCACGCCCTTTAAATCGTCCGCGAATGTCTTCTTAATCATTCGAACAATTTAAGCAATACTTGATGCATACTTGCCGACAGTCGAACAATACACAAATTTACTCAAGGACGACTCACTTCCGACTGAGTAACCTCGAGGGAGAGTCTGCATGCACTTGCGCTTGACTGGTTGCTAAGTTACATCAAAGTCGAGTAACCGATTTTCGATAATTTGAAAATTACTTGACCCTCTCCGGACAGATCTCGCACATATATTAACCCTATATGGTGGTTTTCTAAGCGAAGTTTAGATGTGGCACAGGGCCGTTGTTATGGGGAACTCAGTGAAGATCGAACTCACTATTCAGTCGTAATTGACGTAGTGAGACAAGCTTGCTAAACATTACACCGCGTCGAAATTTCCAAATGTGTCGCGCCAGAAAGTTTTTCTCGTCTGAGACCATCCTTCAAATCTATAAATCAACCATTCACCCTTGTATGGAATATTGCTGTCATATATGGTCTGGAGCCCCCGCTGTTCATCTCAAGGTCCGCGACGAAATCCAGAGACGGATATGCAATGTGATTGACCCTAACCTGGCATCTCGTTTACCTGTCACTCTCTCACAGACGTGCCGTCGCTTCTCCCTGTCTTTTCTACAAATACTTTCACGGTAACTGCTCCGACGAGCTACTTTTGCTGGTTCCAAAACTGCAATGAATTTAAAAGTGCTACTAGGTTGACATTTCAGTCTCATCCTTTCACTGTCGAAACGGTTAAATGTAGTCGTCTCTTCTACTCCAATAGCTTCATGTCTCGCACTTCCCATCTGTGAAACTCCCTTCCTCTTAGTTGCTGATAGTTATAATCTCCAATTATTCAAATACAATGTCAATCGACATCTCCAGATGCCTTGATCTATTCCCCGTTCTTCTCTCTATCCTTTCCTCTACCATGCCTCTTTACTGTTGCTCCCACTCTCTGTAACCCTTTGCGTGCTAGTGACACACCCGCCTTGATTGGGGCGAAATGCTTTAAAAAATGATTTTATGTCTGTTAACCCTATAGTCTCCTTGTAGAGTTTAGGATCACAGCTTCACTATACTCCATGTTGCTAATGTGGTTTTTGTAGATGGAGTTACTCTTATACCCAATTGCTTTTGAATTCAGAGTTTTCCTTCGCCTAGACTGGTGGCCAACCAAAGGATCCAGTCAACCCTTAGATGGCGAGGAGAAGGTATGGATTCATATCTTTGCCAAGAATATTTTTGCTGGAATTTGAATTCCACACGCCGAACGCCCTATCAACGCTGATGACAACTACGCATAACCATGAATTGATACGGTGATTATAGAATAACTGGCATTTCTAACATGGCGAAAATAATCAGTAGGAAAGCCTTACTGCAAATGTATGTGTGTGTATGTGTGTATTTGTGTCTGTGTTGACGCTGAGCAAAAGTCGGTTCCCTACTCAAAAGCCCCCAAGGAAGTAAGAGCAAAATGGATCGAAATAAGAAAGGGAAATTGAGGATTTTAATTCTTGCTTCCTAAACAACAGCAGTGAATGTCCTGAAAGATATAAATTGGCTGCCATTACAATTCTTTACCTTTCCTAGATATCATGTTACACCGTGTTAACTATAGCTGAAACCGAAAGTCAACCAAACGATCTAATAAATTTCTACTCTCATTATAAAAACAAAGTAAAATCCGGTACAATCATCGGATTCTACTTAAGTGCACTCAGAATTTGCAGCCCTTAATATTTACACGAAGAGGAAAATAAATACATTGAACACACTTTCAAGCTTCTTCAATGTCTTAACTATTTTATATTCAATGCGAAACAAAAGGCTCATAAAACATTCCAAAGTAGAAAAACGGCCCTTCGTGACAAACCCGATGAATCAAAACTTAAGTGCACTCAGAATTTGCAGCCCTTAATATTTACACGAAGAGGAAAATAAATACATTGAACACACTTTCAAGCTTCTTCAATGTCTTAACTATTTTATATTCAATGCGAAACAAAAGGCTCATAAAACATTCCAAAGTGGAAAAACGGCCCTTCGTGACAAACCCGATGAATCAAAACTTAAGTGCACTCAGAATTTGCAGCCCTTAATATTTACACGAAGAGGAAAATAAATACATTGAACACACTTTCAAGCTTCTTCAATGTCTTAACTATTTTATATTCAATGCGAAACAAAAGGCTCATAAAACATTCCAAAGTAGAAAAACGGCCCTTCGTGACAAACCCGATGAATCAAAACTTAAGTGCACTCAGAATTTGCAGCCCTTAATATTTACACGAAGAGGAAAATAAATACATTGAACACACTTTCAAGTTTCTTCAATGTCTTAACTATTTTATATTCAATGCGAAACAAAAGGCTCATAAAACATTCCAAAGTGGAAAAACGGCCCTTCGTGACAAACCCGATGAATCAAAACTTAAGTGCACTCAGAATTTGCAGCCCTTAATATTTACACGAAGAGGAAAATAAATACATTGAACACACTTTCAAGCTTCTTCAATGTCTTAACTATTTTATATTCAATGCGAAACAAAAGGCTCATAAAACATTCCAAAGTAGAAAAACGGCCCTTCGTGACAAACCCGATGAATCAAAACTTAAGTGCACTCAGAATTTGCAGCCCTTAATATTTACACGAAGAGGAAAATAAATACATTGAACACACTTTCAAGCTTCTTCAATGTCTTAACTATTTTATATTCAATGCGAAACAAAAGGCTCATAAAACATTCCAAAGTGGAAAAACGGCCCTTCGTGACAAACCCGATGAATCAAAACATATATTGTTTTACTAACTCTGTCACAACTACAATTGAAAAAACTTGTCTAAACTCAACATCAAGTTTTTTTCATACTACATCTAAAACAATAAAAAACTTGGTCAATAGTAAAGAAAACAATTAAACTAAAACTTAAAGGAGGTATTTACTCGATCGCTTGTAATAATTATCACGAAAAATATATAAGAGAAAAAAACTCAAGGAATGAAAATGAAAGATTATATGAACATAAAAAGGACATTTTACAAAAAATATATCAAATGCATTACTTGCTGACCGTAAAGAGTGTGGCTACAATTTTGGCATAAAAAATTCTACTCAAAGGAGAAAACAATTTACTAAGACGAAAATGTTTAGAGAATGCATTCATCAC
Organism: Acanthosepion esculentum; assembly: GCA_964036315.1. Classification (NCBI taxonomy): domain Eukaryota; kingdom Metazoa; phylum Mollusca; class Cephalopoda; order Sepiida; family Sepiidae; genus Acanthosepion; species Acanthosepion esculentum. The sequence goes on along the minus strand of OZ038476.1, from coordinate 46,558,776 downwards.
AAGGTCACTCATAGTATATTTGCGCTGAGACTCTTACAGCATTTCAGCATACCTAGCAGATCTTTTATTATTACACAATGGGATACCTACTAACGAAAGTGACGGAAATCAAAACTAAATCATGTATCGGCTAAGTGACAAATTTTATTAGTATTAATAATATATATATATATGTATTAATACTATACATATATATATATATATGTATATATATATATATATATATATATATATATATATATATATATATATATGCATCGGCTAAGTGATAAATTTTATTAGTATTAATACTATATATATATATGTATTAATACTATACATATATATATATATATATATATATATATATATATATATATATGTATTAATACTATATATATATATATATATATATGCATCGGTTAAGTGACAAATTTTATTAGTATTAATACTATATATATATATATGTATTAATACCATACATATATATATATATATATATATATATATATATATATATATATGTATTAATACTATATATATATATATATATATATATATATATATATATATATATATATATATATATATATATATGCATCGGCTAAGTGACAAATTTTATTAGTATTAATACTATATATATATATGTAATAATATTATATATATATATATATATATATATATATATATATATATATATATATATATATATATATATATATATATGTGTGTGTGTGTGTGTGTGTGTGTGTGTATATATATGTATTAATAATTTATATATAGTATTAATACTAATAAAATTTGTCACATAGCTGATTGATATTGTATTAAGCAATTCGACTCCAGTGTTTCGTAGACGAATCCGCTTTGTAATTGTTCGGTCCTTTCGTTAGGAGCTTTCCTTAATTGCCTACTGTTTTTGTCATTTTTCGTTATCTTTATATTAAGTTTGATGCAATTAATTTATGCGCTAGTTGGGATGTTCTTACTATTGGTGTTAGATTGATTTTTTTCTCTTCTTGAGTGTGTGCAAGCATGTGTGTGTGCATGCATGTGTGTGTGCTTTTGTGCATATTTGTGTGTGCGTGTGTGCATGGATGCATGTGTGCAAGTTTGCATGTGGGTATGTATCAGGTGTCATGGATTACATCGATTACATCGATCGATGTATTACGCGTTTCAAGGCGTTATCAAATCATATATTTATACACACACACACACACATAAATATATATATATATATATATATATATATATATATAAAAGTGAACATTGAAGTCAACACTCATAGGCGACAGGCTGTTTCACGCTAGACGCAATAGGCAGGCCACTCGTGACCTTACGATTGCATCTAGCATGAAACAGCCTGTCGCTTATAAGTGTTGATTTCATTGTTCATCTTTATATTTACACACGTTCTATCTCTGATATTGAGCACTTTATCCCATAAATATAGCACACCTTAAGTGTATATTTCTTTATATATATATATATATATATATATATATATATATATATATATATATATATATATATATACATGTTATGCGGATATGCATACTTATTTCTATCTAACATCCTCTCGGTGTTGATATATTATGGGTCCTTGATATAACTGACAGCAGTTTACCGTGTGTGTGGTGAGTGAATAATACAATTTCTACAGTAATACTATCAATTTTACATCATTTTCATATATACTATATTTAACACACGCACGCATAAGTAAATAACAAATTGGAAAAAATCTTAGTAACGAATTTTATTACGTGAAGAGAATTCTTCAGACTAATAACCGTTTTATATAACAACAACAACAACAACAACAACAACAAAAATAATAATAATAATAATAATAATAATAATAATAATAATAATAATAATAAAGAAATACAAAAAATCGTTCTCACGAGTACAGCCCACACCTTACGAAGGGCTTTGTCTATGTAAATATATATATATTTTTTTTTGCAGTGGAAAACATCATGATGCCATTTCTAACCTTAAGTCCCTGGGCGGGGCCCGGAAAGAAATGAGTACACATTCAGAAATCAAAGGAAATAAAATAATAATAATAATAATAGTAATGAAAAATGGAAGTCCCCAGTAAATGACAAAGTACCCAACTTTTGGCTCTATCATCTGTCATGGATCCATAAAACTATTGCGCAAACTTTATCAATGCTAATTAATAACGCTAATGAAATTGAAGAAGAGATCACTAAATATATGACATACCTCCTGCCAAAAGCGGGTGAAACAGATGATCCAAAAATTATAGGCTAATAACATGTCTGTCCACCACATATAAATTGATCACGTCTGTCCTGACGAACCGTACTTACTCTTTTCTCGATAAACACAACATTCATCCCCTGGAACCGAAGGGATATCGAACTAATTCATATGGTTACAAAGATCAACTATTGATAAATAAAATGATCCAGGAAAATTGTATGCATTTGATAGTGTGCCACACTCTTCGATTTTTAAGGCTTTGGAAATGCACAAAGTCTCCGAGGCGGTAGCAAATTTCCTTAAATATAGCCTGGGTCTGTGGAAAGCCACACTATACCTAAATGAAACCAAAGGTACTGCCACTTCCAAGTATTTGAATATCCGACAAGGAGTTTCTCTGTCATCTTTTCTATACTGTATGTTCTTAATCCTCCTTTTGCATGAACTAAACAGTAATAACTATGGATTCAAAATAAGATGAACGGGTTTGCTCAACTATTCTACATGAATTCAAACACTTTGCCAAAGACAACAATGAGTTAAATGACATCCTTAATACTGCAAAATGTTTCAGTGATGACATCGGTATGGATTTCGGATTAGATAAATGTGCAAAAGTAACATTCAAAAGAATTACAGAAATACACTCAAGAGATCCAAATTTTGTCACAATATTTAGGGAACTGAAACAAGAAAAAGCCGATAAATACATAGGAGTCAGCGAAGGAGATGGGATACAGTATACCCAAATGAAGGTGAATTAAGAAAAGAATACTACAGAAGGGTACGTCTGATGTTAAATACCGAATTGAATTCACAAACCAGTATATCAGCCATTATTTGGTCGTCTTTCTGGTGCAATAAAATTTCAACTTCTTTAATGGCATTAAGCTGGCATTAAGCTAATGGATGTCAAAACGAGAAAGCTTTTCACTTGCTACCACGTGCATCATCTTAAGTCTGATGATGATCATCTGTATGTGTCCAGATCCGAAGGAGAGAGAGGATTAGTTCAACTAGAACCGTCTTACAATATTATAACAATCACTCTTCAAAGATACCTGGAAACTACAAAAGACTAGATGATGATCTGTGTTAAAGAACATGACAGAAATAAGAACCTTTATTCAGTAATAAAAGAAGCCAACAAATTCAAAATGGAATTTTAAGTTGTTTAAGAAGTGGAAAATAAACCATAATAAACCTACTGCAACGGCAAAGAACCCCAAAACAAAGCCGAATGTTGTTGTTGAACCCCTTGGATTGATTGGAAAAGGCACTGATAGACTCACTGAATAGAACCCTGGAAGCCCATGCCTTAATGAAATACAAAATATTTTACTCACAGTTACAGCTTACATATTACGAAGTGCTTTATCTATGTAAAATAAGTGAGGCCTTAGATTCTTAGCTTGTTTTCTTTATGTTTATTTTTACGAAATGATCAGTGGAAAATGTCAGGATGCCATTTCTGAACTTAGTTCTCTGGTTGGGACCCGGAATGAAATGTGTATACAATAGAAATCTATCATAATAATAATAATAATAAAGAAATACAAAAATATTCTCAGAAATACAGCCCACACTGTACGAAGGGCTTTATCTATGTAATGTGTGATTTTTTTTTTCAAAATTGCTCGGTGGAAAATGTCATGATGCCATTCCTGACATTAGGTCTCTGGTCGGGACCCGGAAAGAAATGAGTCCACACCAGAAATTAATAATAATAATAATGCGCATTCCATCTCCATCGCAAAGAGAATTGGTGTAAACACAAGCCACCACAATTGTGCAGAATGATGAGGTTACCATCCTTTGAAGTTCACACTGATACGAAAATCCAGGCAAATTTTGAAAAATCATCTTGCCATTTTTGTCTTATCATACATGTCTTATGACAGATGTTGCAGTCCCAGCCGACAAAAACACATCTTTGAAAACGCTTGAAAATCTAAGTTAATGTATGGACCCCGATATAGAAATCAGTAGAATGTGGCGTCTGAAGACGCTCTGGAAATGATATCAAAACGAGAAAACAAATAGGCGGATCAAATTATTAGTCGATTTGAAAGGGAACTAAAGAGACAGATAGGTATATGGTTGTTGATAGGTATATGGTTGTTGATAGGATGAATTTTGTATATAGCACCTAGTGGCAATCAAAGGCACTTCGAATAGTCAAATAGACCAGGCTCACTAACCAATAACTCATATAGAGGTACAGCTAGATAAACCGGAGCAGATTGAGAAGGATATAGAAAGGGATAAATAGGCATAAATAAATAAATAAATGTAACTATAGAATTATCGAACATACAGAGCTTCGGTAGATTAAAAATAGTCAGAGCTTAAATTAAATCATTGCAAAAGTTTGTGCACTTTTAGAAGATTAAAAAGAAAATTTTACATATCCACAAAAATCATTCAGTAGTCAAATATATCTTCTGGATTGATTTTAACAACTGCCTCTCACCGTTTTACAAGCTTGTTGATGCCATTTTCGTAGAAACTTCGCGTTTTTGTAGGTTAAATGTCGTGAGGTAATTTTCAACTGACTGTATAAAGTTTTCAAATATATCTTCTGGATTGATTTTAACAACTGCCTCATCGTTTTACAAGCTTGTTGATGCCATTTTTTACATTTTTTTGAAACAATGATGTTGCCAGGGATACATTTTTCTGAAACAATGATGTTGCCAGCTATACGTTTTTGAAACAGTTGCCAGCTATACGTTTTTGAAGCAATGATGTTGCCAGCTATACGTTTTTGAAACAATGATGTTGCCGGCTATACGTTTTGGAAATAATGATGTTGCCAGCTATACGTTTTTGAAACAATGATGTTGCCAGCTATACGTTTTTGAAACAATGATGTTGCCAGCTATACGTTTTTGAAACAATGATGTTGCCGCCTATACGTTTTTGAAATAATGATGTTGCCAGCTATACGTTTTTGAAACAATGATGTTGCCAGCTATACGTTTTTGAAACAATGATGTTGCCAGCTATACGTTTTTGATATATCTAGTAAATACTGGATCTGGCATTAAATAACCCATAGTGGTTGATATGCCGTAAAACCCCAAACAAACAAACAAACGACCTGAATGTCCAAGAAATTTTCATAAAAATATTTGTCCTCTAAACTTCTGCAAGGTCTGTTTTGCAACATGCGGCCTTGCGTTGTCGTGGTAGAAAATGACACCATTTTCTTGAATAGTCGCATTAAGATTGGTTAGCTGGTTGCAATACTCCTTTGTAATTATTGTTTCGCCGACTGGAAGAAGCTCAAGGTGAATTATTCCCTTGAAACGGACAGCAACACCACAAGCCCACTTTAGCCTCGTGTTTTTCACATTCACAAGTTTGTTTCAGGCTCCGTTTGCATCGAAGGTTATCATAAACGATCTATTTTTCATCGGCTGTGACGATTCCATTCAAAAACAACCCCTTTTCATGGCGTAATAGCAAAGAATCGCCGCAAAAACAGGATTGAACATGTTCTGCTCCGTTAGAGAATGTGCCACCCACGTGTCGAGCTCGGAAACGAATGCGTGTCTCTTCAAATGGCGAAAGGCAGTTGAGATTTTAAAACTCTTAGCAAACTTATTCGTCGAAATATTCAGTTTATTCTCCAGAATGGCAAGTAGAGCGTCTTAATTGGCGTCGGAAGGCCGCACGGTGCGTAGTTAATCATTTCGGTTTGAAACACCCTGACGAAATCTGCACCCCGCCAAAAAAAATCGACCGGCTGAAGAAGTGGAACACAATCCAAATAAAAATTTCCTTTTTTTTATTGCAGTTCCGATGCTTAGTCCTTTCTAAATTCATAGAGCATAATAGAGCGAAAGTACAACTTTTCATCTTCCATATTTATGGCATTCGTTTGTGGACGAATCTTCAACATTCAACAGCCTGACTCACAAGTGAACAATGTAAGGTTTCAAACAAGAACATACCAGAAACCGGCACCAAAAAGTGTCAAGATTTCGTCATTTTATATTAAAAATAAAAATCGGGCACGATCTTTTGCAAGAATCTGATATTTTCTTGATAAGAAAAAAGAATTATCTGTTAATTCCATTGTGTCTTTTACTAATTTAAACTGGCATTTAAAACAATATCTGCAGAAGTGATATTATCACTGCTTTTTAGCATTAATAATGCTAGTGAATAAACAAATTTTATCTTCAATATCTGTCTATATATTTGAGATGAGACGCTATACTCACTTAAGGACACATGGCCCAGTGGATAAGAGCGTTGCCTAGATCTAACTAAACCCAAAGATTTGTGAGTTCGATACCAGACTACAGTAGTGGTGAAGCAACAATTGGTAGAGCTGAGTTAATGGGAAATGACTGAGACATTCAGAAGAAGCGGGGAACTAGAAGGATCTACCCCAGGGGACGAAATAAGGGGTTCGTTTTGAAATTCTATTTTTTTTTTTTAAGCATTCAACCCCAAACAAGGCGAGAAGTCACTAGCACGCAAAGGGTTTCATAGTCGGAGCGAGAACAAAGAGGAGTGATAGAGTAAAGGATGAAGAGAAGATTAGGCGATAGATCACGGCAACTGGAGACGTCGATTGACGTTACATTGGAATAGTTGGAGATGATAGTTATCAGGAAAACAAGAAATGGGGAGGAAGTTCCACAGGCGAGAAGTGCGAGACATGAAGCTATTGGAGTAGAAGAGACGGCTACATTTAACAGTTTCCACAGTGAAAGGGTGAGAGCGAGATGCCAGCCTAGTTGAGCGCTTAAATTTATGAAGTCTGGGAACCAGCGAAAGCAGCTCATCGGAGCAGTTACCGTGAAAGTATTTGTAAAAAAGACAGAGGGAGGCAACGGCACGTCTGTGAGAGAGCGGCTGCAGATGAGATGCCAGATCAGGGCCAATTACATTGCATATCCGTTTTTGGATTTTATCAAGGACCTTGAGACAATTAGAAGGGGCTCCAGACCATATATGGCAGCAATACTCCATGCAAGGGAGAATCGTTGATTTGTAGATTTGAAGGATCGACTCCGGTGAGAAAAATTTCCTGGCGCAGCATAGGGAGCCAATTTTCCTATCAGTGGACGAAGCTATTCATCTCAGGTCAGCGGACAATGTGAGACCGAGCAGTCGCAAAGAGGTGCTCTCGTGGAGTTGAGCGTCAGGCATTCTAATGGGAGGCAGGGATGTTTCTCTCTGGTGAGTAATAGAAAGCAGTTTTGTTTTTGATGCATTAAAGTTAACCAGCCAATACCTGCCCCCAATCCACACCCGATACGAGGTCCTTTTCGAGACAAACGGCCAGGTTAGTTTTATCGGCGACACTATATTTGTTTTTGAGGCAGTAGTAAATAGTAGTGTCGTCCGCATAGATGTCTACTTTGGAGCATATGACACCAGGAAGATCGTTAATGATGATAAGGAACAGAGTAGGATCTAGGATAGAGCTTTGGGGAACACCTGCGTTCGTGGGATAGGAGCTGGAGGAAAATCCGTTGAGAGCGACCTTCAATGTATGGTTCGACAGGAATGAGTCGAACAATTGACCTGTAATTCCATAACCCTGAAGCTTGCGAAGAAGGCCGGCATGCCAAACCCTATCAAATGCTTTGTAGATATCAAGAGCCACGGCACGCGCTTCTCCGTTATTATGAAGTGCTTGGTAAACAATTTCAGTTATGGCTGGAAGCACATCAGCTGTAGAACGGGCAAAGCGGAAACCATATTGCTTGTCGGAGAGCAGATTATGGGATGTAAGGTGCATAACCACTTCGGCGTTGATTAAAGCTTCAGAGACTTTACTGAAGAGTGGTAGAAGACTGATAGGACGTTAATTAGAAGGGTCAGAAGTGTCTCCAGATTTCTTAAAGACAGGAACAACGGATGAGAACTTTCAACAGGGTGGAAAACAAGATTCATTAAAGAAGTAGTTATATAATTTGGAGAGGGCAGGGGCCATTTCAGGCGCACATTTCTTCAGGACAATGGCTGGTATCCCTTCTCCACCACTAGCCTCTAATTTAGAGATGATGCCCAGAACCGGGGTTATGTGCAAGTCGCTCAAGTGATTTAAAAAAAATCACGTTCAGCTCTATCAACCAGTCCTTCAGTGGTTATCTTGACTTAACAAAAATATTACTTTTTCTGATGAGTAAAGAGCGATAACCGATTCTACATTCTGTTATTTTCTTTTATTTGGGTACTTCCACTAATTCGGTATACATAAGGTTTAAAAGGAATTTTTAAAAATGAAAAAAACTTTTTTGAAGCGTTCATTTTAGCCTTAATTGAAAGGTAAAAAAATTAAAATGTGCTGTTTCCAGTAAACAAAATACTCTCTAATGTATTTCAGACAGAACTTATATTGATCGGAATCGAGTTTTTCCGTAAAATCGATAAAATCGGCCAGTTTGACACATTTGTAAACAAAATTAAATCTCGGTTTTAAAAATTTTGCCAAAATAAAATACGTATTTCTGAAACGTTCTTTGAGGATAATTAGCAAATTTAAAGTTAAATTGATTACTTATAGCATAAAATGTATACAAGCATTTCTTAACCATTGGGTTTTGTTTTTTTGACGTGTTGATCGATTTATTGACAGCCTAACGTGTTGAAAAGTTAAATATGGTAACACATAGTAGACAATAAATTTCATGTGAGGGTTTTTTTTCCATAAGGGGAGGGACAACCCTTAAAACACGTGACCTTTTAATGATAATGATATGTACGTACATATTTAGAAAAAATGAGTTTAAACACAAAAAAAAATCGAAATTATTTAAAAAATATTCGGGGAAGTCAGATTATAAACTTTACAATATATGATGAGTAAATATAGTTTTACTTAATAACAATATTTCCTAAGAGTTACACCGTTGAAACTGAATTTTAAAAGATTTTAAATCTTTATAAATTATTCAATATACAATTGTAAAAAAGGAAAACAAATTTTGTACAAATTCATAATTCATCGAATTTTTTCTCTAGATAATATTATCTTTAATATATATTATTCATAAAACAATTAAAAGCTTCTCTAATTAAATAATGTCTTAGTTTTATTGCTTTTTTATTTTTCGATTCAGAACAAATTTGCCCCCAAAATTCGGTGATTTAAAGTCTTTAAAGAATTCTGTTTTAACTAATATAGCCACTAAAAATTATCAAGTTGAATTTCTCAAGTTTTCTCAAGTTTTCATAAAATCAAGTAAGGGGATGAAACAGGTGTAAAAAATGTTTTTACCAATATTTTCTAATAAAAAAAAATAAAAAAATAATTTCTTTCATATCTGAATAAGTCCTAAAAATGTCATTAAAATCCGACATTGATTTTTGCAAGAATTTCCACATATATATATATATATATATATATGTGTGTGTGTGTGTGTATGTGTGTGTGTGTGTGTGTGTGTGTGTGTGTCTGTCACCCTAAAAAAGAGGCTAAAATTTGCTCTGCTAAACGTTAGAACATCCGTTGACGTAAGAGAAACAAGTGCTTTTTTAATCAAAATTTTGAATGTTCTAAAAAGGAGAAAAGAATTTAATTAAATGTTCAAAAAATACTTTGATCCTTCCTCTTAATAATTACATAAAGATTTTGGCGATAAAATTTTCTTACATTTGGAGCATGTTTTCATCACGATATGCTACCTTTTTTTTTTAGCAATTTCGTTGTAGCACCTACTTTTATTATTTTTTTCATCTTTCGTATTAAACTACTCCAGTTGTTTTTCCTTTTGCTTCCGTATTTAATTAGGAACACACTTGATTTCAGACTTTGTTTATGTTTAAAACCCACGCGAAATTCATCCCGGGCAATGCTGGGTGTCTAGTCGATTTATATTCAAAATAAGGCAGTTCTTCTGACTGTATTTGGCAAACTTTATAAATTTCTTTTCTCTTTGCATGAAAATTGAAAGGTAATCTTATAGTAATATCAATTCTATTATTTTTATTTTATTTTATTATCAAGACTGCGCTACTGTCGTATAATGTAAAAGTGCAGGTCAGACGATTGTAAAAATATTCCATCTATTATTATTGTCGAAATCGTTTTCAGTTATTTCAAGTGCTGCTAACAGCATTGCTTTTTTAAAACAATATATCCAGTAGTTTTTTTTATCCTTAAAACATGTGTAAATGTACTCCAGCAATTATCTCCCTTTGTTTTTTTATTTCATTCTTTTTAATTTAAAAAAAAACACATGGTCCATTAAAAATTGTTTATTACTGTGTCACTTATTTTTCAATTTTTTCACTTCATCACATAACCCCCCACCGACCTTTTCATTCAAACACTTTGAGCAAATTAGGTTTAGTATAATAGTTATTCTTTCTTTCTTTCTTTCTTTCTTTCTTTCTTTCTTTCTTTCTTTCTTTCTTTCTTTTATCGCATGCTTTCTTTTTTCTTTCTTTCTTTCTTTATTCATTTATTCCTATGTCCCATATCTTTCTTTCTTTCTTTCTTTCTTTCTTTCTTTCTTTCTTCATCGCTTGCTTTCT
>OZ038476.1:46470554-46545554 GCA_964036315.1 Acanthosepion esculentum | reverse complement strand
ACACCGGATGATGTAATACGAACATTTCAGAGTGTCTGGATGTCAATCTGAGGACAGTGTAGAGGATTCAGAAAGAGTTGGATGATTCTAATGCTGATTATGAAGGCATTTGGAGTGATCACTCGTGAGGGCGTCGTTATGCCTCCATTCATTTTCCTACAGAAGCTCTCTCTCAACACAGAGGCATGCGTAAAGGACCTTGAGGAGGTATTACGGTCCTGGGTCAAGAAGCTGGCTGCTGGAAGACCCTATGTCTGGCAACAGGACTTTACACAATGCCACACAAACAGGAGAAGTCAGTCATGACAGCCAGACAATTTCTGCAATCATATCACCCCATACATCTCGCCACCTAACTCCCTCGACGGCAACCCTCGCAATTATTGTATGGGGCGTAACTGACCAACAAAACTCTTTGCAACACCAAAGATCAACTGAAGACATGGATTATGGCAGGATTCATCAATTTAAAAAAAAGAGACCGTCCGGAAGAGATGCAGGATGTTCCGAAGTCGTATGGAAGGTACAGTTGCAGCAAATGGCGGTTTTATTAAATAAATAAAGATATTTTTGTGTTATTTTGGTAAATCTATCTATTAAAATGAGATGTCACTGTTCATTTTTGCGTAATTTATCCGTCGTACACTGTATACACACACACACACACACACACACACACACACACACACACACATACACATGCACATAGACATATATGTGTATATATACAGATAGTTGTATACTTGCGCCACAACCTCTCTTTAGTTGAACAATACTGACAAGGTATATTATTTTATTTGCTATTAAGATTTTCGTGGATGTGTACAAGTGTTTTTCTTCCGGATCTAATTAAGAATTAATTGACAAAAGATTATTGATTCCCCAGCGCTTTCGGTTAAACTATCAATTGGAGATAATGAAAGAAAGTGGACAAGATTTCAAATGACCTGTTTCGCCGACATGACGTGTGTTGGGCCCGGCTTCTTAAGGTCGAAATTAAAGACAAAACTGTGACAAGGAAAATGCGTTGGGATGTTTGAGGATCTCGTCTCTCCTCATCAAATCGGTTAAGGTAATTTAATTTATTGCCCCTCTTATCTTCAAAAATCTAATTTTCGCATTTTTTATTATTCATATATATTAGGAGACAATAAATAATTCCAACATTTACGTATTACTTTCTCTTTCCAGCTTTTTCGGTTGAGCTCTCTGGAGAAGAAAGTGTGGGTTTGTAAACAGTGACTATTAAGGCTAATATCGCGTGACTCTTCGGCAAAAAGCGAATTGAGTCCTGTCGGTCACTGTGCGTTTATCTAAAAATAAATACGCTAAAATTCACCTTCGACCCTGCCGAGCGCCGACGGCTTACTGGTAGAATTTCAGACTGACGCCAATTCATTCGGGTTTCGATCCTAGCTAAAGGCAACCGGACGTCTAGCCACACTGAAGAGCTGTGATACAGCGGAACAGTCTGTCTGTGGATGACAATAAAAAAATTAATTCATGTTCTTTTGTTTTTCTCGATCCTTAATTTTTACTTTCTCTGTTATTATTTCACACGCATTTGAGCGACTTTATTGCTTTGCTTGGTGTGAAATGATTATATATATATATATATATATATATATATATATATATATATATATATATATATATATATATATATAGGTAAAAATCCGTAGGTATGTAATCCAAGTGAATCCTAATAATACAAAATATTAAAACAGATCCACAAATGAGATCTCAATATATTTATTATAGAGCATATAAATGAATTACATGAAAATGAAACTCAAATGTACACCATTTATATGACCATTTCGCTTCTCGAGAGATTTTTCTCTTCGGGAAATTACCTGGAGCTTGCCAGGGAATATATATATATAACAATATTCAGTTCTAAATCGGTCAAAGTACTCGAATAATAAAGAATAAAATCAATAATTTGGTAAGTTTATCTACAATTTTGATTTTCATATTTCAGTGGCTTATTAGAATAATATAACAGACTATATATATTCTCTCTGTCTGTCTGTCTGTCTGTCTCTCTCTCTCTCTCTATATATATATATATATACATATATGTATATACATATATATATATATATACATATATACATATATATATATATATATATATAATGCGATAAACACACACACACACACACACACACACACACACACACACATATATATATATATATATATATATATATATATATATGATAAATTCTAATGTCAGTGTGTCACTGTGCCACACTTTTTCAACTTTACTCCTAGAGGCCGTATCCCAACATATCATACCATTTTGGAATCAGGCCGATTCCGTGAGCAAATTAAAAACATTCGGGGTCGGATCCGGACCCGCATTGCTGAAATTTTGGATTCCTAAAATTTTGGATTCCTAAGTTTTCATTACTGCGATTGTTTTTGGTAAATTTTTTCGTGATTTTTTGCGACGAATTATTTTTGTATGATAACAATTTTTATAACTTGGAAGTCAATCTTAGAATAATGGAAATTAATTGCGAAATCCAGCGAAAGTCACCCATGATATAAAAATAATTGTTTGTACGGAAAGTAAGGACCTACGTACTTCAAATTGTCTTTAAATTAAGTTACGGCAGAAGAATTATCGTTTAAAAGGTAAGGTTAAATATTAATGCAATATTTAAATGCAGCGATCAGTTTTGAGTTCTTCTGTCGTTCATTGTCGCCTGTCGTAATTACCCCTCCTTACCGACTGTTATGAAGATCCAATCAAGAATCCTACGTAGGAGCTAGCTTAAATGTCGTCCTACAGAGAGGCTTTTAACCTATTATATATATATATATATATATATATATATATATATATATATATATATATATATATATATATATATATATATGTGTGTGTGTGTGTGTGTGTGTGTGTGTGTGAGAGAGAGAGAGAGAAAGGGAGAGAGGGAGTGCGCATGTTTGTGTCTGTGTGCGTGCATTTATGTAAACACAGCGAGAAAGAATTGCACTGTTCAATAAAGCATGTCGGTTGATGCCCACGATCATCAGAGCCACCAGACAGGAACCAATTCTTTCCCGGCTCGTAGTAATCTCTTTACTCTTCTTTTTTTGGCAATAACAACTGCCGGTATTCTATTCGCTTCTTTAATCCATCAGCCATAAGATTGATGATGGGGAGTGGACAGCTAGATAACATTGGTAGTACGCTAAGCAAGGAACAGCTGTATTACTTAATGATGCTCGTAGTGTCGTTTTTTTATTTTTTATCCTTGTTTTTGATTTCGATAACTAACAAACAAGCACGTCATGCTGTTAACATACACCAGCTGCCGTCAACAGGTAAACATAAATAAATATATATATATATATATATATATATATATATATATATATATATATATATATATATATATATATACAGGGAGAGGGAGAGAGAGAGAGAGAGAGAGAGATATGGATAGACATACAGACCAATAGAAATAGTCAAAATATTATGACCACCTGCCTAATAAGGCGTTGTCCTTCATGTGTCCACAAAACAGCGTTTATCCAGTCAGGCATGAATACACGACTTTAAATATTTCTCGTACCAGGACGTAACAATAGGTCCTTTAACTGCTGATTTGTGGAACATGCCCTCCACAGCATCTTAACCTCTTCAAGTCTAGAGTTAAACGTTATCTTTCCTTCATAAACTGCACTTGCTGCCTTCTCTTGTGTTCAGTTCGTACAACACCATACAGTAACCCTCTAACTTGAGTGGCTCCTGGGCCTTGTATTGGGTAAAATAAAACTTGCCGTGGAGCTTCGGAAAGAGCGAACTGGTTGATTCAATACAAAATCTCAATGGGATTGAGATCAGTATTCGGTGATCAGAGCAACACGGGGAAGTTATCTCTCTGTTTCTGCAACCATTCCTGTACAGATTGTGAAGTGTGGCAAGGCATATTGTTATAGTGAAATATACAACTGTCATCATAGATGTGAATAGTACATAACAACTTATGAAGAATAAAACACAGTGCCTTCTAGTTGAACGTTGCACAAATTATTACACTGCCTCCAGCAGATTGTTTTACAGTGTCGTCTTTATGCTATTGCTTGCGAATGATAACGACGCGGAAATAACCTTTCATTCACTTTCCGGATAAAGCGAGATATATTGGGCTGGGTAGTCTGTTGATTGATACACAATCCTGTTTTGATGTTCGTGAGTTCTTTAAAGATATATATTAGCATAGTTATTCTACATGAACTGCGGTTACACATCCCATACACAACAAGATCAATATACTGTGTGTTGTGACACATTCCTTTCTTCACTTTGATTAAATCACTACAGTTTACGCCATAGTATCTCTTATTTCATTTCCTTCGTAGCGGGAATACCTCCGTTTACCTCCCGCATCGATAAATCTTAGCTGACTTTGTGCTTTGTCGGTTGTAGGTAATTTTTCCATGGCATTTTCGAAATGATCTGACGTACTTTAGTCGCCATACAAATTTGGTCTTCATCAAAATTATTAAAATATTTCTACTCGCTCATAACTGTAGCATTCAACATATACAAATGAAGGTTGGCTTCTTTAATTATATACTTCTAATATTGTCATAGTTGTTACGAGATGGCAGTTGTCATTCTAAGCATATATGGCTGGTCATAATTTTTCGGTCATCAGTAGATATCCTATTAAAGTTTGATATCTATCTATCTATCTATCTATCTATCTATCTATCTATCTATCTATCTATTATAACCTAGGGAAGGTCACTGAATAGATTAATCACACGAAGGTTAGTAATGAACGATAATAATTAGAACAAGAACAACACATATAAGATTCGACAATTTATTTAAAGACATTTTTATATATATTATATATATGTCTTTAAATAAATTGTCGGACTATGTCCAATTCAAAAATATATGACGTCATTTGTTTACATTTGATACGCTAGAGCAGATATGAATAGAAGAGATTCATGGAAGATTTAAGTTTAAAGATAGTTTAAAGATAGTAAAATCGACCTTGCTAACCAGACGCTCCTCTGTGGCCGAACGGTTAAGGCACATCACGCGAAATGATGGTTCCGTATAGGATACAGGTTCGATTCCTGTCGGAGAGCGAAAATTTTCTATGAAAATTTCTCGGACATTCAGGCCGGTAAATGTTATTAATACTGTTTATTATAAAACAGAGCATTTACTTAAATACCTGTATCTATAAAAAGAACGTTAAACATAATATATATAAAAATGTCTTTATATATATAACTTTAAACGCTATTTTTATTGGGTACCCATATTCAGTCGGCCAGACGAAATAAAATACTGATTAAAAATAAACGGAGGGTCTACTCAAGAATAGATATCCACTAATAAATAAGTTTTTAAGTGATAAAAATAATAATTGGATTAATAAATAAAATAGCTATTACAAAGTAAGGATTATTATTCACATGTCATTGTTGATATGTTTGTATAATCAATATAATACGTCTTGTGCGCGCGTTTTCTCTCGAAATATTTAGATTGAACTCTAGGAGAGGAAGGGGTGATTTTATAAACAGTGGCTGCTGCTAATGCAATGCCCTTCAACTAGAATCGAGTTCTCCTAACCAGTGACTTCTTTCTTATAGTAAAGATGTTTAAATTTCTCTTTCTCTCTGCCGTTCGACGATAGCTTGGAGGTAGAATCTCTGCCTGTAGATGACTATATATATAAGAACTTACATAAAATATATAGACAACACTTATCTATATTATTTAATGAAACATGTATGAATATATATATATATATATATATATATATATATATATATATATATATATATATATATGTGTGTGTGTGTATATAAAAATATATATATATAATGAGCAATCAGATTCTACGAATATTGCACTTAAATATATTCTCAGTTTCAATATTGTAATCTTGCCTGTGCGTGTGGAATGGCAAATCGGAAAATCGAGTTCCAATTCTAGTTGAGTTCGTTACCTTAATTAACGCCCTCCCCTCCCCAGCTATGGGTTAAATAACAGGATAGGATAGCTCCTATAGTCTTAGTTGGCAACCAGTCTATAGCGGAAAGTAACGGTAGTATACTGATGGAATTTATTTGCAAAGCCAGTCATGAATTGAAAAGAAGCATCACTCCCGGGTTGCATCACGGATCGCTTCTAAGGAAGGAGGGAAAGATATAGTCATTTAATAAATGTACATGTTTCTTGACCAGCCTCAGAGTTTTATCTGGGTTAGAAGGTCTGATGTGTCGATTCAATTACCAGATATCATATTTACATTATACAAATGCTAGCATAGGCCGTAATATCAAATTTTTAATTTGGAATCTCCGATTAGCATTTACTTTCCATCCCGTGAGCAACAAGTTCCGATACTGACAAAATCCTTCTCATGGCTTTCTCAGCAACATCTCTTAGCTGTTCCAGTAATTACTACGTCGGTCAGTGCTTTGCAGAGCTAACACCAGGCAAACACCGGAGAACCGACATTCACCGGCTCATAACGAGCTTTCCAGCCCTGGTCCCGCATTACTCAACCTGCGCCGTGTATTTATTAAGTTTTCTTTTCGTTCGTCTCCTCCAGGTGTCCCTTCCTGGGTACTGTCAGTTCCAACGTGCTCACCTGCCTAGTGAAATTTGAGAAGGTCAGCTTGTCTGGCAAATTATTGTTTGATTAATGTGGTCTGGACACTTTAATAGCTTTCCGAGATCATCTGTCTCAGGCTGTTGAAAGCAAATATGGTTTTATCAGTAAGGCTTAGGCACTATATCGTTCAAAAATGGTATGTTTTTCTTCTTGGGTTGTATTTATTGGTTTACATTGTCGCAGTGATCACTTCAGCGGCCAATGCCATTCAACAACTATGAAGATGTTGAAATGGCCCTTTTCCAGCACACAGATGGCTCGCAGATGTTTCACTGTTAGTCCATATCTAAAGATTTACAAGACATGGTAAGGTATTACAGACTGCCTGGATCCAGAATATCCCATGGTAAGAAGTCATCCACCAGAAATCTGTCTAGAAAATACTACGACGCGGCGTGTTTTCTCACCTTACCCCCGTTTTTTGCTGACACTGTATTATCCCCACTATATTATTGATCGTTGCCCTCTATACAAGCATAAGCACTTTGTTTTGTACTAGACCACCCGTGACCCGTTGGGTCAAACTTGTTGTGATACTGTTTACATTCAGTTTCATGAAGAGTTTGGGAAAGTAGAGATATTTTAAAAATACATTTATTTGCATTTATTGCAGTTGCTTTCAACATTAAAAAAATTGTCTGTTTGAAGAAAGTTGAAATAAAAATACTTACTGTATAAACAAATCGTATTTTTAAATCATATATATATATATATATATATATATATATATATATATATATATATATCTGTTGTATGAGTTGAATGTTGTATGTGTGTGAGCGCGTTTGCGCATGGATGTGTATCATGCGTTTGTGGTAGTATGGTCTATTACTTGCTGAATGTTCAGATTATAAAATATTGAATTTACTTTCAACGTTAAAAAATAGTCTGTTTGAAGAAAGTTGAAATAAAAATATTTAAAATATTGTTTGTTTAAAGAAAGCTAAAATATAAATAAGCACGCACGCAATCACGGGAAGGTGGAATGAGAGAGTGGTGGGTGGAAGGAGAGAGAGGTTGGTGGAAAGAGAGAGTGGTGAATGGAAAAAGAGAGCGTTTTTTTCCTTTTCTCCCCCCGCTTCCTACACGATAATAAATTCATATCTTTCTTTCACCACTCTCTATATATAACTTCTGGCAAACACACAAGCAACGTTCACAGACTTTTATAGTAATAAGAATGATATGCTGAAACTCCATTCTTCTTATGCGGTTCATACTACCTGGAAATTACCCCGGAATCGATCGTCCCTCTGTCAGCATCCCCTCAAGTGTCCTCTGCCTTAAACCTTCTTCTGCAATTCACAACTCTTTCACAGCGTTCCTTAATCTACCACTACGTATTTCAATACCATCAGCCATCATTCTAGAATCCCTGGAATTGCTATACTGAATTACATCTCTTGTCCTTGCTACAATGTATTCGTATCTGTATCTAAATATTGATATAAATACAGTATGTTTTTAAATTATTTCACCCCAGTTAAGGCGATAATGCCACTAAGAGGCAAGTAGATACTCGAAGTGAAAGTGAATGAGAAGCCTTTAGTGAGGAGAAAAGACAATAAAAGAACAGGTTCAAGGAAGGCAGAAGATGGCGATTGAATTTGCACTTAAATCTTTGAAGAATATAGATGGCAGGGGAGCAAGAAATCGGTATCGATTTC
The DNA here is from genome assembly GCA_964036315.1 of Acanthosepion esculentum. Taxonomy (NCBI): domain Eukaryota; kingdom Metazoa; phylum Mollusca; class Cephalopoda; order Sepiida; family Sepiidae; genus Acanthosepion; species Acanthosepion esculentum. The sequence continues at coordinate 46,537,213 of OZ038476.1, read as the reverse complement.
CACAAGCAAGCAAACGAACTATTAAAATATAACATATGCTTGCATCTGACTAGTCCAACAGTAAAACGGTGAAACCTAGTTGCCAATCTAGTTGCACGCTTAAGTTCATGCAATCGAAGAACCAAGGAGGAAAATTCATCAGGAAAATTAAGGTGGCAAGAGTTTATACAATGAACCCTCTGGCAGAAACTTTTGCCACCTTAATTTTAAGAGTGTAATGCCCACTTAGATATAAAATAATAGTTATAAAAAAATTCATAAAGAGAGCACACGAGAATTCATCCTGTTGTCCCCTTTTCCTTAAAAACTCAATAATGTAAAACAGAAGCTAGTTAATGATGGTTTTCCTAACGACCTCATCAACCACCATATAAGACTAATAGCGATAATGAGCATACAGATAAAAACAACATTAACATGTACAAAAGCCAAATACATGTCAACTATAAGCAATACGAATTTTCTCTTAAAAATATCATAACGAAATACCCAACCTCAGTCAACCTGAACAAGAAAATTAAATTATCTATTACCAAAAAATTAAAACAGCTAACTTTATCATCAGAAATATCAACATACCAGCAAAATCAAAGCTACAAAGAATCAATATTGTTTACGAGCTCAAATCTCCCTTAAGGAACTGTATTCTTGATAAAACCAAACTCATAAATAATTACATTGGTCATACTACTACATATCTATCGAGACAAATTACGTTACATCTACCCGACCATAGCTCAAATAGGACTCATTTAAAAACACACAGAATCCTACCAAACTCCACCCGAAAAAGACTAGTAGAAAATACAAGTATAATAGCTTCATCCACATGTAAAAAAGATTAAAAATAATGGAAGCCTTAATAAAAATTTAAAAAAAAACAACACTCAATGACATTAACTACGAACACGGCCACAACGTGCTGATCGTGTTTGGAAAATAAAACATTCCTATAACGTCAAATACATACATAAAAAACCTACACGGGAGTCCGTTCCACATTGCAACAGTTCTGATGAAGAACTTACTCCTTACTAATGGAATATGAAGGGAATGAGAAGGGAATTAAATGTAGCATGGAATGTCCTAAATGTATGTTCAGGTTCTTGTAACCAAGGAATGTAGTTCGACCAAACAACTGCCATGATAATAGCGGTAGAGTAACGAGAGGATAACAACGTTTGTTTTCTAGTAAATGTGTTGAAGTGTGGAAAACAATTCATTACCCACAAGGCCGCGCAAATACTTTTGAACTCGGTTGAGAAACATTGATAACATGATATTAAATTATGAGGTGTGAATATTTTCGCTTTTTATCTAATGCTGCAATTTTCTTTTCTTTCGTTAGCAAATGATATATTTTCTTATCAATTATTTGTAAAACTCTCTCAGCTACCAAGGAGTAATTACACAGTATTAACATTTCGCCCATAATGACCATAACATTAAAACAGACTTGATTTTAAGAAAGCATACATTAAGGTACGAAACCCGAGTTTTGCGTAATCCTCAATCGTTTCGTTAGCTTTTTTTTTTATGACGACAGGTTATGTTACAGTTTACGACCAAATGACAATTGTCTCGAGCAGCGTCTCATTTTATCCAAGTCTTAACAAATAAACAGATCTGGCAACAGATATAAAAGGCTGCAGGGGAGGGGGACAATTTTGGCATTTGGCATTATTTAACGTCCAAGCGAGCATATAATCTTATCGCATTTGGTTTTACGACATTTAAACTCTTGTTAGACTTTTTAATGTCGACTCTTGTATGCGGCACCCAGTAAAGATCAAACTCTCTATTTAATAGTTAAAGCCAACCAGACTAGCTTAACACACAAATATATCCACGATGGTAAATATAAGCAATTTTAATGTAATGAATGTCTTCTGATATATGAAGGCTCGTGTCAAGGTTGACAAGAGATGTAGCAACATTTTACACTTATTACTACTACTTATGAAAGTATAGATTACCTTCCTTCTTATTTACATGTATTCTTTCCGAGAGCCAATATGCTACGCCAAATTATGACATCTTTTTTCTTTCACTCACTTATCAATTCCTCCGTAAACTATTGTGGCATACCAGTGACAAAACATTCTTTTCGCTCAATCATCCATGTAAATTTGTTTGGGCAATGAATAAAAATATGTTTTCATTTCTATTAACTAATTTTTTTGGATTATTTTCATTATTCCGAACGAGTACAAAGATGCCTTACAAAAAGCTAAGCAAAGTAATAAGGAACAGGTACATTTCATTAGAAATAAAGTGAAGTGTACCGAATTGTTATGTAATACCAATCCACTTATATGGCAGTGAATGATGGACAATTTCCTCATAGATCAGACTTGACGCAACAGAAATATGATTCTACAGAAGGATGCTGTGAATACCATGGACTGAATATGTTATTAAAGAGGAAATCTTATGGAAGCTAAAAGGACACTTATACTTAGATTTACACATATATTCCTTTCATTTTCATTTCAGTTACTTTTCATTACAACTACTCAGAGCATTACTATTCGTTTTTTCCTTTCATCTTCATTTCAGTTATTTTTCATTGTAAATACGCAGATCTTTAATACGCGACTATTCCTTTCATCTTCACTTCAGTTCTCGTCTACTCAGACCGTCATTCCTTGTTATTAACATTAATAATGTTTGACAATGCTTCATCTAAGATTATTCAAGATATTATTTGGCGAATTTTAGACTATCCAGTATCACCATCTAGTCAAGGAAGGGCACATAGCGGCTGAAGTCGACGTCACCAAAAGCAGGAAGCCAGGTTTTGAGAATTATAACCAAACTTCTGGTCACGCATAATCTCCTTTTCGGAAACTTAAGATTAAAAACACTAAACACTATCTTACTGCCTCTACCTACTGTTTCAGAAATTTCAGGGCTTACACTTTGAGCACAGATTCAATATTAGCGCATTGGGATAGCAGAAAATGACAACCACAAGTTAAGCAAAGTATTAAGCATTATCGTTCAGAGTTCCATTCTCCGCATAATTTATTGCTTTCACTTTCGCACAAATGCCTATTGGAAAATACATTATTCCGTCTCCTCTACTCCACCCGCAGGTAAAAGTTAAATAGCAGATTGGGCTTTCTAGATTTGGTAGTCGGTCAAGGACAACTGTGAATTCAAAACCAAGAGGAAAACAACCGGAACACATCCACACACACTCAAGTCCCGTAGAGGAATATGGAGGCCATAGTTCTCAAGTCCCGTAAACTTGCTGAGGAATATTGTGGCTACGGGTGTCAAGTCCCAGAGACTTAGCTGAAGGTTATGGTTACCACATCTCTCAAGTCTTGTAGACTTCCTGAGGAGTATTGGGCAAGAATTCCCAAGTCCTGTAGAATCATTGATAGGTATTGAGGCCAGAGCCCTCAAGTATCGTAAACTTCCTGAGGAATATTGGACCACAATTCTCAAGTCCCATAGACTCACTGAGGCGTATGGGGACCACAAATCTCAAGTTCCATAGACTCCCTGAGGAGTATTGGTGGTCATAGCTCTCATGTCATGTAGACTTAGTGAGGAGTATGGGGGCCACAGATCTCAGCACTGCAGCTGTGGTTACCATAGCAAGTAGTAGGTTGCTTGCCCGATGCTCAACTGTTTTTTAATTGTTTTCCTTCTACTAGACTGGCTAAGGAACGTATTCTGAATGAATATTTAAGATATGGATTCATACCTTTCTCAAGGGTATTTTCACGAATGTGAATGTAATTAACTCGTCTGTAATTCGAACTCGTCTCTCCGATTTCTCCTTCCGAGCCGCCATGCATTACACCATCCGCACAACCTCGACGGGAAGCTACTCCAATGTTTTTTCCAAGAATTCATGGCAATTCACAGATAACACAAGAAAACGAATTTGTAGAGATGTATAATCACCTACGCCTGAAGTGACATAGCATTCTAAGAAAATGCATCACATCTAGCGAATTACGAGTGTTAGATTCAGATTCATTTGCCTTTTATTCACACGCCGCTAATTTATCTCTTATGAGTAATATTTTGGATGACAGTATCGTATTTTTTAGACATGTTTTACCAGCGGCCATGTGGAGCGCTAAGACAATTCAATTAAGGTTAATAAACTGTATATATTTTCTTCGAAACGTCAGTTGTGTTAAATAGTTGAACTATTACATCACGTCTACCGTCTTTGTTGCCATTATCCTCCTACCACCTTACGCTGCATATTTTTTAATTTTTCTTTTTTTTTTACAGTGGCGTTCACCCTGTACAAACCCCGATGAACACTCGAGGTAGAGGGTTACAAAATTATAGGTACGGTTTATGCGGATATATGAGAAATATAACAGTTAAAGCTAGACTTGAACATGTTAAGATTGTAGTGATCGGGAAGACATCCTCTTGGGAGTCGGTTCCACAGAGCAGTAATTCGCGTGAAGAAGATGCTTCTCGCCAATCGAATACGAAGGAATAAGAGTGGTTTTCTACGATGTGAGTGGCATGGCGGGTCCTAGCTGTGTGGAACAAGTGGAACAAGTGGAACAAAGGAATGTAGTTCGTCTGAGCACTTTCCATTGACGTAGCGATAGAGCTGTGAGAGGCTTGCGACGTTTCATCTTTGAAAGAAGGGTTGCGGGGTAGATAATAATTTGTCACCCGCAAGGACGCAGGGACGCTTTTGGACTCTATCGAGACTGGAAAGTAAGGACTGGTAGCTCCTATCCATATATGGCAACGGTACTTCATTTTAGGCCTGATCTGGCTCTTGTAAAGTTAGAGGATAGGACGAGGAGTCAGCTACATGCTGAAGCAGTACAGAGAACCAATCACTTGAGTGTAACCAGTCAGTTTATCATCCAATGAGATGTTAGAACTAGATCGATGGAGGGATCTGTTGCCAATCTCTGGCCATCTATGGTTTGGCAACTGTACACAGATACAGTTGCATCGATAGCATAGACATTCACAAATTATCGGAATATGATCTTAGGCAGATCATTTATGTAAAGTTAAAAGAGGGTTGGTCCCTAGAGTACGTCTGCGTTGATTTCTAGGGTCTGGAATGACTGGCCGTTAAAAAATACTTTCAGAGACATATCCGTTAGGAAGGACTTTATTACTGAGAAGACCCCTCCAGTAATTTCAAAGCTATGTAGATTGTGCTGTAATTCTTTGTGCCACCCCTTGTCAAATGCCTTCGAAATATCTAATGCTATGGTCCTTGAGATGTATTTTTTGTCTAGCACAACACTGATTCTGTGAGTAGTTCGGACATCAGCAGTGGATCGGGCCGATTGAAATTAGTACTGCTTGTTGCCCAAGAGGTTGTTCTTATTTAGGTGACGAAAAACCTTGTTGATTATATCCACAAAACGCTTGCTTATGACACTGAAGAGACTATACTGTGAAGGTGCTAAGCACCCACGCTTGAAAACTGGGCGTACGCTTGACAAGTTTCACAGACTTAAGAAGGATTTCTCCAAAGCAGTTAAATAATTCCGATAAGATCGGAATAGTTCCGGGTTAATATTCTTTAGGACAACCACAGGGTTTTTTCTGGGCCAGTGGCTATCTTAAGGTCAAGACTTGGTAATTCTTGAGACTTCATCGTCCGTAATAAAAGAACTACTGAGATTGTGCTCAGTGAGACGGGGAAAGTCGCGAAGGGTTGTCCTGTGTCTTCTAATGTTGAGGTAGATGCAAAGCTTGAGACGAAGAGCTTTGCCTTATATGACCTTGGAGCCATTTATAATAGTGAACACAGACGCTTTGCTTCCATTCATAATTTGGTTGGTGATTTTTCAGAACTCTCGGGATCCAATTTGTTTGTTTTCAACCTTGGCCTGAACCGCTTGTGCATAGCTACACTTTGCATTTTTCAGAATTTTCTAGCATTGATTGTGAGCAGTTCTGAATGCAGTAACAGTCAAAGTACACCACTCCTAGTGATAGATGTTGGAGTTACTGTGAGCTATAACTGCAGCGCTTACGGCGATGAACAAGGGATGGCTGCTTGTTTTTTTCTGTTTTTTGGGGGGGGGGGGTAGAAAAATCTCCATCCCGAAGGTATTCATTCTGAGACGTGAGCAGCAGTTTTGGAGAAGTTTGAGAGAGATACTTTCGCCATTAAGATCAAAAACTGTCCAATCTGCTTTCATGTACCGAAAAATCGTAATATGCAACAGAAAATCAGATAATGCTTTGTTTTGGCATCAGTTTGGACATTGATCAGGGAATGGTCTAACGTGCCCAGCGGGGTAAGGGTAAAATTTTTCGAAGCATTTTCCAGGGTAGGATGTGAGAAGAAGTTAAGGAGGTATATCCTATCGCGTCACAAACGCGGAAGGGTTCTTCCATGATATGAGTTAGTTCATAGGCGATGGAGAAGTTTTAAGATAAAATATATATATTAAAAAAAAAACAATTTGTGCCAATAAATGTATAACAGCGCTAGAAACGTAACAGGTGATGCTCTAAATATGACGTTCGATCGAATTTACAATAGTCCGACGTATATCTGTTGTTAGTAATGATCAAATAGTTCCATACAATGTAAATCAGCTGCTAATAATGATCAAATAGTTTCATTCAACGTATAGCAGTAGTTAATAATGATCAAATAGTCCGATTCCACATTTCTACTAGTTAATAATGATCAAATAGGCCAATTCAAAGTATATGTGTTGTTAATAATGATCAAAATAGTTCGATGCAACGTATATCTGCTGTTAAAATGATCAAAGAGTTCGATTCAATCACACGCCATAGGACTTGTGTAACTCTCTTCCGGCTTCTTGCTCCCGAGTCAAAGAAATGTAACAACATCACAGGCATTGAAACCATTCTATCAAAGATACAAATTAGGTGGGCTGGTCATGTTGTGAGAATGAATGAGCATAGGCTTCTAAAGAAGGTGCTATATGGACAACTACCAAACACCAAGCATTCAGTTCGACGTCCACTCTTACGCTACAAAGACAAATTGAAAGACAACTTGAAACGTCTCAAATTTGATCTGAAAACCTGGGAAGCCCAAGCATCAAACCGAAAGGAGTGGTGTAAGACATGTTTCATTAAGTTAAAGGGTTTTGAATACAGTAGACTGAAGCACCGTGATCAGCTTCATCAAGCTCTGAAGCAGAGACGCCATCAAAATCCTGCTTTAACAAATTTCATCTATCAGTGTGGTTTTGTCGCCGGCAGCAATCCTGGGCTAGTATCACACTTAAGAAAGCACAAATGAAATATGTCTTTCCCTTACCTGATATATATATATATATATATATATATATATATATATATATATATGTATATATATATATATATATATATATATATATATATATGAAGAAATATAGTCTTAAAGTGTGCTATATTTATGGGATAAAGTGCTCGATATCAGAGATAGAGCGTGTGTAAATATAAAAGTGAACATAGAAGTCAACACTTAGAGGCGACAGTCTGTTTCATGCTAGATGCAATCGTCAGACCACGATTGCATCTAGCATGAAACAGACTGTCGCCTCTAAGTGTTGACTTCTATGTTCACTTTTATATATATATATATATATATGTATATATATATATATATATATATATATATATATATATATATATATATATATATATATATATATAGATAGATAGATAGATAGATAGATAGATAATGTCTCACTTAAACAAATCAAAAGAATGCATAATGGCGACGTGATCAGCTCATCCGGGTCATGTTTTTTCCATTAACTTCAAAACTTCTAAGCCAAGCTTTGATTCCTGAATCTAGTGTCATATTGTGAGTTCAGTCTCTTGGTTGGGTAGTACTGGCAAACTCAACTTACGGTCATATAACAGCGAAAAACCGAACGATACTTAAGTTAAACAACCAAGCCTGATCCGCACCTATAGATGCTGTATGCTTGGATGTGTGAAATCGTATAATGGATAATGTCTCGAAATTGTTAATCAGGGAGCCGAGTTCCAATTCCTGTTGGGTTCGTTATATTCACTTACGCGCAAATACCCTTGAGGAAGGTATGAATAATATCTTCTCCCTCAGCTTTGGGTTAATTAGTAAAACTTGTATCACTAGACCATTATTACCTTTTAAAATTAAATAAAATTGCGTACAACATATTTAGATTTCGGCATTTAATAACCCATAGAGGTATTGATATGCCGCTGAATAAAAGCAACTAACCAACCAACCGACCTACTAGTAAACTCATTATAAACAGAAATAACAATGATTGAACGGTATTAAACAAAATGAACAAAGTTAGATATCTCTAGACATGAATCGACACGCGTAGATTAAATAAAGGATTCACTTCGAAATTCTCTGAATTTTACCCGGGTTCACAAACACCCTAAAAAGGCCGGAGGATATTACAGCCGAAATTTTGTAATAATAGCGACAATGTTCAGAATATTAGTCCCACTGTAAATAATGTAAATACAAAATAACTCTTTCAATTGTATCGTTTTTGTATATTGTTGAAATGGATTTCAATGTATGTTTTTTTTTTCACTGTTGTTATTTTCGTGTCCCGGTGTTGAAAAGCAAATTAAAATACACTGGCCCAGATTTTTTTTTCTAAATTTCGTATTAAAAGGACGGAACGCATCAGACGCGCGCTGTGTTCAGCCACTGCACATCTGGTTGTTGCAAAAGAACATGGTCCATCTGGGTGGGAAAATATTCTAGACACACCCAATGAAAAACACAGTTGTAGATTGTGAAAAGTTCATTTACACAAAGCTTAGAATCATGTGCGTGTATGTAAACACACACACGTATATATATATATATATATATATATATATATATATATATATATATATATATATATATATATATATATATATATATATATATATACATATGTATATATAGTATTGAATAAAAAGGCAAAGTTATCATGTGCTGCGCTGACACATTACGTTGTAAAATTTTCCAAGTGGCGAATAATTGTGAATTGGGCGTTAAGGGGAATGTAAAAGAGACGCAACCTCATAAAAAACGAGGGAACATTCCCGTCTTCTGCTAATTCTTCCTTTCTTGTTCACTTTTTCTTTCCCTTTTTAGCCTTTTTGTCTTCGGCGCTTTTCTCTTCCCTTGTATTATAATAAACACACGACAGCGTAACTTGACGTACTCAGATCTTAAATCTTCTCGTGTTTTGATAACTTCTATGGACAGCAGATTTGGTCTAAAGACAGCACTAAATAATGACACAGTGAATTGCGGTAAGAGGGGAAGGGCTGTGGCATCGGGTTCCCCTGCCAGGAATATGCAAGGGAATGTGGTACTGAATAAAAGAAAAAAGTGGGCATGTGGGAGTGAAAAATACTGGACCGATGTGCGGTAAAAGAAAGAAAGAAAGAGAGACGGTAATATGGAAAAAAAGAAATTGAAAATGAAGTTCAATGAAGAAGAAGAAAGAAAGAAAAAGAAAGAAGGAAGGAATGGAAAAACTGGACTGAAAATAAAGCGTAATGAATAAGAAAGAAAGAAAGAAAGCAAAAAGAAAGAAAGAAACACGGTATTATGAAAAATAAATAGAAAATGAAGTTCAATGAGAAAGAAAGAAAAGAATGGAAAAGAAATGAATTGAAAATAAAGCACAATGAAGAAGAAAAAGAAACGAAAAAAGAAAGATAGAAGATAATATAATTAACAAATTGAAAATAAAGTCCAATGAAGAATAAAGGAAAATATATGAAAAAAGAACTGAAAAATGCAATGACGAAGAAAGAAAGAAAGAAAGAAAGAAAGAAAGGAAGGAAGGAAGGAAGGAAGGAAGAAAGAAAGAAAGAAAGAAAGAAAGAATAGGAAAAGAATCGAAAATGAGGCGTAATGAAGAAGGGAAAGAAAGTCACATGAAAAGGGAAAGAAAGTCGCATGAAAAGGAAAAGAAAAAAGAAAGAAATAAAGAAAGAAAGAAAGAAAGAAAGGTGGCCGATGAAAGGAAAAATAAAAGTCAAGAATAAAACCAAATAATAGAAAGAAAGTGATAAATTAACAAAAGAAAAAGTCATGGTAAAGAGATGAAAGTAACCTAAAAAGTTGTTAGAGAGAAAGATTTTGCAAAATGGAAGAAAGAAAAAAGAAAAAAGAAAAAATGACAATGGAACAAAAAGAAAAAAATGTAAAGGTAAGAGATCTTTAAGGAAGTTAACTAAAAACACAATGATTGTAAATTATCAAGTTTAGTATAGTTGGATACAATGCCCTATTTGTGGAGGACCAAAAGGCATTACAAGAGAAATTCGACATTACTAGGCATAAAGAATTGGGGGTGTGGAGAGAAAAAGAGAAATAAAAGGGAGAAAAGACATAAGTAAAAAGAAAAAGGGGAAGAGTAAAGCGTAAGGGACAGGATGAAAAAAACTGCTTTGACCGAAAAGCCCATCCAAAATAAAACCTGATATTTAGTTCTTTGGACAGATTCTAGAAATTGGAGAGGGCGGACACATATTCAGCACACGCAAACACACGAGCGCGCACACACACACACATACATACATACATACACACACACACAGACATATATATATATATATATATATATATATATATATATATTAATGCATATTTCATTAAATAATATAGACAAGTTTTGTCTATTTATTTTAAGTAAGTTCCTTTCGTATTGTCTGATAAGCTTAATCACATTATCATTGAAAGACGAAAGGAAAAAATCATATTGACACATGTTTGAACCCAATCTAAAGTCAAACGACACATATACGAAACCACAATAATGGCCCGCCGTTGCTTTCTGAATAAGCTCAAAGTAACGACAAACACTTATTTTATTAAGATTTGATTTATTAAAATTGTCATCTTTGATAATGGTTTATGTAAGCCGAAAGCTTGGATTGGATTCAAACATGTGTCAATGTGGTGTTTTCCTTTCGTCTTTCAACGATAATGTGATCAAGCTTATCAGACAATATGAAAGGAACTTACTTAAAATAAATAGACAAAACTTGTCTATATTATTTAATGAAACATGCATTAATGAAAAATTGCTGCCGAAATATACACAATATATATATATATATATATATATATATATGTATATATATATATATATATATATATATATATATATATATATATATAATGGTGCGATGGGTAAATTAACGTTTTTTCTTATTTTGTCGACTGCACAGTATAGCAGAGTCAGTTGGGCACTGTCTGTTAGAAAAATAGCACCCTGAGGCAATTCACTCCAGAAATTTGGAAAAGGCATGCTGTACTGCTTCGTATTTGCACCAGAAACTCCAATACGAACATTTCAGAGTGTTTGGGTGTCAATTTGAGGAAAGTGCAGAGGATTCGGGAAGAGTTGGATGAGTCTAATGGTGATTACGAAGGTGTTTGGAGGGATCACAAGTGATGGCGACGTTATCCCTCCATTCCTCTTCCCACAGGGCCTCAGACTCCCCACGGAGTGCCTTGAAGAGGTAGTGCTGCCCTGGGTCAAGAGCGTGGCTGCTGGAAGACCCTATGTCTGGCAACAGAACTCTGCACCATACCACACAAGCAGAAGAACCCATTAATAACTCTCAGACAATTTCTGCGACCACATCATACCTTATATCTGGCCACGTAGCTCACCAGACTGCAACCCCCTTGATTATCATATGTGGGTTGCAATTGAGTTAGAGAGCAACAAAACTCCTTGTAACACCAAAGATGAACTGAAGGCAAGAAATATGGCAGCATTCACCAAATTAAACAAAGAGACCGTCCAGAAGAGCTGAAGGAGATTCCGAAGTCGCCTGGAGGCCGTGGTTGAAGCCAATGGCAACTTTATTGAATAAATTTCATCTTTTGTATCTCAAGATATTTTTGTGGAATTTTGGTAATTATATCTGTAAAAATAAGATATCAATATTATTTAGATGACAATTTATCCATCGCAGGCTTTACATATATATGAATAAAGACAAAAGGAAAGCATTTACGAACGCGTTTCCTCCCTGGAGGTAATTTATCAAGGTAAATGTATCGTCGAAAGATGACAAATTGCTTTATATATATATATGCGTGCACACTCTGCCTCTATTTCTGATTACACAGACAAAAATCCTCACATCCCATTATATATATATATATATATATATATATATATATATATATATATATATATATATATAGAGAGAGAGAGAGAGAGAGATAGATAGATAGATAGATAGATAGATAGATAGATAGTAATGCGTTGGTATAATCCAGGTGAGTCCTATTAACACAACATAGAATTTGAAATATGTTAAAATTAAAATTCGTAGGTGAAAATGGTCGTTTACTAAAGGTATCTTAATTCCAATTGTAAAGAAAATTTGCTCTGTTTAATGAAAGTAAACACTGAGCGCTCTTTTGTGAGTCAGTTTTAACATATTTCAAATTCTATGTTGTGTTAATAGGACTCACCTGGATTATACCAACGCATTACTTACTATCTATCTATCTATCTATCTATCTATCTATCTATATATATATATATATATATATATATATATATAATGGGATGTGAGGATTTTTGTCCGTGTAATCAGAAATAGAGTCAGAGTGTGCACGTATATATATATAAAACAATTTGTCATCTTTATAAGATAACGACTGATTACTTATGCCTAGTTCCTATAGAACCGTCTCTCAAGTAGTACCTTTCTATTTCGCTAGAAGGACAGTTAGAACTGCGAAGTGTTTAAACCTACCTAAACAATTACCAAAGAAAGGAATTTACGCACTGAAAAAAAAAAGCATTGTGATATATTCCATTTCTGTAGGAAGATATATAAATACTGATATTCAATACTATTTGATTTTTTAAAAATTCCTTATTCTTTCCATTGCTTGGTAGAACAATATTTCTAATGTTTCAACTCTCTTCTTTATCCGTGAAGAAAATGTTTCCCTTTGCTTCTCCAAACCCTCTTTCCTCATTATGTACCCCAGAAATTTCGGTTGTTTCTTTCTGATTGTAATGTATCTTTGTAGTTCTGTTTTCCTTAAAACTTCCTTTTTTTTCACATATTCTTTCCATTGCTTGGCAGAATTATATTTCTAACGTTTCAACTCTCTTCTTTATCCATGAAGAATGTGTCCAACATTCAATGCGCTATATAGGAGATAAATAACATAAAAAGGTGGAATGAAAGAAAGTAAGAATCGAAATAAGTAGAAAAAGAGAGAAAGGAAATAAAGACGGACGCCTCCTCCACAAAAAAAGAATATAACAACGAAAAAGAAATAAAAAATAGAAAGAAACAAGTAAAATGAATAAAAAGAAAGGGAGAAAGAAAGAAAGAGAGAAGATAGCAAGGACGTTTAAAGAAAGGAAGAATGAAAGAAATGAAAAATCAAAATAGAAAAAGAAAGAAGATGGAAAAAGTAAAACGAAAGAACCAAGTCGCAAATGAAGAGAAAACATTGCAGTGAACAATTATTGAATTAAAATGAAAAAAAGAAAGTTTGCCTAATGTGGAAATCTTAGGTTGCCCCGGCTTTCATTTCAAGCAAGACCAAATATAATCATAAACTACGTAAAGGGCTGTTGATCAAAAGTATTGTCCATTGAAATTGACAATGGAAGCCATGTTTATCTACTGTCTTGCTATTCTGTTTTCTTTTACATTAAGACCGACGCGCGCACCTTGTCTCGCTTAATCCTGTACCATATTCCCCGCCCCCCTGTAAGAGATTTAAAGCATTTGCGCAGTAACGTTGTCAATGGATGAAATCGTGGAGGCTGAGAATAGAAAAACCCAAATGTCTGATTCAGTTGTTATTTAAGCTTCTTGGAATTAATCGTCTACGGATTTACGCGGTCTGCGCAAAATCGACTCCACCAAACAAATGACGCTAGGAAAGTGTCAAGTGTATTTCTTCCTCTACAATAAAGTGGATTTTTTTTAAAATTGAAGTTACAAATTCCAGTAATGTCAAATAGTTATCTTTACATCTGGTTGCGATAAACTTACTTAATAGCTTTTTGACAAAAACAGCACACTGACATGCGTAGTTTACTTGGTTAGACAAAGAAAATTAGCAGTCCTACCAGTATGCTTCTTTTTTTGTTTTTGGTGGGCACAATCTTAACAATATAAGTGTTAAGGGGTCTCCCCTTTTCACACAAATGGACTCAACCGAGGTATACATATACTACCACCAGTGAATACCCGGGAGTACATTAAGACAGTCGAGAAGTCAGTACGCTGAGTAGTATCAGAGGAGGGTAACACAAGAGTCACCGTCACGAGCATGTAGACTCAGTAAGGAGTCATACCGCGATACTTCAATACCAAGACTGTATATATATTATTGCTACTAACCCGCATTCCTGGATCTACTAACCGGTATTACCAGTTTGCATTATTACGTTAATACATTTATTTTCCTTATCTATTTCTGGCGTTTGTTATTTATTGATATCGAATTTCATCCCGGAATCCACAACAAATTGGCGACGAGGAAGTCGAACTCACACGGGAAGGAAATCGAAACAAAAGTCTCCCTCTCGTCGACAACAAATTGGCGACGAGGTATTCGAACTCACACAAAAAGAAAAAAATTGCCGTTTTTTTGCCAGTATCCACAACAACTTGGCCACAAAGATTCACGAGGATTAAAACACGGAAAATCGAGTTTTTTCGTAAGACTCTTATCATGGAGGATTTTAAAAGTATTTTAGTAGAACTTGTAAAATACCATAATGAACAGAATTACAACTCCAAGAAAGACAAAACGAACAGAAATTAAAATTCCAAGAAAGAATGGAAGAAAAGTGGCAAAAGCAATTACTACAAACGCAGAAGAAAAATCAAGAAATACAAAGGCAAAATGAAGAAAGACAAATGCAACTCCAGGAACTAATATTAAAGGTAGCAGATAACAAACAACCAAATATCGAAAAAGAGGCGACTTTTTCCCAAGACGCAGTGTGGAATACGATAGAAACTTTCAATTACTCCCTAGAAGAGGATAAAAATTTCGGTGATTATTTTAGACGCCACGAAGACATCTTTAACATCGATTGTCAAAACTGGACAGAAAAAAAGAAGCTACGTCTGTTGCTCAGAAAATTAGGAACTGAAGAATACAAAAAATTTGTGGATTACATTTTGCCAAAAAAGACGAACGAATTAACGTTTGTCACAGCAGTTACATGTCTTACAGAGCTTTTCAGTCCAAAAACGTCACTCTTTCACAAGTGGTGGAAATGTCTTAAGCTGGTAAAGGGCGAAAATGAGGTCTATTCCACGTTTGCCGCAATCGTGAATAAACATTGCGACGACTTCAAGTTGGTAGAATTAACACCGGGAATTTCAAGTGTCTCATCTTCGTTCAAGGTTTAGTCTCGGCAAAAGATAGTGAAATGCGCAAAAGAATGCTTTCAAAACTACAAAATGAACCTGGACTAACACTACAACAAGTATCAGAAGATTGCCAAAAATGCCTGAGTATAAAGAAAGACTCGAAAAGCATTGAGGAGTCAGGAGTTTCTCATATACGTAAGTTAAACAAAAGTTTACGTTCTTCACCCTTCCCGGAAAGAAAACAAAAATTCTATAATAAGGGAAAAAGAAACAACATATAGGACAAATTATGACGAAAATCGAAGCAAATATAAGCCTCCCCCCATCTGCATGTTATCGATGTGGAGGACTACACTGGAACAAGGATTGCCGTTTTAAATATAAAAACTGTTTAGTGTGTGGAAAAGTGGGGCACAAGGCATCGCAATGTAGGAATTTAAAAGCTACTAGTAGGATAAGAGCTACTAGGATGCATGACGAAGACGATACTAACATAAGGAAATATGTGGAACTTGAAATCTTAAAAATAAAAAGATAAAATTGCAACTAGACTCGGGTTCCGATCTAACGATAATTAACCTACAGACATGGAAAAAGCTTAACAGACCAACCATGTTACATACACAAAAAATTGCTAAGTCGGTGACAGGAAAGCGTATAAAATTCGAAGGAGAAATAATCGTAAATGTTAAATTTCACGGGAAAACAAAAAAAACTCAGGATATACGTAATGAAAGATACAGAAAATCTAGTGGGTACAGACTGGATGAAAAAGTTCGACATATTGGATTCACCTATCAGCTCGTTTTGTAAGGGTGCAGCTAGAAGTGAATTGAAAAAAAAATGTCCAACCAGTACGTAAAAAGAAGCGAAACGCGCCATTTGCTACCACAGATGAAAACAGTAAAGAGTTTTACAAGGCAGTAAAGGAACTACTTGTGACTTTGTGACAGATAAGAAAAGAAGCGAAAAAGGATGAATTTATTCAAAGGATGAAGGAAAAAATAAATAAAAACCGTTATACATCTAGAGTGCTCGTGAGATCATTCAAACAAGAATGGGTCTATTTCAGTAACAATATGGCTTATGAGGTACCAAATACAATAATTAACAGACAAGGAAACGTGATGCACACAAAAGGCGAAAAATTTACCCACAGAAAACATATTGACCAAATACAAAATAGACGGGTTGACGAGCCAAGCTCGTCACCCGCAGAAAATGACGAGTCGATGGAGGAGATCTTTGAAGTTTTTGAGATTCAAAGACCACAAGAAGACAGAAATTGGAAGGACTAGCAGGAAGGCAAAATTCACAGTGCCTCTAATTGCCGACTATAAGAAAAAGGAAAAGATATTAACTCCCCCTAAAACGGATTTAAGGGGCGTGGAGTTAAGGGGATCTCTCCTTTTCACACAAATGGACTCAACCGAGGTATATATATACTACCACCAGTGAATACCCGGTAGTACGTTAAGACAGTCGAGAAGTCTGTATCAGAGTAGTATTAGAGGAGGGTAACACAAGAGTCACCGTCACAGCACCTAGACTCAGTAAGGAATCATACTGCGATACTTCAATACCAAGACTGTATATATATTAATGCTACTAACCCGCATTCCTGGATCTACTAACCGGTATTACCAGTTTGTATTATTACGTTAATACATTTATTTTCCTTATCTATTTCTGGCGTTTGATATTTATTGATATCGGATTTAATCCCGGAATCCAAAACAATAAGAGACACAGTGTTGATAGTAGATACGGATATAAAACTGCAGGTGATCCTAGAGAATTTAATAAAGAAAAGCGAGAAGAAAGGACGGCTCATCAACTGTAAGAAGACAGAAGGTATGGTCGCTAATAGGAAGATCAACCAAAGATGAGACCTGCAAATTGCAGTCGTTAGAATAATGAATGTAGAGAATTTAATTATCTGGGAAGTGATTTAACAGACGACGGAAAATGTGACATCGAAAGGCGCGTGTTGAGTAAAGAAAGATGCCTTCAAAAAGATAAGCAAAATATTAAGAGAGCGACAGAAACAGAGAAAAATACATTTTGTTAGAAACAAATAAAGATTGCTGAACTCATACGTAATATACGTCTTCCTATATGGGAATTAATGCGGGATAATTTCCTCACAGATGAAAAGCAAGAGATACGGTTCTACAGAAGAATACTGAGAATACCATGGATAAAGCATGTAAACAATTAGGAAGTTTTAAGGAAAATGACCATCTTGGGTATGACGATAAACTTCATCCGACAGCAAGGCTTCTAATCAGGAGGATTTGAGCCTAGAACCACCTCTTATTTGCTGTTGTTCCCAGGCCCAGCGTGTTAGGGTCTCAGGTATGGGCAAATAGCAAACCCCCAAAGTGGGATTAAAACACTATGAAAGTAGATTTTTATAGTAAATATACCAGCAATACATTTTCATAGTAAAAAAAAAACAAAAAAAAAAATACAAAAAAAACAACCAGTAATCCGTTTTGGTAAAAATTTAAAAATAATAAAATTTAAAAAAATCAGCAATAAATTTTTGTAAACAAAAATAAATTTCCAGAAATACATTTATGCAAAAAAAATTTCAAATACTCCCAAGAAAATTACATTCGGGCATTAAATGACCCATGCCGCTAAACAAACAAATAAGCAAATAAATGTTTAAGGAAAATGGAAACAAAAAGCCTAATTATACTTAGAATCAAAAAGAGACAGGTGAAATTTATGTGATACAGAGGAAAGAGGGACTGGAGAATTTGGCACCCGCCGGGCATACTGGAGGCAATAGCGTTAGAGGGAAACAGCAAATAACTTATCTAACAAGGCTGTGTAAATGGATGGTACAAAGGACAGGAAGTTATGGAGAGCCATGATCCACCAGTCTTGAAGAGACATGGCACATAAAAGTAAAGGGAGTTAAATCAGTAAGTGGTTGTCTATGTTATGCAATCTCCCAAGGATCAGAAATGCAAGTTCTAATCGATTTCACATCTATACCACGTGTTTTACTTTCGCATGTTGTAAAAATGTGATGAGCGTTGAGCAATAAGACTGAAAAAAAAAAAAAGAAAGAAAAACTAATATCGGTCTATATTTCTGAGATGAGGTATTGTAATTATTTACATTATTTACATTGTTCGCAGTGTTGTCACCATCTTTATTGACATGTTCACGAACATGAGAATAAAGGACACATGGCACAGTAGATAAAAGCGTTGGTTGGATCCAGTAACTTCACCCAAAAATTTGTGAATTCAATACCTGACTACGGCAGTGATAAACAAAAACTTGAGTGAGTTAAGTTAAAAGGGAGATAACTGAGGCATGCGGAAGAGGCATGGTACGTGGAACTAGAACAATCTACTCCGGTGGATGAAATAAAGTGTCCAGTTCGAAATTCCGGTCACCTGAAGAAGGCCGGGGCGTTCAACGGCTGAAACGTCGTGAACATGACAGTAAAGATGAGGACAGCAGTTCGAAAAATGTAAATAAATAAAAACTAGTAAAAAAAAAAAATAATGTTTATTAATCATGTCAACCAAAGCAAGGCGATAAAGTCACTAAGACGCGAGGTGTTACTGAGAGTGAAAGAAAATGAGAAAACATTAGTGAGAAGAAAGGACAGATGCTGATTGACGTTACATTTAAATTTTTGATAATCATAGTTGACAGGAAAACAAAAAGCCGGAAAGAGAACCACAGACACGAAGTGCGATACTATTAGAATAGAATGCACGGTTACATCTAGCTAGTAAAATGGTGAGACCTAGTTGCCAATCTAGTACTAGGAAATTTTAAGATACGTATTCAGGTAGTGCGAACCGAGTTCAAATCTGGAGCTAATCACTTGCGTTCACTTTCAAACAACGGCCCTTGGGAAAGGCATGAATCCATTTTGTTATCCCATCTCCCCAGGTATGGATTAAGTACACAGGGTAGACAGTACTCTCTAGACGGTCTCAGAGAAGAAAAAACATTGAATTCCAAACCTTACAAAAGGTACCGAGTTATTACTCCACTACCTTTCTTAAGAATACCTGGCAATTCACTCATAATAAAGAGTAATCAATAGTGATTTGATCGCCTGTCCTGAAGGGATTTTTAAGGACGTGGGTGTTCATGACTCTCTACATATTTCCTTTATTTATTATCTTTCCTGACAGAGATAGTGGGGTGATTTGACGTTGCTTTCTGCACAGTTTGGAATTCGCTTAGACTGGCTGCCACCCAAGGCTAGAATGTACAGGCTATTGTGTTAACCTATAGCTTGGAGGAGAAAATGAACGCAACAGAATAGCCCACAATTAGAATACGGCCCTCTCTTATGCCTTACTGAACGGAACATGACATGCAAAAATGTTTACCTATTCCGAAGGTAAATGTTTATTGATTTTAAAACGGAAGAATTGCTATATGAATTTTTAAAAGCTGGGATATATAAAGCGTACATGTAGCTAATTCGATATGGATATTAACAGATGATCAGAAATGTCTCGACTGTATCAATTGTGTTTTGTTGTCATTAGCTGTATCAATGTGATCATCGATTCAGGCCAGCGTTCTTTAGCTTTCGCTGTTGCTTATATCCATCTGGTCAGGTCAGCGTTCGTTAGCTTTCACGAGATATGAGAACAGAAACCCAAATAAGGTGCATTGTTAACACCACGGTGCCGGAGAACAGCGCTTAACCTTAATGCGTGGGTGGTTAGATAAGTCACGGTTCCAGTTGTCTCAGGGTAATGATAGGGCTCCGATGTCGTGGACACCCAATGAGCTCGTGGATCCCACTTATCAACAAGTCACCATGCAGGCTCGTGATAGTTCCATAATGACAGGGAGTGTGTTCATAGGTTTGGGTTCACTACCCTGTCTATGTCACTGACCGCTGACCACGACGCTGCACCGCAACTTAACCATTTGCCCCAATCTTCGACCGCTATGTACCCCAACAAGGACAGGTTATTCCAGAATGATAATGCACATCGTCATTGGACCCAAGTTGTTCAGAACTGATTGTAGGTGCATTCTGGAAACTTCTAGCGAATTATGTGGTCATTACATTCGCCTAACATGAAACAAATCGAACATTTATGGGACGTGGTGGAGTGGTCTAATTGCACGCAAGATCCGTCACTAAACTATATCAGGAAGCTGTGGACAACTATCTAGATGGCATATCCCAAGAGCTCTCCAGATGCTGTTCAACCACTTGCGGAATAGATGGCACGTTGCGTTGCTGCGCTTAGGCTAGAGGGTGACCTACACGACACTAGACACTATCTCCTATGACTTGTGGGATATTAGTGTACCAAATATATTCATTAGTTTTAAGTATCAGTAAAAGACATTTTTGGGTTATATTATCTTTCTGGAAGAATATATTTACCGTTTTGTTCCGAAATAATATGAAACTTTGAAGCTTCATTATTATTCCATCCTTGATAAAAAGAAAATCTGCACTGTCTTCTGCAATTTTCCAGGAACTGAATTTTTTCATTAAGAAAATTCTGTAAAGACGAGAATAATTTTTAATTCGAAGGTTTAGTATTTGCCGAATGCAAGGGATTTGTGAATTCTTTCCAGTCAAAGCTGTAACAACATTTTGTCTGATCACTAAAAGAACATGCGCTCAGTCTTGCGTTATCTTAATATAACATTACAGACCTTGTCTTCTATAATTCCAGGCGTTGTCTTTCGATACTATAATTGGGAGCACTACTTATTCGAATCGATTTTTCCCAGGATTATGTGCCCAGTAAACGGTAAAGTCCTCCAACACATTATTTTATAAAGAAAGGAAGTTTTTATATTTCATATTAAAAT
The DNA here is from genome assembly GCA_964036315.1 of Acanthosepion esculentum. Taxonomy (NCBI): domain Eukaryota; kingdom Metazoa; phylum Mollusca; class Cephalopoda; order Sepiida; family Sepiidae; genus Acanthosepion; species Acanthosepion esculentum. The sequence continues at coordinate 46,516,042 of OZ038476.1, read as the reverse complement.
TTGTTTTGTACCATTTGTCTTAATATACGTATATTTAGACGTAGGTTTCGTATACTTGTTCCGAATTTTTCTAAATGTATTCGTCCAAGTAATATGCATATTTATATACACTAAAAGAGACGGGTTGGCCGAAAGGTTCCATAGAGGCATTTTTTAATAGTATTAAAATATTTTCATTAGTATTATTTAAAGTTTTATGAAAATTTTGTAGCATCAAATCATTGCAAATAATATATATATATATATGATTTTTCTTTCTCTGCAAATGACTCATACTAGAAAGCATTTTTCCAATTCCAACATACATAGAGTATCGCTCTTAGAGGAAAACCGAATGTTAATATGGATAGTGAAAGTTAATCTACGCTTCATATTATTATAAATTATCTTATTTTCAAGCTTCGCCATAATTTTTGATAAAAATGGTCGTGTTCTAGTAGTGCTACAGGAAGTGCTTGACTCCATCTGACATGCGCAAGAGCCAGATCAGACCAAAATTAGAATAAGCCAAGTGAAAAATAAATAAACTTTTGGGCGGTATTTCTGAATGCAGTTCCCTATTTAAAAGTAAGATAAATTCGATTTTTATCAAATTATAAAATTAATTACCTAGAATAACGAGAGGCTAGAAACGTTTTGTCTGGGGAAATGTGGTCGTAATTTATCACCCACAAGGCTGCGTAATTTCTTTTGAACTTTGCCAAGTCCTGACAATGAGCATATGAGAAGTTCCAGCCGAGTTATGACAGCAATACTCCATTTTTGGTCTGATATACCTCTTGTAAAGATAAAGAATGGCAGAAGAGAGGTACAAGTAACCGGCCATTTTCAAATATCTATAACGATGGATCGTTTATAAGTGGCTCACTTGAAATCTCGAATAAGCTTGAGTACCAGTAGTAGGGAAGGAGATCCACAGAGCAAGCAACCATTCATCTGACTGGTGAAAACTTCTTTTTTTAATAATTTACAACAAAAATATTAAATACAATTTATTTATTAGATTTTCTATTTACGAGAATAATTTTATATTTACAACATTCTAAAAACTAATACACTTGTATTAAAACTAATGCAACGAAATATTTATCGTTTACCGATTTATATATATATAAATTATAAAGTATTTTTTTCATAAAATTATAAACATTTACTAAATTATTAAAATATGCGAACCAACTATAAAAAAAATCTTTATTATTTACGATTTTATAAAGTTCAAATCGACTGGCAATTAGCCGATGTTTTGCCAATCATTTCAATAAAAAATCTAATAAATAAATTTCCGGTTGATATATATATATATATATATATATATATATATATATATATATATATATATATATATATATGTAAGTTTTTTTTATAATAATATAAACATATATATAATACAAACATATATATATATTATATCTATTATATATATAATAATGCAAAACTATATATATTATATATATAATAATAATACAAACATATATATATTATATATATAATAATACAAGCATATATATATATATATATATATATATATATATATATATATATATATATATATATATATATATATATATATATATATATATATAATATACATCCATAATAATACAAACATATATATATGTATGAGATTGTTTTCTAATAATACAAACTCGTATCCATACAACTGAATATATATATATATATATATATATATATATATATATATATATATATGTATATATATATATATATATATATGAAGAAATATAGTCTTAAAGTGTGCTATATTTATGGGATAAAGTGCTCAATATCAGAGATAGAGCATGTGTAAATATAAAAGTGGAGATGGAAGTCAGGCTGATGATTGCACTAGCATGAAACAGACTGTTGCCTCTAAGTGCTAACTTCCATCTCCACTTTTGTATATATATATATATATATATATATATATATATATACACACACACACATATATATATAATATATATATATATATATATATATATATATATATATATATATATATATATATATATATATACATTATTTACAATGATTTGATGCTACAAAATTTTCATAAAACTTTAAATAATACTAATGAAAAAATTTTAATACTATTAAAAATGCCTCTATGGAACCTTTCGGCCAACCCCTCTCTTTTAGTGTATATAAATATGCATATTTCTTGGACGAATACATTTAGATAAATTCGGAACAAAGTATACGAAACCTACGTCTAAATATACGTATATTAAGACAAATGGTACAAAACAAATTTTTATATGAAATATAAAAATTTCCTTTCTTAATAAAATAATGCGTTTGAGGACTTTACCGTTTACCGGGCACATGATCCTGGGAGAATATAACGAACTGATTTAATGAAATTAATACATACACGTACAATGCTGACAATTACGTTGCTGAAGAATGAAATCAAAGAAAACCTAAGAATAACAACTAATAATAATATCTTCTTTAAATAACAGATGATAATATAATTAATAATAATATATTTAAAGATAACCTCGCCTATTATTGTACTAGATCTGCCTTCAATAAGCAATCTAATTGCAATTGACGTTAGATAAAATAATAACACTTTAATTAACCGGTTGATTCGATAATTCAATTTAGGCCCGAGGTGTAGTTGTCAAAATATTACTATGAGATTGCATCCGTTATTTTAGTCAATTTGGAATATTTCGATTCTTCAATAACTTTGTTTAAGTTTTTGTCTACCTCCATAAGTGTTTACCAGATATATGGTTGTCAAGGTAGAAAACGTTATTTTTATGCTTATAAAATAATTGTCTTTTACGATCTTTAAAACTTAGTCCAGCCAAAATATCTGCTGAGGATTTGATGGGAAAAACTGTGAAACTGACTAAAGATAAGATAAATTAGCTACTTTATTTTATTACAAAGAATTATATATATATATATATATATATATATATATATATATATATATATATATATATATATATATATATATATATATGGCCTGACGATTGCGTCTAGCATGAAACAGTCTGTCGCCTCTAAGTGTTGACTTCAATGTTCACTTTTATATTTACACACGCTCTATCTCTTATATTGAGCACTTTACCCCATAAATATAGCACCCCTTAAGAGTATATTTCTTTACATATATATATATATATATATATATATATATATCATGTCCATTTATTTTCATTTTAATCCTTTCAAATTCACGGATAAACTTCTTAGTGTTTTTACAAAACTGATTAAGAAAGACGTCACAGTTTTGGCTATTTCTTTTATATTCCCAAGTAGTTTCAGTCTCATCCAAGAACATCTTCAGGGTTGAAATGCTAAGAAAAATAATTAATGTAATTGATAGTTGTGAATTCTTGAGAAATGTGCATGATAAGCGCTTCGTTATAGTCAATTTAATAAATTAACGTTAAGATTATGTAAAAAGGTAAATTAATTTATATTTTTTTTATTATTAATAATGTTTTGAAATACTCAGCCTGCCATTTAAAAAAAACAAAAAAACAATTTGAACATCTTGCTTGTAGCTAGAGTGTATTTGATTGCAGTATAGCGTGAAACAACATACACACTCACACACACATAAATATAAATATATATATATATCAACATCATCACTTGATAAGACACCAGAAGTGTTGAAACAAAATTGCTATTTTTGTAGTGATTTTATAACATATTTATGTTATAATTTTCGAATAAATAATTATATTTGCTCTACTCTGTATTGAACACTCTTTTAAGAATAGTTATTGTTGTTTATTGGAATTTATTCCGTATACACCAATCTTATACTTGGATATATATATATATATATATATATATATATATATATATATATATATATATATATATATATATATATATTGTTACGAATTTGCAACATACAGAGATATGAAACCCAGGTTAAAAAAAAACAAAAAACAGATTTGTTTGCTAAGATAGGAAGACACGACACTGGTGTCGGCGAACAACAAACACAAGATGATCAAGATGAACGTTTGTAAATAATTTTATATAACAAATACAAAAGAATATGAAAAGAGTATGGGATAGCGGACGTGAAATCAGTAAAAGTCATCTTATACTGGGTGTTAGTTGAAGCATTCGTGTTTCGTGAATTTGTAAGTTCAAATGTTCATAATGCCAAATAGACAGAATCTCTTTAAAATATCCAAATCGGTTGTTCTTCTTTCCGTAATACTCGCTGAATAACTTCGAAATGGTACGTGTACTTCTTTTATCCTCTGGTAATCTAATTGCATCCACGATAACATTGGGATGATTTCTCCGGGTATAATATTCTTTTATTCTCTACACATCAAGTAGTTAGATAAATGATATCTCTTCATTCCTTACACAACAAATGATAGAATAAGTTCATAGCCGTATCTCTCATGAGCGCATGATGAGAGCAGATTTACTCGCAACCTGTCGTTGTCAGAGATTATTGGAAAACTGAAATTACAATTCAGATAAACGCACTTGGTAGCGTATGTCAAGAGAGGTTGGGTGAGTGACTTCTACTTACTCCCTAAGAAGATCAATCTGTCTAGTTATCAAGTGACATAGATTCTTTCCCGCCATTTATAAGTCGAGACAGGACATTTCTCGTCAGAAAAAAAAAGAAGGAGGAAGAAAGGGGAATCTCAGACAAAAACGTGCCCCTTAAATTGATCATACGTTTGATATAACATTAAACACTGAGGCCCATGTCTCAATATATATATATATATATATATATATATATATATATACATATATATATATATATGTGTGTGTGTGTACGTGTCTATATATATATATATATATATATATATATATATATATATATATATATATATACAAATGTAAAACGAATGTAAAAGAACGCAAAGAATTAAATTCAAAAGTTCATAACATTAATTTAAAAAGGGTTCAATACAAGAATATAAAGCAATAAATATTTATTATAAACTATTAATTTTCAGGTGGCTAACAATGTTAGCCTCTCGACGAGACCTGTTTGGACGTCGAAACAAATATGCAGTTCTGTCGCGGTAACTTGCACGTTCCAATGTAACAGTTCATAATATATATATATATATATATATATATATATATATATATATATGTAAACAATTACTTTCTTTGTTGTGCTGAGAAATTTTCAACGCTCCATATATAGAATATAACCTCGTTCCAGTTGACTTTGTAAAAATGTGCTCAAAGAACAATATATAAACGCATTTAAAATGTAAACATTATGACTTCACGCGCTTGCGCGTACACACACGCACACGCACAAACACAAACACACTCACACCCACACACTCACACACATATATTATATATATATATATATATATATATATATATATATATATATATATATATATATATATATGTATATATGTATATATATACACTGTTAGTCTAGAAAAATGACTAGGCTTTGATTACTAAAGACTTAGTCTCTATAAATTTATATAAATCGTCAATAAATTTATATAAATAACCGAACCAGTAGAAATAAAAAGAAGCTGAGGATAGAAGCTGACAGAGTGATAAAGGGTGGCCGCCATTGTTTATGTTTTTGTATTAAAAAAGGTTCAAATTCAGAGAAATTACAAGAATTAATAATAGGCATCATATATAATAATAGGTGCCATATATGTGTCACTCTTGCATATATCATATATCATGTATCAAATCGTATATCAGACAATATCATCTCATATAATAGATATCACATATAATAATAGGTATAATATATGTGTCAGTCTTGCATAGTGAATGTTAAAATTACGCTTTATGGCAACTGAAAAATTTATTTATTTATTTATTAAAGTTTATATAGGTTTGAAGGGTGTTGTGTGTAAAAACACCTTTAATCATAATACATTATTATTAAATACTGTTACAACTGGATTCAGTACTTTGATACGATGTTTAATGGAATTGTGGAAAATATCGAGATTCACATTCTTTTTCAGGTCAGCTCCGTATATTGTGCCATGAAGAACATTAAAGCAAAGAACATGCCATAGATCATTGAAAAATAGTGTTAATAATATAGAGAACGATGAAAAACAGTAAGGGAAAGCTATCCATTAAAGAAATGTAATATATAGGGAAATAAAGACATCCTAAACGAAAGGAATAAAGTGAAGGAGAAGGAAAAAAACAAAAAAAATAGCAAAAGAAATAAAGAAAGACAGCTAAAAAGAAAGAAAGAAAGGAAGAAAGAAAGAAAGAAAGAAAGAAAAAGAAACCGAAATACATGTAAAAAGGGAAGGAAATAAATAAGAACTATATTAAAAAAAAACGAAAGTAAATCTAAATACACGGGTAAATATTGTATTAAATGAAAAAGGAGGAAGAAAACATACACTTTTCCTTCTTAATCTATTGGCAGCCTAACATTAAGACATTTTGATGACGTATTAAAAAGAAAAAAAGAAAGAAAAAATGTGACTGTCCGTACTGTCATTCCTGTAATAGCATTTGATTCTATTGTCTGACAATTACTAATTTTTGCTCGCCCGGTAATCCAACTGAGACGTCTTATGGCATATGTAAGAAGACCGCTTCAGGACTACCTCGGAGCTTTTTGTGTTCAGAGAATTTCAAGATTGATTCATACTGAGCAAATGTCTTGACTGAAGAAAAACAAACAAAAGAAACAAAGCAAAAAAAAAAAAAAAAAAAAAACGAAAATAAAAATCATGAAATCAGAAAAAGGAAGGAATTACGAAATAAAATGAATGAAAAAAAAAAGTGAAGAATAAAGAAAGAGGTCGGGGTAAAAGGTAAAATCATTATGCAGATCGATCAAATTCCACAAGATCATCTTGAAATCTGGTTCCTGTGGCGTTCAGAGAATGGCCTTTTTAGACATATACGGAGGTTGAACAAGGCAGAAATAGGACTGCCATCAAATGATTCCTTTCGCCCCTGCCCGCCATTTAGAGAATCGTTCTGGCTGGAGGGAATGTGCATGACCATCTTGCAAGACAAGCTGGATGGTGGTCTACATGAACCAAAATGTTTTGTTCATTTTCATTGGCCTTAATTCTTTTATTTATTTATTTATTTTGTCATTTTTCTGTCTTATCTTTCATGTTCCTACCCGGTTTTTGTTTGCTTGCCTTTCACTTTTTTGGGCGTTTGTATCTTTCTTTTACTACATCTTTCTAAAATTTCGTCTTTGTTTTTACGTTTCGTTCTTAATGCTCTGTTTGTTCTTTCTTTTCTTTTAAATTTTATTCATTATGTTTTAAATTGAATTCTCTATTCTTGTATTCCTATATGTTCTATGTCATTCTTATTTCTCATTTTTCCCTTTCTCTTTTTTTTCCCCTTTTCTCAAGCTTTTCATAATTTAATTCTTTTCTTTTCTCTTTTTCCACTATAAGTTAATTTCATTCACTGGACTTAATCTCATTTATTCTCTTTTTCTTGCTCTTTATTTCCCCTCGATCTTTTTTTAAATTTTTTATTTTAAATCTTTCACCTTTTTTTCATTTTTCTTTCTTTTTCTTTCTTTATTTTTCATTTTCTCTAATTTATTATACATTTTACGTATTACTGTCTACATTTTTTTCTAATACATTTTCTTTCTCTATCCTTATTTGTAATCTTCTCTTCTCTTCTCTTCTCTTCCCTTCCCTTCTCTTCTTTCTTTCTTTCCTTCTCTTCTCTTCTTTCTTTCTTTCTTTCCTTCTTTCTTTCTTTCTTTCTTTCTTTCTTAATTACTTATTTCGTTCTTTACTCTTTCTTTTCTTTTCCTTGTTATATTCTTTCTTTCTTTTTATCATCCTTTTTACTTATTTCGTTCTTTAGTCGTTTTATTCTTTCTTTCGTTTCATTCCTTTTATTTATTTCTTTTTTAATAATTTTACTTATTTATTTTTTTTAATTATTTTTCTTCTTTGTTATATTATTTCTTTAAACTCCACTCTCTCTGTTTCCTTCATTTTCTCTTCATTCTACTCTCTCTTTTTCACTTTCACTCTATCTCATTTAATTCTGGTGTTAATCTGGCCTTTATTCAACACACCAATATCCCATAGATCTTCCCCTTTAAGGTATATTTCAACTAATTAAGTTGCATATAAAATAGCTTCTGCAAAATGCATCAGCGGACTTGATGCTATTTTCAACTAAATTCTGCCTTTTTCGTATCACTTCCAGCGTAGCTTAAACGCCAATGCCATTGACTAGTCAATACCAATTATCACCCAAGCCTCACCTTCACGCCATTGGTCAGTTTCATAACTAGATTGGCTAAAACATTCAATCAAAAACTTCCCAAGCTTCTGGGGGGTATGGCTATTTTAGCCAAAATGTGATAAGAAAGAATTATAAGAAGAAAGAAAGAAAAAAAAATGTTCACTCATCAATGTAATTATCTCTGGAGATTATTAAATATTGACTCATATGTCGGCCTATATGAGTTCATCTCCGCCCAAAAGAGATATCTAGCAGAAAGATGTCTTTCGCTTACAAAGACGAAATTATCTTTTTTTAGGCGTATTTTTGACAAAAATAAAGTTCTTTTCAACTTAAGAATGCAGAATCTAAATAATTGGTTCTGGTTATTTTTACAAATACCTTGCCATAGATGTCCTGTTAAAATTGACTTTAGCATTTCTAACAGTAATGTGTAAAATTATATGGAGACAAGTGTGGACAGTCGTGAAAGTAACTTACTGCTTGCTAACATCCCTACCTAGATTGATGTAATTTCTCTTTTCTTAGCTTTTCAATTTGTCTTTTCTAAAAGTATTTCTTTTAACAATATCTTATTTCTGAACTCTTTCGATATATTTAATATTTTTATTTTAGTTTTACACAAGAGCACAATTTTTGGAACTCACAGTGAAGCTTGAACTTGCTAAACAGGTAGGAGAGTCAGTGAGACTAGTTAGTTATCAGTTATCCCACGTGGTGGCGCCCCTGATGGATTCTTTGACGCCTTCCGCGGTTTCGACCATTTGTAACGAAGTGTATAAAGTCAAGCAAAGAGGAAACAGAAAACGATGAATAAATTGTACATGTGAAACATTTTAGCGAATTATCGTTAATAAATCCCTCTGAAAAACAGGATGCCATCAGCAGAGCTGATTCGACTTGAAGACACTCCTGCAAATCAGTTTTATTTCGCATCTCTAACGTGCCCATCAGTTCAGACGCATTTGTGTTTCTTCAAATCCTCGTAACGCCAAACGGCGGTTTATACAGCAACTATATTGGGCGAATATTAATTACGGTTCAAGTATTTGCCCCCATGTTAAAATCGGTTTTTCTTCTGTACCACGGCTAGAGTGTCCTGTATGCATTACTATTTGACCCAACGATGGTATTTGTGCGAAAGTGAATGCATGATCTCGAGAAAAAATTCGAACTCGGTTCTTCGATTTCACAACCTCCACCCCATCCACAAATGAGATTCGTTAAATAATTTTGAATTATTTTTCCTGACCAGTTCACTCCCATGATACTAAATCCAATTCTAGAATGGATTAAGCAGTCTTTTGGCGCTCTTTAGTAAATATGCTATTGGGGATAGGTGGAACTTTAATGCGTGAATATAAAATGTTTTATCACTGATTAAACGCATGACTTCGAGATGACTGATGATGATACCAGTGGCTTTGAGCCTTTCCAAATGTCACTAATGTCGTAAAACAAGCAATAAAACAGTATTTTATTTTTCATTGTCTGGTTTACACGAAGTTTTATTTGATTCAGGGCACTTATCAGTTGTGGATGACATTTTCCCCACGAATATATTTGAAAATACTAATATTCTTCTTCTATGATCCGTGTCTCTTTCGGATGTGGGCGATCACAGCTCTCCACATTCTTGTCATTTCTAGTTCTTAGTAAATTGTATCTTTTCGCTGTCCCTCCTAATCCCTGTTGTACCAACCATTTACACAAGCTCATTAGGTCGGTCGTGCGACGCTTCCCTCTGTACCTCTTGCCTTTAATATGTCCTGTCAGTATTAAATTTTCTAAGCCCTCTTTTCTCATTATGTGGCCTAGAAATTTCAAGTGTCTCTTTCTGATATTAAATATGTGTCCTTTTTTATTAAAGTTTCTGTAAAAACGGCATTGTTTACATGTTAAGTCCATGGCATTCTCAACAACCTTCTGTAGAACCACATTTCTGTTGTCACAAGTTTTTCTCACTTGTGAGGAAATTGTCCAGTATTCACTGCTATATAAGTAGATTGATATTACATAACAGTTCAGTACTCTTTTCTTCGTGTCTAACTGTTGTAGCATACGATAATGAGTATGTCCCCATTCACATAAATACAGTAGTAAATACTGTATGTTGGTCTGCATTTGAAGATTCGTCACTGGTCAAACTCTCTGTCTCCAGACAAAGAGGATCCCCAGACGAGGCTATGTCGAAGGGTAGAGTCTCGTCTCGGGGACCAGCTACCCGACCCCGTTTTATACGATATATACGGGGAATTTTTGGCCGAGCCTACGGGCTCGGATACCCCGCATTAAATTCGGACTTGTGCCACATCTGACGGTGTGGGTCGGTTGGTAGATATCCTGCAGTTGGAGATTCATTGTGGAATGCACTTGATTCACTTCTAGCTGTTCACTACATCTCCGCGCCGCTGACAAATCGTATATGTGTTGTTCTTGTCCTAAGTATTATCGTTTATTACCAACCTTTGTTTGATTATTCTATTCAGTAACCTTCCTAGGTTACAACGCTAAAGAAATTTTCCAGTTTCTTAATATGTTGCTTAGCATTTTATAAATTATATTTATACTCGTTTGAGATAATGGCTTGTACTTTAATATTTATAATTAATATTGGATTCTACAGCGGGCGATAATGAGTTAAATGCAGACACAAACATTGTTTTAAATGCGCCGTGTTAATTATTAAGGTGTATCAAAAGTATTATTTAATCTCCTGAATTTTTATGAAGCTTATACAATGACAGAGCGGCAAACGACAGGAAGCTGCCAAGAGGCATAATTATCCAAAACTTTAAGGAACAAGACACATAAAGTAACAAGCACAAAAGAACTGCTTGTGTTTTAAAGAATTGCAATCAACAGCTAATAAATGTATACACTGGTTCTCATGCGATCACCAAAGTTAAGCAACATCGAGTTTGGTCATAACTTAGATGGGTAACCGCTTAAGAATACAAGGTGCTGTAATTTTGGATGTACGGGTGATGTAATGGATAACGGCTTGGAATTGGGAATCGGAGAGCCGAGTTCCAATTCCAGTCGGGTTCGTTATATTCACTTACGAGCAAATACCATTGGAACAGGCATTAATCCACCTCTTCTGCCTTAATTAGTGCGACTTAAATCAGCATATCATTATTATTCCTTCAAAACTTCTTATAATCTAAAAATATTTTCTGGTTTTAAATAACCTGCAAAAGGTTGATAAGTCGTAAAAAAACAAATCCATTAATCAATGTCTATTTCTAAACTTTATTTCAAGAAACGGTTCATCAGTCTTAAAATTCTAAAACCTATCCCAGGTAGTATGTTCGGACATTGGTTCATATTCTTCTATTCGCCAAAATCTGCGTTTAATTTCAGCTGTGCTAAGACCGGGGTTAGAATCATGCCTGAAAATTGTCTGAATCTAAATACTTGTATCCGCCATTATAACATCTAAAATATTTCATCAGAAATAAAATTAAAAAAAAAACAAAAAGATAAAGGTATAAAAATAACTAAATGTTCGTTTTTATAACGCAACTGCGGTGTTCATGGCAGGTCTTGTTTAAGTCACTGGGCACAGAGTCATTAATGTAGTGTAGTGGCACGAAAAACTGGAACAATAAACAAAATGTTTTGATTTGATAGCGCGATTTATTTAATTTAGGGTGTTGTATAGCCCCTTGGTTGGCGTCTCTTGGTGCAACGGCTATCGGTCAATAATAAACTTGTATTCTTCTCTCGCGGCTGGTAAACGCTAGTTATTTTGAACAGAAATGAAAGAACTTCAACAAAGGGAATTTAAAACTTAACCAGTTTATTAAACACGTCGACGTGCATTTCTAAATATCAAGTGGAGTCACTCTCTCACTCCACTGGTGTGCAGATCCAGAGACGAAAGAGCACGTCTACATTGTTTGACCAACTTCCTGAAAATCCCTTTCTATATCTCTATCATTCCCAGCCGATCAAAATCGACTTCCTTTATTTTATCTTGTATCTGACCTCAAAGGTCAAACACAGGTAGTCCGAGTAGAGATATACCTCTCTAAAAAATAATAGTCTGCTAGCTATTATTTTATAATGAGGATCGAACACACTGCACTAATAGTGATAATTTGCAAAGTATCACTCTAGACTAGTCGCCATAAATAAAATATTATTTACGAAATGACCCAGATGAGCGTCATCGCAAATCATTTGACCATTATGTGGTGATTTCTAATTAAATAAGTATTAAATTAAATAAACCTTGTATTGAGTGAAAATTAGTTTTTAAAATGTAGCAAAAGTAACGTACTGACAGTTTGTTTTACATGCTTAATTAGACTAAAAAAAATTTCTAGATATACCTTGCTGAAATTGGACTGCGTTTAATACATCTAATGAGGTTTAGATATTTAGTAAATTAGAGCAATACATTACGTTGATAAAGGGTCAGGGAATCCCTTACGTTGATAAAGGGCCAGGGAATCCCTGAAACACACACGCGCGAGCATGTGCGCAATCCACACCTTCAACACACATCATACATGTGTTTATGTAGTTGTCACTTGACATGATTATTTATAGGCGGAACATACAATTATAATCAGCCACGGTATATTTGTCCTAAAAACCAGTCGTATTTGTCAGTATATTTCATCTTTGTATTGGGTTAACTTTGAGTCGAGTTCCAATTCCAGCCAGGTTCGTTATATACACTTATTGGTATAAGATGAGAATTGGGAAAAAAATCTTAGTTTTTTTGCTGACGCGTTTCGTCTTCCGATTTTTCAAGGCAAAAATGAAATCAAAATGTTTTTATTGTTATAATTACATTACAAAATCCAGTTTTAAAAAAGACAGACGCTTCTGTGTAAAACTCTTTCTGGTTAATGTAAATTTCCTTTATAATGTGTGTGTGCGTGTGTGTGTGAAATACAGATTTCTATTTCGGACTTGGTGTACGTAGAAATTGACGAAATGATTATTCTTTTCCGAAAGTTTTCGCTTAGCTATATTCAAGGATTTTATTGTGCTACTGCAAATGCTGTGTAAGTGTCAATAGTCGGCTACATCATACAGTCCTTTCAGAAAGAATTCTGATGTTTCGTCAGCGTGTCGATTCGAGAAATGTTCAACATTTACTCGTGTATATATATATATATATATATATATATATATATATATATATATATATATATATATATATATATAAACCTAAAGAGCCAGGTAAACCTAGCTAGGTTTCACCTAAACGGATTGTCAGGGTCAAACTGGCCAAAGAGATAAAAATGGAACAGAATATATAGCTTAAACGAAAAAGCAACCATGACCACGTGACAAAGAAAAAAAAAAGAAAAAAGAAAGTAAAACCAGTAAACACTCAACAATGGAGGGGGTTAATGGTTACATTCTTTATTCAACAACGAAAAAAAAAACCCTTATCTAATAACCAGCGTTTACTATGTCTACATCTACTAAGAATTTCCGATTTTAGATTTAATAAATTATTGGGTTCTTTATAGCTAGCAATAGTTAGCTTTTCCTCCGTGCATAGGGAACAAAATTTATCACTTGCTGACATTCTTTTAATATTTCCCATTTCAAAATGGGGTCTTTATTATCCTCGTGTTTGGACCTTCCATACATAAGAGGACAAGGTGGTACTGTGTTTGTAAGTTTCGCTATTGAAACTACTAATGTGGTTACAGTATCATGTTTTAACATTATTCTGGGTAGATCCTATGTAAACCTTAGGTTTTTTTATCGGTAGTGTTCGGTTTATCCTTATATTTTTACTTCGTAAACCACGCACTCCTGCTGGCATTTGCCCTGGAGGGGACAGGCTTCCTTATTCCTACAATTACACTTAGTGGGGACAGTGCGTGGTTTGTCTTTAATTTTTCTCCTATTATATGTATTAATTAAACTGGTCATAATAAGCATACCGCTATAGCTTAATTTGACGTAGTTTTTATTGAAGATTTAGTGCAACGTATTTATTTGTGGGAAATTCTTTTTAAGTATTTTAAAAAATATTGCCTATATTGGTTTTCAACGCTAAATTATGTGTGTGTGTGTGGGTGGGGGTTAAACCATAATATTTTTCTACTTCTGGTTTTCTATACGGTGAAATGGTACCATCACGTAAGTCTAGCATAATGTCTAAGTAATGGGTAACTTTCAAGTTTATTTTTATATCGAGGTTAAATCCAAACGTTTTAAAGAACCAGTGAAGTTTCTTTCGAATTACGTCACATTTTCTAGGGTTACTTTTGTCTAAAATAATTAATCCATCGTCCCTCTACAGACCATATATATACATATACATACATACATATATATATATATATATATATGAAGAAATGTAGTTTTAAGGTGTGCTATATTTATAGGATGAAGCGTATGTAAATATGTATTTTTTATATTTTTTATTTTATATATATATATATATATATATATATATATATATATACGAAGAAATATAGTTTTAAGGTGTGGTATATTTATAGGATAAAGTGCTTAATATCATAGGGCGTATGTAAATATGTATTTTTAACATTTTTTATTTGAATATATATATATATATAAAATAAAAAACTGACTTTTTTACAGTAGGCAAATTGAAGAAATGTACAGGATATAGAACTGATACATACATATATATATATATATATATATATATATATATATATATATATATATATATATATATATATATCCAAACATGTTCAATTAAAGAAAACTTTAAGTACTTTCGACATTCGCAGTCATTATCAAAAGGCGGGGTGGTATCTGTATCGTAGTTAGAAATCCTTTGTCTGCATCGTTGCATTCTTTGAAAATTTGGGCGTTTGAAATAGCCTAGGGTGACGTCATATGTAACAGTTATTGGGAACAAGGCCACGCAAAAAGAATCCGATTAATTTATTTTATTTTATTAAGTAATTATTTCTTTTCAATAGTACTAATATAATATGTACACACTTTAATTATATCATATGAACTTCAAGATATCCCCTCCTGCGGTGAATGACATTTTATTTAATGTCGGCTGTTTATTTTGTATAATAACTTTGAGTCTTTCTTTGCATTGGGTGCTGTAGAATATTTTGATGTTATCTACTAATGTTTGTCTTATGTTGCATTTTGGACGATCATGTTCGATGTGTGCATGGGTTGCACTGTGTTTCGACAGGTGAGAGGTTAATATGCGAGAGATGTGGTGCATGTGTTCCCAATGTAAGTATTTAATGTTGTTTTTTTACTTATTAGTGTTGGAGATGCAATCTCCCAGGGGTGTGGGGGCATGGGAATTGACAGACAACAATGTTTTTACATAGGTGAGGTTTATGAGACCCAGTATTGTTGGTAATAATTAAGTTAAATGTCGGTTCTCTTTAATCAAACTTGCTGTCTGTCTGTCTGCCTGTCTGTCTCTTTGTGGGTATATATATATATATATATATATATATATATATATATATATATATATATATATATATATATATATATATATATAGTGGTACTCGCTTGGAAAAAACCTTAGGTATTTCGGCTTGTAGTTGAACAAACCAATACCCAAGGAATAAAAAAAGAAAGAACCAAGAACATGAAATTGAGGCGAAAACAATCGTCCAGAATTCAAGCTCAGAGTCCAAAGAAAAAAACAATACGAGCGAAGTACATAACCCCTAAATCCCGTTGTTGAGTGTTTACTAGTTTTACTGTTCTTTTTTTGTCACGTGGTCATGGTAGTTTTTTGGTTTAAGCTATATATTCTGTTCCATTTTTACCTCTTTGGCCAGTTGTACCCTAACGATCCGTTTAGGTGAAACCTAGGTAGGTTTACATATATATATATATATATATATATATATATATATATATATATATATGTATATATATATATATATATATATATATATATATATATATATATATATATATATATAATAACACTAATAAACTTATAAATATAACCAGCTATACTCGTCCGGTAAAACCTTAGGTGTTTTAGCTTGTAAATGAACAAACCAATACCCAATGGAAAAAAAGGGTAAAAAAAGAAAGAACTAAGAACATATACTTCCGGCGAAAATAATCGTCTAGAATCTAAGTTCAGAATCCAAAGAAAAAAACCTCCGACACTAGTAAGTAAAATACATAAGCAAAGTGCTCAATACGTTAAGTAGAGCCAACTAAGTAAACATAAAGAGCCAGACAAACCTACTTAGCTTTTCACCTACGCGGATATATATATATATATGTATATATATATATATATATATATATATATATATATATATAAAACCAGATGCACAAAAAATTTCACACGAGACGAATTTGCCATCCGACGAATCATTAAACACCATATTTCAGCCATAAATCTTGCTAAAAAGCTAAAAATATTAGAGAAAATGGAAACCACCAACCTCGTCATCACTAATCAAAATATCCCTATTAAATCTGAACTAGCAAGGCCAATATAGTGTATCAATTTAACTGCCCTTTACAAGACTGTTTCTTGTCATAAATCAATTCGCTATACCGGTCATATCATTACCTCCTTGAGCAGATGCCTCATATGTCGTTATCTGATCAAAGCGCCATAAAAAAGACATTAAGTTACTCACAATATACAAGAACCCATAAGGAAAATTCAGGCTGACAAAATGATCCTCCTTCATAAATCCTGTAACCGAAAAGATCAACTTAAAAAAAATCATAGAAAGAAATTGACAACAATTAAGAACAAACCCATTGAAACCGGTTAACAAAAGTGGCCGAAAGCGCCTGGGACAATAGACGCTACAGACAATTTTATATTCCCTTACTTCCACCAAAAGTGAAAGAGATAAGTATATTAGAAAAACTAAATAAAAAAATTTAATCAATTTTTCTGTGTTTGTCATATTCAACGAAACATGTATAAAAGAAAGGTTGCTGCCTAAACACACATTTCTCTCTCTCTCTCCGATTTAATGTGTCAATGTCTGGATTTCCTCAAACAATTTAAATTTGAAAGAACAGAAATGTTACATCTAACTCAATCATGTCTCTCTCCCCCCTTCACTTCCTCACTTCGTTAATTTACATATACTTAGTACTGCCCGTCAAAAATGTGTAAATTTCTTTTCATTTTTCGTTTCAACCTTTGGAAGTAAAATCTGATGATCCGCGGTCCTTTAAAAGGGCTGTGGTGAGATAATTTATTATATGGAACCTTAAAGTGGTCTGTTTATTTAATATATATATATATATATATATATATATATATATATATATATATATATATATATATATATGAAGGAAATACTGGCCATTTAAGTGAAAAAAAAGTTTCCATATTAAATCTATTAATTCACTGTTGCTATCTCCGATATTGAGCACTTTACCACAAATCCTGCTTGCCCTAATATGCCTTTCCATCAGCAAACCACTGAATAACTAGAGATAATTTTGACTTCAAAATAGTCTCACACAAAATATATAAAATGTAAAAGATCTCCTTTAATTGTTCAGTTTTCCTTAACTTTTTCTTTGTATACATACTTCCGCCGTGGCTTTCTCAGTATCTTTCGGTAGAACTACATGTCTGTTAATTCATGTTTCCTCTTCATCTAAGATTAAATTGTGCAGTATTCAATGTCATATAGGAGGATTTATATCACATTATAATTCAGAGCTCTTTTGTTTGTTTCTAATGGAAGTTTCCTTTTTCTTAATACTGTGCAGTTTTTAGTCTTGGAAATCATCTTTCGCTGTTCCAGTGGATCTTCAGATTTCAGTGCCACATTTTACGTCTTCTGTTAATACACTTCCCAGCTAGGTACATTCCTCTACTAATTTGATTTTGACATCTTCAGTTTGTAGCTCAAACCTGAACTGCCTGTTTTTCTAACGACCGTACATTCTGTCTTCTTACAATTGATAGTTAAGCTTTTCTTCGCTAGTGACTCGGGGTTCCTGCACATTTCTTTCTGTATCTGATTTTGGTAAGACTGTATTCCCTGCCATTGTTAAATCCTGACAAGACTTCTAGTATGAAGACTAAAATTGAATCATTTATGGGTCGTTTTCCAAGAGGAATTAATCCATTTTCAAAATCTAGAGAATCAGTCACCTCACCTTCATGTAATTTTGCGACAAATCAGAAGTAATGTGTATGCGTGAACAGACACTCTACTATAGACAGGGCCGGTCCTAGGGTTGTTGGCAACCCGGGCAAGCTGAATTTCGGTGACTTTACAAGTATATTTCTTTAAAAGGAGAGAAAAGAAAATGTAGAATAAAATTCATTGCTAGTAATAATTTTCTACAAAAATGTATTTCTGGTATTAAATCTATTTTTATACTTTCATAATGCTTTGACACCAGTTTTGGGGTTAACTATTTGCCCATAGCTGGGACCCTAACAGGTGCGACCACCCCGGGTCAGGGTGGGCCTGGGAACACCAGCAAGTAAGAGGTGGTTCCACGTTTCTCAAAAGCTCCTGATCAGAAGCCGTAGTTTATCGTTTTACCCAGAGCGCGGATGTAGTTTATCGTCATACCCTGTATGCGAGAGGCTTCGTAAATGGGAACCAAATTATAGAAACGTTTAGAATGCTGACAAAGTAGAACAAGACTGCGCGTAACATTAATGGGAGTCACCAAGACGTTAATTGTAATGATGATGATGATGACAATGATAATCATGGTGATTTGTGGTCACAAATTTATTCCGACCTCCCCATCCCGATCATATATTTTCATCTTTCTTCCTTCCTTTAATTCTTTCTTTCATTCATTCACTAATTCTTTCTTTTATTTGACATATTTTCATCAATTGTTCCCTCATCTCTCCATCATCATCATCATCTTTGACCCGCCCCCTTTTATTTTCATTTCCCTCGGACATTACACGGCACCCCACGTACCTTTAGAAAATGAATCCTTTTGAAGACGGACGGTGTAAACAACGTATCCAGAACCATAAATATCCCCCTGCTGACCCCTGGTCGGAATTCCAAAAGAGATGCGGTCACCTGCTGTCCACGTCAAGCCTTCTGATTCCTTCAGATGGAGCAAGAAGTAACGATATTTACTTTGTGCATGTGTTTGAGTGATAGTGTTTAAATAATTAGTTGTTAAAAGCACACCAGGTGGGACCCCAACTTTCGTCAGTGACCCTTCTTCTAATTTCTGTTCGCGTCTTTTACTGACAGGAAAGAAAGCGCGCCATACCGTAGTGGGGAGAAAAAGATGTACGAATCAATTAACATTTTGAAATGATAGTTTCATTTTGGACTTTACGAGCAGGTAGTTATTCACGATAATAACGGGACGACAGTGTTGAAGCTAGTGTTTTAAGTAGTAAATATGATAATAAAGAATTACAGAGTCTGCCTAGCGGCTGAGATGGTTGGGTATTTCATACCAGACATCGTAGGCAGTATTCATAAGGAAAACAAATTCGTACACTGATTTTCGAAACTGACATACTCTCTACATATGGTAAAACGATTTTCTTTTCCTCTTTTTTTTTTCGGTGTAACGAGCTAAGCAATACTTTCTTACAGAGTGAATAAAGACAAAATCCTAGCCGAAACGTTTCGTTTGTGAGGGACTTTATGAGGGCAAATGCAAAGATTTTATTTTATAACAAGTATTTTTATACAGGAGCAAAATGTTTTTAAATTTTTCAAATTTTTTAGTAAGTGATGTTTATATATATATATATATATATATATATATATATATATATATATATATATATATATATATGAAGGACTGCCTGACGATTGCACTAGCATGAAACAGACTGTCGCCTCTAAGTGCTGACTTCCATGTCCACTTTTATATATATATATATATATATATATATATATATATTGTAATAAAAAGAAAGAAAAGTAAGATATATAATCCGGTGTTCTTATTGATATTCCAAAATTCGCTTGAAAATGAAACAGAACTAATGCTTTTAATTTAATTATATAATTAAATTTGATGATTTTAGCTTCGGTTTTTGAAACATTGTAATTCCTGCGTAGCGAAGAAACCATATTTTAAATCAGTTAATTTATAATGTATATATATATATATATATATATATATATATATATATATATATATATATATATATATATATTCAAACATATATTGTTAAATATAACAGATATCGAATGTCTATTATGTTTGATCATGAGCCGTTCTAAGCTTCGTATAGTGGCTTTAGTTTCGGGAGAAAATAAAGACAAAATCTCTCCAATATTTGGATATTTTTCATTATGCTTTCTTTACTAAGCTTTCGGCTCACATAAGCCATCATCAGAATGGTAGTATGGACATTAAAACAGAGATTTTCCTCTGATGATATGCTGTTATGTTTACATAGAAGTTGAGTCAAATGTGCTGAGCGAGCGTCTGTAATAGGGATTGGCTAGTCGCCCTAGTAGATGCGTATCCTTGAATACGAGTGGCCAGCTATTATTATATATGTATATATACGTATTTGTATATATGTATTTTATTGTAGAGTTATGTCTATGTTTGTATTCTTAAAATGGAAATCTTTTTTTTTCTCAATATCTGTTTCTTTGCATGAATTCAACAACAGATTTAAGTTATGTCATTTTCAGATAATAGCAACAATTTTTTTAAAAATATTATAAACATGTAGAATCTTATGAGAAATGAGGGACGTGAAATATATGTAAGAACTAGAACAAGTTTGGTGTTGAAAATTTTGATTTTCTTATTGAGGTTCCGCTAGTTTACGTGAGCATTATTAAAATATAACTGAAAAATGCAAAAAAAAACAAAACAAACAAACAAAATAACCCAAAACAAAACGATAAAGAAAAATCATTGTCATAGGAATCTTGCTATATTAAAACGCTGTGATCAAATAATAGTTAATAAATTTATAAATAGTTAATAAAAAATTAAAAAATATATCGGTGGACAAATACTTTTTTTTCAGTTATGTTTTGATAATGCTCTCATAAAAGGAGCGAAACGTTAATAAGAAAATCAGCATTTTCAACATCCAGTTAATTTTCACGTATTTCCTATTAATATATTATTTTACTTAAATGCATCAGAGCTGTTTGCCCGGAAAATTTTGATGACCAACTTTATAACTGATTATATGAAATATAAAATTAGATCTTTCGGTAAACAGTCTACAACAGTGACCATTGATCTTTCATCAGCAAATAACCCATAATGCACCTTTATTGGTCAATATCTGTAATAGTGATTGCGAAAGAATCTCATAAATGGTTTTCTTTTTTTTTTCTTAATTTAATAATTAAGTGGAAACAAACAAATAATCATACCTTTCGTTTGATCAAAGGTCATTGGTTATAACACAGGGTGTGATTATGAAACAAATACAGGTCAAAAATATTTTTTATAATACTTGTTACAGAATAAAATACTCGCATTTGCTCAGAAGACGAAAACGCGTCGGCTAAGATAATTTTTCCTTTTGTCTTTATTGACATTGTCCTTTTACATATCTACTCTATCTGAAAATTTGCACTTTCTTACAATCCGTTATAAAACACGCTATTATATCTCATACTTACCAAAAGAGATAATTCACTTTATTTTATATAGAGTATCCCTTCAGAAGGTGAACGTTCATGGTTCTCCACAGCTTCCTGTTTCTTGTAGATTTTAGCAACGATTGTCTGTTTACAACACCAACTTGTCCCCACTTTGTCATCCATATGCACAAACTCGTTAGGTAGAATACTCGATATTTACTTTGCATCTCTCTATCGGTTCAAATTTCTTATTTAAATGCGGGGAAATTGTTACGCAATAATTGCCCAAGAGAAGAACTGATATTACAAAATTTAGCACTCTTTTCTTTGTTTCTAACGAAATTTTCAACGTTTCTTTATACTTTGTTTAGTTTTTGGGAAGCATCTTTGTATATTCGCTTAATGCAGTTAAAATACACACACGCACACAAATACCTCCCACACACATAACAGGTTTTCGTCCACATCACGTTGAAAACAAGTTCCTGTACGATTGCCGAAGTTAAGCAATGCCAAGCCTAGTCAGTATCTAGAAGAGTGATCTCTTAGTAAGCTTCGATGTGCGGCCGGTGTAATGGATAATCGCTAATAAAAAAAACCATTACTTCTTTAGAAAAAATATATATTCTTCATATATATATATTCTTCATATATATATATATATATATATATATATTCTTCATATTAATATGTACACACACACACACAGATATATATATATATATATATATATATATATATATATATATATATATATATATATATATATATATATATATAGTATAGCTGGCTACTCGTATTCGAGGACACCCGTCTACTAGGGCAGTTAGCCACTCCCTATCGCAGACGCTTGCTCAGGCGCATCGTGTTTATTCAACGCCCACCTGTGGTTTATACTGCAACTATGCTGAGCAGACTTTAGTTACAGTTTCTGGGAAAGAGCGTGTTATCTAGCGTGATGAACGATTTGATAAAGGCCAGGACGCTCAAGCTCTCGGGCACAATGACTTGTGGCTTCGTGCTAGCACATCTACCGACGGTCCCGTCTACCGAATTTCACTCATAAGGCTTGGTCAACTCGTGCTATGGTTTTCAGTCACTTTCCAAAGGTGTCGCACGCTGGGATCTCCCTACCCAATCCGATAACATCAGCAAGTCTCCTTGAAAAATATGACACACACATATATATATATATATATATATATATATATATATATATATATATATATATGTGTGTGTGTGTGTGTGTGTGTGTGTGTGTGTGTGTCATATTTTTAAACGAAATCCTGATAAGTGAGAGGTCATGAAAATCAGAGCGGACATCCGATAAGTGTAGTGATTGACTGATTTGTTTTTTACGGCTTATCAACTCTTTCTGGGTTATTTAAAATACCTCAAATTGTGGGAGGCTGCTTACATTAAACAGTCATTCCATGTGGTAATCCCATAAAAAGCCCCAAAATAAAGTGCAGATTTGCGTTGTATTACTTTCCACTTTCCTGTCCTGTAGATAGCTTTTTTCCTTCGATTGCTCTTTTGAATCTGAAGGAGGCGACAGTAACCTTCTATAATACCAGTTTTACTCGGCATTAATAATTCGTATTACACTATGGCTTTCATATCCCAGCAAACTACACTAACTTTTTGAACAAGGTTTTAGCTTTGCGGTTGATGCATATGGTTGTCCTAGTTTGGCTTTTGATTTTCGATGGTTTGGATTATAGTTGCGTAACCAATTTTCATGTTCGAAGATAATCTTCTATAAAACAAAAAGAGTTTTCATATTTGGCAAGAAACGATGTGCATTTAGATTTTACACTTTTCAATGATTGAATCTAGCAGTTCATATAGAACTCTTTTTTTATTGTTCCTCATATTTTGCGATCCGATTATCCGTTAATTTGCACTGCAGACAGGATAACCGCTAGTTTAGAATGACAACTCTGGATTCGAAACCGTGGGGAAACTATTGTACTATATTTCCCAAGAAATCATAACGATTCACAGATAATAAAGCAAGGCATTCTGTTGAGAATCATAATTGCCTACGTCTCGAACGGACATGATCAAGTTCCAAAGCTGTTGAGTGATCGGCAAGAAGTCTTTCGGTTTATCCCAACGGAATGGAGACATTATTGAAAAGTTATCTCTTCAAAATTCTCGTGGTCTAGCGACGTGTGGTTTGTTCTCGAAATCTAAATCATCATTCTTAAACTTCGCAAGCAACTCACAAAAAACATTGTTTTCGGCCGACCCATCTCCATAGGCTTCATAAATCATCTTTTCTTCTGATATTATCTTGCCCAAATTGAGAAGAGCATTTAATCTTAAATATAATTAACAATGTTTCCTATAATATAAAAAACAAAGTGATTTTTATATATTCATCGGTCACGCAGCCTAATAATGCCTACTTAATCATAACATATTCCGTTATTTTGGTAAGAAGAAGCATCACCTCACGCCAATACGTGAACACACCTCGTCTGAAGTAACAACATAATTTCTTTGAACATTTTTCATACTTTTGATGATTTAAACAGCAGAATATTATTTCAAGAAGTGGATGCTGGGAACTTTTGCAAATACACATAATAACTGATAAGAGAAAAGGGCAGTAAAATACATTTATTTCAGATGACTGTGTTCCACCAGTTTTTCAAGTAAAAATGGACTGCCTTGAAACTTATATTTTCGATTTTATCTATTCCCAGGAATCAATCACTAGCGCCAGTAGCAATCAAATAATCATCATAGACAACCACTTCACCATGCTTATACACGTATACGCATCGTAGGTTAACTTGTTCACTCTCTTCCTCGGTCTATTGGACAGGAGAAGAGAGTTGAATCCCTTGTTTCCTATATACTTCTGACGTCTCCGCCTAAACTCTATGTGTGTGTATGTGTGTGTGTGTGTGTGTGTGTGTGTGTGTGTGTGTGTGTGTGTGTGTGTGTGTGTGTGTGTGAGAGAGAGAGAGAGAGAGAGAGTGTGTGTGTCTTGGACTCTGCCGTCATTTCCGACGTATGAGAGTAGACCAACACAACCAGACTACTCGCTAATATGATTTGGTTATAGTGGTGAACGATTGTGCAGTTTTGGGAAGAGTCGAATACAAACAACAGGTTCACATAGAGTGCCACAAGGTCCCCAAGGGACCCTCCTCCGGTTGTGAATTCAGATCTTACCTTCTGTTCCATCTTCTGTTTATGTCTTGCTAAATGTGTATTATAAAATACTTGAGCATAGATAGATAGATAGATAGATAGATAGATAGATAGATAGATAGATAGATAGATATGAATAGACTGAAATAAGTATTGACAGAGAAAGAGAGAGAGGTGAATGGTAATAGATAGATAGATAGATAGATAGATAGATAGATAGATAGATAAATATGAATAGACTGAAATAAGTATTGACAGAGAAAGAGAGAGAGGTGAATGGTAATAGATAGATAGATAGATAGATAGATAGATAGATATGAACAGACTGAAATAAGTATTGACAGAGAAAGAGAGAAAGGTGAATGGTAATAGATAGATAGATAGATAGATAGATAGATAGATAGATATGAACAGACTGAAATAAGTATTGACAGAGAAAGAGAGAGAGGTGAATGGTAATAGATAGATAGATAGATAGATAGATAGATAGATATGAACAGACTGAAATAAGTATTGACAGAGAAAGAGAGAGAGGTGAATGGTAATAGATAGATAGATAGATAGATAGATAGATAGATAGATAGATAGATAGATAGATAGATAGATAGATAGATAGATATGAACAGACTGAAATAAGTATTGACAGAGAAAGAGAGAGAGAGGTGAATGGTAATAGATAGATAGATAGATAGATATGAACAGACTGAAATAAGTATTGACAGAGAAAGTGAGAGAGGTGAATGGTAATAGATAGATAGATAGGTAAATAATCAATGGGCTTAAATCGATATATATATATATATATATATATATATATATATATATATATATAGATATATAGATAGATAGATAGATAAGGGGCTTAAATCGATAGATAAATAGATAACCAAAAGGCTGAGATCGATAGATAGATAGATAACGAAAAACCTGAAATATATAGATAGAAGGATAGATAATCAGAAGGTTAAGATACATAGATACATAGATAATCAAAAGTGTGAAATAGATGGATAGGAAGATAATCAAAAGGGTTAGATCGATAGATAGATAGATAGATAGATAGATAGATAGATAGATAGATAGATAGATAGATAGATAGATAGATAGATAGATAACCAAAAGTCTGAGATAGATAGATGGATAGATAATCAAAAGGTTGAGATACAGAGATGGATAGATAATTAAAAGTGTAAAATAGATGGATAGAAAAATAATCGAAATGGTTATGTAGATAGATAGATAGATAGATAGATAGATAGAATCAGACTGAGATCGATAGATATTGAAGAAAATTAGATAGATAGATAAATAGAATCATACTGAGATATATATTGAAGAAAATTTAATCTATATATAGAGAGATAGATAGATAGATAGATAGATAGATAGGCATTAAAATGTGTTTCTTTTTTTAATAATAGTTATTGTATCTCCATCAAGTTGTTTTTTTTCATTTCCCTTGATTTTTATGATCATCGTTCCTTTTTATTTTAATGACATAAATCTCTTCATTTGCGCTTTCTTTTGTAATCGCTCAAGTCTTTTTCTGTACATACATATCTTTCATCATGCATTTATTTATTACGCCATCTTCATTGTCTTCTAATTCCTGTTTCTTTCTCAGAGTCTTTACAAAAGTTTTGCCCACCCGTCGTTATCATCTGCGTTGAACAATAATCACGACATTATTTTCCTAAAAGGTCTGACTGCTGTAAAATTAAATAAATAAGTAAATAAATTAATGAAAAGGTAATAACGCATAACGAATCAACCAAACTAAACTAAACAATAAGGAAGGTAAAAATGAAATTAAAAATAAAAGTCGACACCAGTGAAGCATGAATCGAACTACGGGTGGTGACCCTCCATCTTTATTTACCACACCACCATTTTTCTTGTTGAGTGCCAGTTGTCATCTAATATTCAAATGTATGAGATTAAAAATCTAAACACTATTCTCTGCTCAAACATACACAGAGCACCGAATATTTTTTTTTTATATTTTTCTCATCGTAAAAGTTGATTAATATTGTATTCTTGTTATCTTTATTATTTAAAGTTGTTGCTTTGCAGGAAAATTATTTATTCCCGAAATGGGCTAAAGTAGCGACTGAATAATTTAAGATAGTGATTGAAGATGCCTTGCATGGAAAGTTAGAAGGAAAAGGGTGCACCAAAGAAAAAAAAAGTGTAGCAAAGCAAGAAATAAATCGGTAATTATTTACTTTCATGTCCCGTCTTCCTTCCAGAAGGTGGAAAAATATAGTTCTCCACTGCTTCCAATACTTTGTATGATATTTCTCACTCGGCCCACTTGCAACGTGATGCACTGCTTTTATCAAAATTTGTCACGAAATAGCGCGTATTTGGCTGTGATGTATGTGCATGGTACACTCTTATGAGGCTAGGCGTCATGGTAGGTATATTGAATTTTATATATTTGTACACCAGCGTTACTTTGTTGGCATATCTCACAATAATAATAATAATAATAATAATAATAACAATAATAATAATAATAATAAAATACAAAAAATAGTTCTCACGAATACAGCCCACATCTTACGCTTTATCTATGTAAGATATGTGATATTTTTTCACTCTTTAACTCTTTATATTCCTTGTTGAATCCGCTGTGCCATTCATTCATAGAAACGCACTCAGTTAAAAATGTCATGGAGCCATTTCTGAACTTAGGTCTCTGGTCGGGACCCGGAAAGAAAGGAGTACATATCAGAAACCAAAGGAAATAAAATAATAATAATAATGAGCCAATAACATGTCTCTCCACCACATATAAAGTTGATCACGTCTGTCCTGACGAACCGAACTTACTCTTTCTTCGAAGCAAACAACATTCTTCCACTGGAACAGAAGGGATTCAGAAGAGGTTTATATGGATGCAAAGATCAACTACTGATAAACAAAATGATCTTGGAAAATTGCAGGAGACGTTGTAGAACTCTTAGCGCAGCGTGGATTGATTATTGTAAAGCCTTTGATAGTGTGCCACACACTTGGATCCTTAAGACTCTGGAAATGTACAAAGTTTCCCCTGTGATAGTAAATTTCCTTAAGCACGGCATGGGAATGTGGAACACTACACTATACCTAAATCACACCAGAGGCACTGCCATCTCCAACCGTCGGAATCTTTCAAGGAGACTCCCTCACACCCCTTCTGTTCTGTCTGTCCTTAATCCGCCTTACGCATGAATTAAACAACAGTAGCTATGGTTTCAAACTAGACAAAAAATATTCAATCACCTACTCTAAATGGATGATCTCAAACTCTTTGCCAAAAACGACAATGAGTTGAAGGGCCTTCTCAATATTGTAAAATGTTTCAGTGACGACATAAGTATGGACTTCGGATTAGATAAATGTGCAAAATTAACATTCAGGAAAGGGAGAATTATAGAAATAACCTCAATAAATTTAGACTTTGTCACAAAGATTAGGGAACTGGAACAAGCTGAAGCCTGTAAGTACTTACGAATTAGCGAAGGAGATGGTATACAACATACCCAAATGAAGGAGAAGGTAAGAAAGGAGTACTAGAGGCGTGTCCGTCTAGTACTAAGTACCGAGCTGAACTAAAAAATCAGAATATCAGCCATAAACACTTTGGTTGTCCCTGCGGTGCAATACAGCTTTAAGATCCTTAATTGGACCATAGATGACATTAAGCGAATAACTGTGGATATAAAGTAAAAAAAGAAAGTGTTTAATCGCCTATTCTACATGGATAATATCAAACTGTTTTCTGAAGACAACAATGAGTTGAAGGATATCATCAATACTGTAAAAGGTTTCAGTGATAATATCGGAATGTATTTCTGTTTAGATAAATGTGCAAAAGTAACATTCAAGTAAGGGAGAATTAAAGAAACACACTCAATAGATCTAGATTTTGTCACAAAGATTAAGGAACTGGAACAAGAAGAAGCCCATAAACACCTAAAGTCAGCGAAGGAGATGGAATACAGCATTTCTCAAATGGAGAAAATAAGAAAAGAATACTACATGCGTGCGCATCTAGCGTTAAATACCGAGTTAAATTCACAAAACAGAATATCAGCGAAAAACACTTTGGCTGTCACTGTGGGGCAATACAGTTGCAACATCCTTAATTGGGCCAAAACTGACATAAAGCTAATGGATGTAAAAACGAAAAAGCTTCCCACTTGCCACCGCATGCATCATTCTAAGGCTGATATTGATCGTCTGTATGTGTCCAGATCCGAAGGAGGTAGAGGATTAGTTCAACTAGAACTTACAAAACCACAACAATCGGTCTACAAAGATACATAGGAACTACAGAAGCTGGATGATGATATGTGTCAAAGAACGTGGCATAATTGCAACTCGGCTCTTCGATTAACAATTCCGAGCCATCATCCATTACACCATCCGCACATCCAAGTTTACAGCATCTTATACTCCTAAGTGGTCGCCCATAATGACCAGGTTCGACGTTGCTTAACTTCGACGATGGGACGGACAGAAAAAGAAAATGGTAACGATAAGGAGGAAATAAAAAAGAAAAAGAAAGTGCGAGAAAAAGAAAGAACGAAAACATCTATCATGTTTATCAGAAAACATGACAGGAACAGTGACAGATGTTTTAATTGCTCAAAGGGCATCGTCTCTTTTTCTTCTCCCCCAGCTATGGGTTAATTAGTAAAACTTGTATCACTAAATCATTATTATTTGACAAAAAAATTGTACAATCTAAAAATATTTTCTGGATTTAAATATCCTTGGAAAAGGTATGAATCCACCTATTCTTCCCCCAACTATGGGTTAATTAGTAAAACTTAGATAACTAAATCATTATTATCCCTCGTCCCCCTAAAAAAATCTTACAATCTATAAAAACATTTCTGGCTTTAAATAACCTGTAATGGTTTAATAAGCTGTAGAAAATGAACGAATCAATCAATCAACAAGGAACGCCATGGTTTCAAACATTTAAGAAAGTGATATGAACAATAAAAAGTCTTTCTGGGAAAATAAAAAAGGAAGATACTCTGGGATTTTGAGATTCAGATCGATTAGCCGAAACTTTGAAATAAGACGATTATAGTAGTACCCATAATAACTAGCAGACATGGATCAATGTTGAAAATAATAAAAACGAGACTAGAGTAATTGAAACTTCGAGTAATGATTGAAACTGTCAAAATCACGGCAGTTTATGCAGCGAAAAGGAGCTTAAGTCATGTACTGGAGATCTGAGAAGGGGCACTGCCTAATTATCCTCGGCTACAACCACCAGATATCCAGTGTGGACATCTACATGCACGAAAAAAAAATTATGATATACATGAGGATCATTAAGATTTTATTTATAGTGTTTGCTTTCACCTGTACAAAAAATAATTGACAGTTGTCAACGATCAAGCGGTGATTTCGAAAACAACAGACATACCTGCCCGAGACGTTTTTGGCTAAACGTGCGATGTGATTTATTTCGTCTTGTTTACTTAAATATTTGTAAGTATGTGGATTAGTAAGGCCGCAGCCTGACACATTGCTTAGTTAAATTTGATCCGAATTTGTTGTTGTATAACGTTCGATGACTGTATAATGTTTGCCGGTCTCTGCGCATGACTTAAGAAGGAGAAAAATGCTGAAAAATGCAAATATGTGTATAAATTAAAAGTTGTTTTTATAAATATTAGTCATTCATCTGCCTTCGTATATTTGTTTGAAAGCGTGGAAAAAGTGTACTTTCAATTTTTCTTTCTCCTTTCTCGTTTTTTTTTCTCTCTCTCTCTCTCTTTATCCACACACACACACACACACACACACATATATATATATATATATTTGTGTATTTAGGCAGAAATCGTTCTTTCATGTACATTTCATTAAAAACGACTGACAAGGTGCTTTTATTTAGTTTTTTATACAATTTCTCAGGCGATCTGATAATGTTTTTCTTTTCGGATGATAAGTTATATAAAAACTGTCCCAATGTTCTTTTTATCCGAGCGCTTTTGGCTATACATTTAGCCATTTTTAAGGATTATATTTTAACTGTTAAAATTAGAAATAGTTATATATATATATATATATAGGGTGTGATGGCTAAATTGTCGATACATTATATTTTTAATTTCCCGCATGCGATTGTTTGTTTTTGATTTTGTCGGCTTGACAGGATAGAAGGGTCAGTTGGGCACCGTCTGTGAGAATAAGAGCACCATGATGCAATTCACGCCACCAGAAATTAGAAAACGGTATACTGTATTGCTTGGCATTCGCACCAGAAGCTCTAATACAAGCATTTCAGAGTGTTTGGATCTCAATCTGAGGACAGTGCAGAGGATTCGGAAGGAATTGGATGAGTCTAATCGTGATTACTAATGCACGGCAGCTAGGAAACTTACAATGATCGTTCTGATAAGAAAAGAACTCCCAACTTTGTTGGTGCGGGCCTAAGATTCAACACGGAGGATTCCATCCATTGCCTTGGGGTGGTAGTGCTGCCCTGGCTTAAGAGAGTCGCTGCTGGAAAACTCTATGCTTGGTAACAGAACTCTGCACTATGCCACACAAGCAGGAGAACACAGTCATGGTTCTCAGACAATTTCTACGACCACAACACCCCTTACATCTGGCCACGTAACCCCCCAACTGCAATCCCATTGATTATTATGTGTGGTGACCAGTTGAGCGAGAGACCAACAAAACTCCTTGTAACACCAAAGATGAACTGAAAGCAAGGATTATGGTAGCATTCATTAAGTTAAATAAGGAGACCGGCCAGAAGAGATGCCGGAAATTCCGAAGTCGTCTGGAGGCCGTGGTTGAAGCCAATGGCGAATTTATTGAATAAATTTACTGTTTAGTATTTAAAGATATTTTGCGTAATTTTGGTAAATATATCTGTTAAAATGAGATGTCAATGTTATTTTCATCTCTGCGTAATTTAGGTAACAATTTACCCATCGTACCTTACATATATATGTATATATATATATATATATATATATATATATATATATATATATATATATATATATATGTATGTGTGTGTGTGTGTGTGTGTGTGTGTGTGTGTGTGTGTGTGTGTGTGTATAGTGAGAGAGATCTAGAGACGAACAAAGTGAGATATATGAACAGACTGTTAGATATACGAACGGACTAAGATTGATAGATAGGTAGATAACTGACTGAGATAGATAGATAGATAGATAGATAGATAGATAGAGAGATAGAGAGAGAGAGAGAGTGAGAGAGAGAGAGAAAGATACGAACAGACTAAGATAGACTGGAGTTATATGTTTGGTAACAGGCTTCTGCAAGATGCCATATTAGCAGTAGGACTCAGTTATAGCTGTCGGACAATTTCTTACATCTGGCCACCTAACTCCCCAAACAGCAACCCCCTTGATTATTATATGTGGGGACAGTTGAGCGACAGAACAAAAAACTCCTTGTAACTTCAAAAATGAATTGAAGGCAAGGAATATGGCAGCATTCACCAACTTAAACGGAGACCATCCAGAAGAGTCGCAAGAGATTCCGAAGTCGTCTGGAGGCCGTGGTTGAAGCCAATGGCGATTTTATTGAATGAATTTACTGTTTAGTATTTCAAGATATTTTTTCTGTAATTTTAGTGAATATAACTGTTACGATTAAATGCCAGTGTTATTTTCATTTTTGCGTCATCGAGACGACAATTTATCCATCGCACCCTCTATAATGGTTTACAAGTTTGCCCATTCACTGGGGTAGCGAGCTAATGCCTAATTGTTCAGGCACATATTGCTTTCTTCGACATTCACAGAGACAACTATACTGAAGAGAGCACAGAATCTGGCGCGATCACCATTTTGACAAGGCCAGAACGCTCAACCCCTCGGTCACGAAGACATGTGACTTCGTTCTAGCACAACAACCGATATCCTCCGAACATAATTTAGGTCAGCTTTCGAAAAGTACCGCCTTTTGCGATCAATGGAGTGAAAACTTCCCAGCCAAGCTATCGCCAAAAGAATATGCGGTCAGTCTACCATTATCCTGATGGTATATCCATTTTGTTAACGAGCCGATTGCTACTTTCGGTTGATATAATTTGGAGCAATAGTTATTTAAATCATTCGTTTGATTCTCCAGAAATAATTCATATTAGAGGACTATTAGGAACTACTTAAGTAGAGTGGTTCACTCGTAAAAAAACGTGCCAAAGTTTTCTTGGAAATAATTTTTGTAAATTAACATTCGTTAGACATTCTTCAAATCTGAGTCGCTGTCAGTCACTGTGTGTTTATCTAAATCTAAAAATAAACACGCTAAAATTCACCTTCATTCCTGTCGTGCGCTGACGGCTTTGTGGCAGAATTTCCGACTGACGCAAATCCAGTCGGGTTTCGATCCTAGCTAGAGGCAACCGGACGTCTAGCCACACTGATGAGCTGCGAAACAGCGAAACAGTCTGTCTGTGGATGACAAATATATATATATATATATGTGTGTGTGTGTGTGTGTGTGTGTGTGTGTGTCTGTGTGTGTGTGTGTGCATGTGTCTGTGTGCATTATATATAATACATATATATATATATATATATATATATATATATATATATATATATATATATATATATATATATATATATATATATATATACCGGGCGTACAACAAAATTGTCCAAATTGTTAGATTAAGCTCTGAACTGTTTTATCTTATATGAGATTAAAGATATCGTACTGGAATTCTCTGAGGTTTTTATAACACTACTGGACTCTACTTTGAGCAATTAGAATGTATAATTACTCTCCAAGCTTAACAAAAGTATCGTGATGAAATTGATCATAAACGAAAATGACATGTTCACCATTATCTAATCATAGCTAAGGATCGGAAACTCATGAAGTATTGAAATTAAGTTCATATATATATATATATATATATATATATATATATATATTGCAGGATCATTTTCCAACTTATTCAAGATGATCTTCATCCTCTCTAAACTTCTAACTTTTTGTCCTGGCGTAACAAGGTGCCTCACACGTTTCACGTGTGATTTTAATTTTCAAGTCTTTTTTCACTGCTCTTTGGATTGTCATAGCTGAAAATTCTCTCATGTGCCAAACGTCTTATGGTTTGAGTTGGATCTTTTCTAATTGATCTCTTCAGCTCTAAATTTAAATGATGATCCCTCTTCCTGTTGTAACCTCCTGATCCATTTTCCTCTCTACTGTTTTTAAAACTTATTCCCCGTTCTCTTAATGGTTCTTGAATGGACTTTGAAGATGTAAGTCAGAGTGTGAATGTTGGTACCATTAATGAATGATCTTTTTCCTCTCACCATTGCTCAGTTAGGAAGACATAGTGGGGCTGACACAAAATGATGTTAACCTGATTTCGTTCTAGCTGAATAACTCAAAGGGTTTTTCAATGAGTCTTATGACAGATGTGAAAATTTTTTATCTGAAAAAAATATCAATTAGTTTCAGATTTTACACGATTCGGACAATGTTTCTGTTACACTAGGTATATATATATATATATATATATATATATATATATATATATATATATATATATATATATATATATAGCGTTTACAGATCATCAGACATGCGACTGCTTCAAGATGGTATAGAAACTATACCGCTTTGACGTCAGTTAGACACACTCAGCCATTGGCCATCAGCGCACGATAGGACGAAAGGGAATTTTTAACCCGTTTTCTGTCTCTGTCTCTCTCACTCTCTTTCTATACACACACACATACACACACACACACACACAGATATATATATATATATATATATATATATATATATATATAAGTATATATATGAATGAACATTGAAGTCAAACATCCTGTCGCCTCTGTGTGTTGACTTCAATATTCACTTTTATATTTACATACGCTATATGTCAGCATTTTATCCCATAAATATACCACATCTTACAACTATATTTTTATACACAAATATATATATATAATTTATGTAATATATATGTATATTTATATATATAATAAATATATATATAATTTAAGAACAAATATGTGCACTAATTAATTAAAGTATATATGTGTTTATTCTTCATTTTAGATAATTAATTATTATCCTTCACTATTGTGCGCGTGTTTCCGAAAAATCTCCTACAAAAAGTTTTCAAAGATACAAAAATAGAAAAATGTATGTCAATACCGATGATATGAGCCAACAACATGTAAGCAACGACGAAGTTTCGGAGAAAATAGAAACAAAAAAGGAAACTAATATATATCATCATGAAGAGGCAGTTGATGTTTCTGGGGCACTTAATAAGGAAGGAGGGCTTGGAAAATCTGATACTCACTGGACAGAGACCAAGAGGGATGGAGGAAAACTACGCATAACCTAATGAGCTTGAGTGAATGGATGGCGGAACAGGGCTTAGGCGACATAATAGAAAGACAAGATGAATTGAAATACAAGGGACAGGAAGTTATGGAAAGCCGTGATCACCTACGTATTTGGGACGCGGCACATAATGAAGATAGGTACAAATATGTGTAAATTTTGGTTAAACCTTTAAGGCGAGCAAAAGATGATTAAAAGGCAAAATATACATAAAAAATGAATGCACTTAAATAAAATCATGTACAGAATAAACAAAAGAAAATAAGAAAATAATATAAAAAACTACTCAATCCTCGTCTGCGCCGAATTTCGTCTACCTCACGCGACCATTCGATCAAAAGATATGACACCTACATCTTAGGCGAAATACTGTTTCGGATTCATGAATATTTGTGGAGTCATATGATAATAATGACAACTAGTGTCTCGTAATGACAACATATGTCAGTGTCAGAGATATATGTAGGAAAGCTAGCCTCGACTACTTAATTTGGATTTGTTAAAGGCCTCTGTTAAGTTTTTGAAAGTCTTGGATAAAGATCAGACTGTTAAAACCAGATATATATAGTTCAGAAGATTTCCGAAAAAGAGCGGTTTGTTGGATACTCAGGTTCATTTGTTCAGAATACCTATCGGCAGTGGTTTACAGGAACAACTTATAAGTAGCCTTCTCAGTGAGAGACGTGAACAAGTTCGAGCAGAAGGCAGGCTACTGCTGTATAAATTCCTTGATAAGGGGAAGGACTGGAATGCGACATAGCACACAGATCGTCAATCCGTGTAGCAAATAACTAGTAATAAGCTATCATCACCGAGTGGGCCCTGTATTTTCACCTATCGCGATGATTGGGTGTTCTTTCAGGCAGATCCAATGTGTTGAGCGCCTATCGGGACTTAAATAGACTCCAGACCCCACAAGTGGATCATACATACGACACATCGCTAAAGATGCTGGAAAAAATAGTCGGATCCCTGTACCGCTCAAGTAAGTACCTGACACCTCTTGCTCTTCTCTACCTTTACAAGGGCTAGATGAGGCCGAAAATGCCGTACTGTTGCCTTATATGGGCAGGAACGGCTCGGTTTTCTCTTCTCGGTCTTGAGTCCAAAAGCGTACACTGCGACCTTGTGGGCGAGGAATTATTTTCCACTGTACAACTCTTTTCTTGCAGACGATACGTCGCAAACCTCTCGCTTCTCTGTCGCTATTTCTATGGAAACTCTCCGCACGAAATGCATTCTCACTTCTACCAACTCTAACCTTCTCTGCTAAGACCCTCTGTGCTACGAATTTGGTAGCGAACCACCTTCATTCCCTTCGTTGAATTATTTTCCACTATACAACTCTACCGCTATTGGGGAAATGTAAGTTCCACTCGAGCAGCTTCTTCGCACGAACCGCTGCTTTGTGGAACCGACTCTCAAGAGGGTGCTTCCTCCATCACTACACCCTTAACCGGCTCAAGTCTAGGGTCAACCGTTATCTTTCCCACATATCCCAATAAAATGTACCTCTATTTCGGTAACCCTCTAATTAGAGTTGTTTTGGGGTTTTATTCAAGGTGAATAAGGTAAAATAAAAAAAAATATGGAACTGCATAGCCGTATGTCAGAGTACATATGTCAACCAAGGTCCATTATCGGAAGAGTCGTCAATGGGCACGCGAACGTCGAAACGACTCGTATCAATGGAAGAAGATCACCTGGTCCGATAAATCTCGCTTTATGCCGAATAAGATGGGTGACAGGGTACGTGTGCGTCGTTATCCTAGAGAAGGGATGACACCAGAATTCACTATGTAGAAGGGTTTTTGTCGCATAACACCTTCCGCGGTATCACTGAAGACCAAGTACGCACGTTCAAGTCAAGCCCACAACGATAACAGTGTCAGCAGCGTTGGCGCGCGTACGTGTCGGGATGAATGAATATATAGATATTTCCAGTTTCTTTGTACGTTTTCCTTTGATGTACTCTAATATGTCTCTTTTGGGTCTTTTATATTTATATTGTTTCTTTGCATTCCGTGTTAAAAATTCCGATAGACATTTTGATCTTAATTTGATAGGCTATTAATATAATTTTGTACCAAACTCCCTATAATCGTTAATCTTTTTAATATTACATCTGATTTCATATTTCTGAAAAGTCGTTTCGTCAGCGTCCAATAATTCCGTTTTCTAAATCTTAAAAATTATTCGAGAAACGAGACAACAGAATATTATATTTCTTTGTGAACATTCTATCTATCTATCTATCTATGTAATTTGATAACTTAATGATATTGATGATAACAAAGAAAAAACCGGAAAAATAAAAGAAAAATCAAGAAAAGATAAAAGAACGGATATAAAAGAAAAAAAATGGCAAGAATACAAGTAAGAAAGAAAAATAAGATATGAAAGAAAAAAAGAGTGAAAGAAAGAAAGGATAAAAGAATGAAACCAAGAAAGAAAGAAAGAAAGAAAGAAAGAAAGAAAGAAGGAAAGCATGTAAAAAATAAGTAAGGTAAGCAAGCGAGTAGGAAAGAAAGAAAAAAGAAAGTTTGAAAGAAAGAAAAAAGGATGGGTTAAGGAAAGCAAGAAAGAAGACGAGAAAGAGTAAGAGCAAACAAAAAAGAAAATGAGTAAGCAAGTGAAGAAGGAAGACAGAAAAGAAGGAAATAGTGAAAGAAAGAAAGAAAGAAAGAAAGAAGGGTTTTGGTGGTTTTGGTGGTGGTGGTGGTGGTGGTGGTGGTGGTAGTATCAAAAATACATACTGTGGGTTCGTTTTATTCTAAACTGTTAGTGTGCGTTTGCAATAATAATAAAATAAACAAAAAGAAACGAAAAATGAAAGAATTTCTAGCCTCGGGGTAACCACGCGCGCAATGTATCCCACGCTCGCGCGGGAGACCAACCTACCGGCCCCTAAACCCCTCTCCCAGCCTTCGACTAGTTCCCTAAATCTACATGCCTACTGTCACTTTTGTTTTTATTCGACTACCCGCTTCATTTGTCCCTTCGACGTAACTCTCCACCCTATTAGGCCATAATTTTGTTTTTTTTTCTCTCATTAACCCCCTTTTTTTAAATATCAGGTGCAAATCTACACAAGAAAAGAAAATGCAAAATTGCAGAAGTTGGTGATATAAGGAATAGACGCAACGGAAATAAGAAAGCATGACTCTTATAAATTAGCGTTTCTTTCGCTAATGCCCAACTCGAAACCGACACGCCTTATCTACTGTTTGTCGTCGACCATGACTACACTGTGAAAATCATTATTATTCACGTCGCGGTGGTTGTTGTCACCATCATATTTTAACATCTCATCAAGCCGTCAGCAATGTCAACGTGTGCGGTGAAGCTCGATTGTGTGAAACTCACTCCTTTTAATTTTGTATTTGATACATTTGAATCTCTGGTTAAATAAAATAATAAAAAGAAATAGAAACCACATATGGGACTTCATGTCATTTTTAAGCACGTTTATATGCTTTCTGCTTCATGTTTTGTTGATTTTAGACTGTAGTTTCATGTCTTAAGAGTGAAAAGAATTCGTTTTTCCGTCGCATATGTGATATTTCTTTTCTTTTAAATGAATTATTTTAATTAGGTACCTCCACGAGATCGCTAAAATTAAGCATACCGTGATGAAAACATGCTCCAAACGTAATGAAAAAAGTTTTATCGTCAAAATCTTTGTTATTATTAAGAAGAAGGATCAAAGTATTTTTTTTTATTATTTTATTAAATTTTTTTACTCCTTTTTAGAACATTGGAAATTTTGATTAAAAAACTTGTTTTTCTTGTTTTGACGGTTGTACTAACTTTCAGCATAGCAAATTTTCGCCTCATTTTTTTTCGGAGACAGACAGATTAATTTGGAAATTCTTGCAAAAATCAAATAATTCTCGGAGTTTAATGAAATTTTCAGGTCTTATTCATAAATGAATGAAATTATTTTTTAAAGGTGTTTTTAGAAAATCTTGGTAAAAATATTTTTTTACACGTGTTTCATGCCCTTACTTAATTTTATGAAAGCTTCAAAAATTCATCGAGATAATTTGTAATGACTACATTAATTAAAAGCAGAAATTTTTTGAAGAATTTAAATCACCTATTTTATTTCGCAAAATCGAACCCGGTCTTACCGAAAATCTTTTCTGAATCGAAAAATAAAAAACACAATAAAACTAAGGCATTATTTAATTAGTGAAGCATTTAAATGCTTTTATGAATAATATATACTAATGACAATATTGCCTGAAGAAAAAAATCGATAAAAAATGAATTTTGCAAGATTTGTTTTTTTTTTTGTTTCTTTTTACAATGTTTTACAATTTAAAATTGAATAATTTATAAAGATTTGAATCTTTTTAAAGTTCAATTTCGATGAAATAATTTTTAAGGAATATCGTTATTAAGTAAACTATATTTACTAATCATATATTTTAAAGCTTATTACAGTCTGAAGACCCCGACTATTTTTAAAAGAATTTCGATTTGTTATATATATATATATATATATATATATATATATATATATATATATATATGCGTGTGTGTGTGTGTGTGTGTGTGTATGTATATCGATGCAGAATTTCTGAAATATTGATGAACAAACCGATAAACCTGTTAATAAAAGGTCACGTGTTTTAAAGGTTGTCCCCCCTTACAAGAAAAAAGAAAGAAAAGCCAAATGAAAATTGTCGTCTGCTACATCATAGATAATTATGCTCTCGTTCATCGGCCACCATAAATCGATTGACACGTCAGAAAAACAAAACTACATAGTTAGGAAATGATTGTATACAGCATTTTATGCTATAAGTAAGTAATATTTGTTTTAAATGAGATTAACTTAACTTTAAATTTGCTAATTTTCGTCAAATAACGTTTCAAAAATATATATTTTATTTTTGAAAGATTTTTAAAACTGAATTGTTTACAAATGTCTAAAAAATGTCTGACGTGATCGATTTTACAGAAAAAATCTAACTCTATTTCAATCAATATAATTTCTGTTTGAAATATAGCAAAGTATTTTGCTTAACGGATATAGTAAATTTAATCATATAGCTTTCATTTAAAGCTAAATTGAAAGTTCAGGATAGTTTTTTCATGTTTAAAAATTCATTTTAAAAATTTCTTAAACCAAATTTATGGAGACACCTAATTTTAATAGAGGAACTAATGTAAAACTCAAAATTATAGTATTCAAATTTCTTATATGCAGCAGTATCAGCTATCATTTTTTAGTATTTCATTTATTATAATTTTTGTTTATATTTATCGTAAATTCCATATCGTTATTCTCCGATCCTTCTAAGCTGAGCAGATCGATAGATAAATAAATAAAACACCGGCATGATTCTTTATTATTTCTCTAAGTAAATTAATGTTAAAAAGTCCTAAGACAAGAGGAGCAAAGGGAAACAGCACATAACCTACTTAGTGAGTTTGAGTAAGTGGATGGCAGAACAGGGTTTAGGAGAGATAACAAAAAGAGGAAATTTATTAGGAGCTACGAAGGGGCAGGAAATTATGCAGAACCATAATCGCCTAGGTCCTGAAAGGACACGAGACGTAGCAATGGAATACGAAATGAATGAGGATGAGTACATGACCGGACGGGTCCGAGATGTGAAGGTCTGAACTGGTGGAATGTAGCTTGTCTGAATAAATTTTAAAAAATGCGATAGACTACTGAGAGGCGGGTAACGTTTCATCAATGTAAAATGCTTATAGGGTGGGAAATAATTCATCACTCACAAGGCCGCATAAACGCTTTGAACTCTTATGAGGCTAGACTGTGTGGATAGGGAAGCTCAAGTCCAGATGTGGCAGCGATGCTTTATATTTGGTCTGTTCTGTCTCTTGTAAAGATAGTAAATACCAGGAGGCTTCAACTACTTTCTGGAGTGGTGCAAGGAACCGACTAATCTTCCTACATCATTAGCGATGGTTCGATTATACGAGTTCCATTTTAGGTTGGAAATGAACCAGTCCTAAGAGGCGTTCGAGGCGAGGAGAGCTGATCAGACTGGATAAATAGTAACGAAAATACAGCGCCGTTGCTAGCTGGTGTTGAACCGAGTTGAAGCTATCGGGTTTTGAACGCTCTTGGCTTCGGGAAGAAACGTTGCAACTCAATCTTCTTACTCTTATTTTCTCTAATTTAGCCTTGTGTCGTATTAAATAAAACTTAACTGAGACCCTCTAACCATGTATAAAATAAGTAGTCTAAGATTTTGAGTTAATTGCAAGATTAGGAATGGCAGTAAAGTAATCCTTGGTAAAACAACATTTTTGACAGCCACGTTAATTACCTTTCAATTAAATGAAGATGAATTATGTCTTCAAAGCAAAACGGAATGAGCCTTAAGATCTGATGTACCTGGCCGCATACTGGTCGGACTCTGGTTGTCTTGATTTAATGCTATAACTAGTATATACAATATGATATAGGAAAACAGTAATGGCTATTCTGAGCAGTCTTCCTTCAATAATCCTCAGATCTTAATAAAAACTAAAATCTCCGTTATAGATAGTCACTGATCAGTATAGCTGGCGTACGGCCATAATTATCAGGCTAAACTCAAAGACTATTGCAAATAAGATCGATCTGTTGTATGCATATGTTAATGCATTAAGGGTTATTCAGTTTTTTGGCCATGTGGAAGAAATACAATTTTTCTTCAGCGTTTGTTTATCTTAGGGCTTACACCTCGACCTGCGTGTAGACATACGAAGAAACACCTAAAAGATTACTTAATATGGACTATTAATATATGTTCAAGTTTTTAATTTACTTTTCTTTGCTTCTTAGCTTATTTTAGCATAAAATATAAAAATATGAATATTTGAAATTGGAGAAACTTTGGTTACACTCTGTACACCATATCGAAATCTCACAATTCATATTCTTCATCCGATATTGTTAACATTTTCAGGATATATGTACAGGATAAATACGTCATGGGATTTTCATCTGGTAATATCTGTTTATATTAGAAATACTGATAGGAAGTTA
Source organism: Acanthosepion esculentum (assembly GCA_964036315.1). NCBI lineage: Eukaryota > Metazoa > Mollusca > Cephalopoda > Sepiida > Sepiidae > Acanthosepion > Acanthosepion esculentum. The sequence goes on along the minus strand of OZ038476.1, from coordinate 46,473,748 downwards.
TTTTGTGTTGTTAGACTCAATTATGTAATTCTAGAGTTGTTCAACGTATTGCAATTAATTACACGTAACAGCATAGAGTTGATATTTATTTTTCAAATTTAGATATGTAAAGATTGGTCTGCCCCATAAGAAAGATATAATCTGAAAAGGGAAACAAAATATTACAAGATCACTGACTGATGAGAAGACATCTTTGCGGCAACCAGAGATAAAAAGAAGGAATATATTTGATAAAATAAGAACTCGGGAACGATACTGATTTTCAGAATGTCACAAAATGTCAGAAAAAGAGAAAAAAGTGAAAGTGTAATAAGGGAAGAAATGAAATAAGCAGCAAGGAAATGTCCGACGAATGTAAATAAAAAGCAAAAATGTAGAATATTAGGAACATTGATGTAAAAGCAGTCAAATTACCAGTTTTAAGTAAAAAAAGCACAAAGACAGACATTTTTGTGCGGAAAAGAATATGAAAGTTGATTTCGGACGTGTAATGGATATCAGTTCGCAGAGTGGAATCGGACAGACGGGTTCGAATTGCTGTGGACTTCGTTAGTGGACTTCACTTGTGCAAAAAAAAAAAATCCTTGGGAAAAATATGAATCTATCTCTTCTCTCCCCAGCTATGGGTTGAATAGTAGAACAGACTGCGTTCTTAAGTCTTGGTTGGCAATCACTCTAGAGCAGAAAGTAATGGCAACCTACTGCGGGAAAAATCTTCTTCGTCAGTCATATATCGAAAGCGTGTATCATGTATAGCACGTAACTCATTGACCTTTTTAGTAATGAATTTAGAGCTGATAGCCGGGTTAGAGGTTGGGTTTTTCATGGAAATAGTCTACCAACGCGAAAACAGGAGCAAGGTGGAGTAAAATTTTGAACAGTAAAATAATAGATCCTTTCAAAGTTGATGATGGTGTCAAGATAAATGCAGAGAATTGTTGCAAATTTTGGGGTAAGAATTTTTTTTTTAATTTTGTTTTTTCAAACAAGAAGCTAAAAGCGAAAGAGTATATTCACCAATCTGGTTCCACACAAAGCATGTAAACCTGATGGCAACCCTGTAATAGTCCATAAGAAGTGTGCTCCCGAACTGACCCCTGTTCTTTCTAAACAGTATAATAAATGCTTCTTGCTTTCCTGCATGCTGGAAATCCTCATCTGTTGTTCCAGTTTTTAAAAACTCGGGTGAACCGTCTGACCCTTTCAACTATCGATCTCTTGGCCTTCTGCTTCCTTTGGGGGAAACTACTAGAGGTCCCAATCAATGTTGAATTGGTTAAGTTTCTCACCTCGCAGGACCTTCTTTCAGAGAAGCAATATGACTTTCGTTTCTTTAGGTCAACTGTGATCGTCTGACAACAATTTCGGAAAGAGTTTATCATGCTTTAGAGGAGAATGGTGATGCTCGGGCTGTTGCTTTGAACATCTCAAAAGCTTTCGACAGGGCTTCGCATGAAGGTTTTCTTCACAAATTGAAAAGTTATGGTGCCTCTGATCCGGTTTTTCATATTAAACTGTGAAATTGTTATCCTGAATAGTTACTCTTCTAGATCCTTTTGCGCTAATGCAAGTATCCCGCCCAAGGACTCTATTCTTGGTCCTACTTGGTTTTAATTTTCCTTAACGGCCTTACCGGCCTTACCGGTGGCATTAGGTCTCAACTCTCGGATCTATTCTGATGACACAGCTATTTATTCCTATCTCGATACTAAGTCTGATCGGTCCGATAAGATCAAATTGAAGACTGATGTAAAAAATGATCTGTTGTTAAGTGGAGCAAAGTATGACTTTTTAATATTAACACCCCCAAAACTAAACTCTTCTCAATTAATGATCTGCGAGACCCCTTCCTGCCTTCTATTGCATTACTGATACTAACCTCCAGGGGAGTGATTCGTTACACCTTCATGTCTAAGGTTCTCGGCTGACATGAAATGAAAGGACTCTATTGAATCTATTGTTAGGTCAGATGCTAAGAAAATTGGCTCACTGTGTCATGCTATATATTTTTTCTCTCCTGAATCTATCTTACGTATCTATAAGTCCCCCATTCGTCCATGCTTCGAATATTGCTGCCGCCATATAAGCAGAAATCCTTGGTAAAAATTCAAAGAAGAATCAGCAATATTATTGGTCCTGGTCTGGCGTCTCGGTTTCAATCATTTTACCATCATCGAAAAGTTTCCTCTCTGATTTTTCTATAAATACTTTCATTACATTTGTTTCGGTGAGCTCTTCCCTAGGATATCTAGACTTTATGAATTTAAGCGCAATACCAGACTGGCGACATGGTCTTGCCAATAAACAGTTGGTTAGGCTAGATGTAACCGTAAATTCTATGCTAACAGTTTTTTTCTCACACTTCTCGATTGTAGGACTCTCATCCATGCCCCATGCTTTCCAGCTAAATTTAATCTTCAAAAATAAAATAATAAATATATATATATCAGATTCTCTGTGGCCGAACGGTTAAGGCACGTCGCGCGAAATGACGGTTCCGTATAGGATACAGGTTCGATTTCTGTCGGAGAACGAAAATTTTCTATGAAAATTTCTCGGACATTCAGGCCGGTAAATGTTATTTAATACTGTTTATTATAAAACAGAGCATTTGCTTAAAATACTTGTATCTATAAAAAGAACGTTAAACATATAAATGTCTTTAAATAAATTGTCGGACTTTGTCCAATTCAAATATGTGTATATATATATATATATACACACAATACTAGCTGCAGTCTACGTCCCTAAATTTCACAAATTCCTACCCCTGCATGCCACTTATCCAAAACATTAATCCAAACGAACCTATTTAACTATATTTATTAAATAATTATAGGGTTAACTCCACTGAAGAATTTTAAGAAATACTTTATTTGAATAAATGGCATTCATGTGGGATTACCAGTTGAAATTCTCTTTTATTAATGTTGTTGTCAATGAAACTATCGTCATAATAATACAAAACGTATATAAGCATTCGTCGCTTTCAACTCCAAATATGAGACAAAAAATCCTGCATAAAATTCTGCACGACGCAAATACCGTTTGATGGTCATTAATAATAATAATAATAATAATAATAATAATAATAATAATGGCCAGCTACAATTTTCCGAGCACATCTGTATGCTAGAGCGGCTAGAAAATCCCAATCGTAGATGTCTGCTCAGGCACATTCGTGATTTTTAAAC
>OZ038476.1:46423054-46468054 GCA_964036315.1 Acanthosepion esculentum | reverse complement strand
TTTACACCCTGCTTGGGTTGTATTGTTTATTTATACTTGCCTGTTACTTTTTTTTTCATCTTCAAAATAAGGCAAGTGAAATTATACGAAAAGAAGTGCCTTCGTATTCCCCTATCTCATTAAAAAGAAATGAGTAACCTTTCTTAAAAAGAAATGCGCTTGAGGTGAACTGGTAACAACTTTTCAGAGATTTATTTTTTTTAAATCACAAGACTGCTAAATAAAAGTATGAAAAGGAATAATATATATTTAAAAAAAAATAATGAAATTTTAACTCCTTCGGCGAAACGTCAAATCGCAAATACAGCACGCTATCACCACAAGAAATATATAAGTGCCAATTATTTAAATGTTTATCGAATCTGTGTTTCTGTGGTACTGGATTTTGTAAAAAAAAGTTAGCATATGTCTGTAGTTTAGTTTTGATCTCAAATGAATGAATGTGTCATTTATATCTGTTTATTAAAGATATTATATAAATGGTCACATTTATTAAAATAAATCATATAAATAGACACATTTATAGCAACTAGTTTTAACCCTTGAAAATTACACAGTTTTCCTACTTGAATATTCTAACGAATATTAAGTCTTAATTTAATGAATGTGTAAGCTCATGGCGAGTTCTACGACAATAAAATATCCATAGAAATTCCTCGATCGCATCTTTAAATATTTGAGCTTAACAACTTTAACAAAATATTGCAATAACAATCATAAATATGGTCGTTATTTAAAAAAAGTAAGCAGATACAAACAAAAAGGTCTGAAAATAACAACTGTCTATATTTCTGAGATGAGGTATTATGTACACTATTTACTTATTCGGACTACTGTCCTCATCTTTGTCGCCATATTTATTACAACGTTTCAGTCGTTGTACGCTCTGGCCTTCTTCAAGAACACATGAATCAGTGGATAAAGGCGTTGGTTAGATCCAGTGAAAAGACCCAAAGAGTGTGAGTTCAATTTAAGGCAGTGGAGAATTTGGAGAGGGGAATTACTAGGAAATAACTGATAACTGACATCCATTAAACATGGCACGTGGAACTAGAACAGTCTACCCCAGTGAGCGAAATAATGGGTTCAGTTCGACATTCCAACCAGCTGAAGAAGGCCGGAGCGTACAACGGCCGAAACGTTATAATAAATATGGCGACAAAGAGGAGGACAATAGTCTGAATAATGTAAATAGTGCTTTCTGTTTCACTGAAACAAACGTTAAACGCTTCTATCTTCCGTTTTTTTTTGCCTTTTATCACTGAAACCAGGTAACGACTTTGATAAGTCTTTTGTCTTATCACGCGATCAAAACGGAATAGTCCATTATTTATGAAATATTGGTAAGGCGGAATGGTCGTGTGAAATAACGAAGGGACAGACAAGCACAATTATAATAGGATACGAATTAATAAAATATAATATGTAAACGGTCACATTTATTAAAAGAGATAATATAAATAGATGCAATTATTGATTGATTCGTTATCTACGACCCATCAACTCTTTTCAGGTTATTTAAAGTATGTTTAGATTGTAAGAATTTTTTTTAGACAATAACGGTTTAGTGATACAAGTCATACTAATTAACCCATAGTATCTGTTCCGTACCGGAGGCCTTCTCTCCTCCCTTTCGTCCTCACCCCATCTGTACGTGACATAGCGATGGTATGACCGACTAGCTTAGACAAGCTATGACCAGCTAAGACAAGCTCTGACCAACTTAGCCAAGCCAAAGACCAGCTCAGACCAGCGGCCCGAGTGGAATCACTCGGGTCCCCACGTTAAAAACGACCTTGTGTCACAACCCGACTCTTTGGGGCGTTACGCTAAATCTCGAGAACATAAGAACGCGTTTTCATTTTTGATCCGATAACTTTTCGCAAAATAAAGTCACTATTTTAATCAGGGTTTAAACTTCTGGTGGCATTCAATTTTTTAAGAACCGGCCCTCTCTTCTGTTGTAGCCCATTTATTTTGTTTATGTTATATTCCGTGCTAAGGGAATAAACACATAACACCAGGTGGATACTAGAAGAAAGGTTTATTGTACACAAGTACAATATGAAATACGGTACAGTTATACACACAGGTCAATCTAGTAGTGAGTGCCACTAATTGGAAGGTCGGACGTGCTTGCGTCGTCTCGCTCTCACGCTTCTCTCTCCGTCCTGAGTCTCTCGTAGACAGTTGACTTTATAGGTACTTGCTATCTATAGTGTAATCATTCGTGGGGGTGACTGGTTATTCCATTATATCAGTTTATGAAATAAGGAAGCGGTCATTTCTTTTTTTTACATCGCTAATTGGTTATAAACTAACAAACAAATTAATAGTAAAGTTCCCTACACTTGCGTAATTTTGGTAAACGGTTTACGCGAACTATCGGAAATTATCTGAATTCTATCACCTATTTAAAGCTTATTTGACTTTCAGCTGAAAAGAAAAAAAGTGCTATTTAGTTGGGAAATAAAATGTAAATAAAAACCATGAAAGATTTATTAAAAATTTTGTCTGAAAACACGACGATTAAGTGAACTGAAAATGTATTTTCAATACGACTGAATATTTACGTTATGGGTTTGCTAAGCATAGCCTACATGTTCACCAGTTGTTCTCTATTTATGCTTGTCTACGTAATTTGCATACGATACTACAATTTTATTTGTGCTAGCGTGGTTTCTTTTGTTTATATGCCAATTTTGTTTATATATTTTCTTCCTTCAATCGAGATATTTGTGGAAAAGCGTTACAAGGCATGACTGTCAATGGATTGCGTAAACAGCATTGGCACAAGGGCTTCTTGCAAAACTTATTTTAAACATTCATTTCAGTTATGCACCTATGAGTAAAATACGAAATTGTTTACGAACCAAACAATTACAATCAGAAGATAGATCAATCCCATAAGATAATAATAACAATAAGAAGAAGAAAAAATTATTTTGACCCCAAATGCAGATTCTGTAGTGATTATCCAGTGACAGTTGAAAACCTTGTGTCAGGTCGAACTGTATTAGCAACCAACGAACATAAAAGTCGGCATGACAGGATGGGCCAATATCTGTAGTGTAAACTTTGCAACTTTTGTGGGAAGAACACTGCAAGAAGTTAGTATGAGCACCACCCATACCAGTTCACAGATATAGGACCTATGACAATTTTATGGGAGTTTACAATGCACACAGACAGAACAATCAAAGCTAATCGCCCAGACACTGTGATCAAAGACTACAGGAACAGAATGTGCTTTCTTATTGACATGGCAGTCCCTGCACATTGTAAAGTAGCTTTGATGACCTTAAAAAAAAACTACGAAAATACAAGGAACTTGAAGTGGAAATCTAAAAAACAGTAATCGGGTATAGATTGTCCAAAACCAATTGCCGTTGAATGTTGTCCCGAGATAAATTTGTAAGAATTACTATTACATAACATTTAAAAATATAGCTTAGTGTAGATCAGGAGGTTGGCATATATTTTGTAGGTATAGACAGTATAAGATTATGAATCTTCCAAATCAGTCATCTTTATTCTTGAAAAATAGCTATAAACAGCTGAGAGACATCGACTACATTGCTGTACGATAGCTACCATTCTTATCGAGGAGGTGGCAACCTGGAGACGACCGACACACGTGCACACCAAAAACTACTCATTACAACAGAAAAGACATGGAAAAATTTACAAACGTCGGTTTGTTAATACAATTTTATTTTGAAAAAATTGATATGCATAATATAATCATATTATAATTCTGTTTACTCCAGCGATAGTTAGTTAGCTAGCACGCGCTTTACATCTTGGCATTACCTTAAATAAATCATGAACCATTCTATTGTGATTGCGAGAAGAAAGATATATCGGAGACAATGACGGGTTTATCAAGAAAAAAGAAAGAATGAAAGGTAAGAAGAAAGAAATAATGAAGTAGGAAAAGAAGGAAGGAAGGAAGAAATAAATAAAGAATGAATGAAAGAAAAAAGAAAGAAAGGAAGGAAGCGTGTTAAGCCTTGTCATTACCTCAAATAAATAATGAACCATTCCATTGTAATTATGAGAAAAGACAGAAGAAAGATATTTCAGGGATAATGATCGCGAGAGGATAACTTTTCCCGTCGGAGGAGATGCTGCTGTTGTAGTATCTGTTCCATGCTGTCCTCTTTGCCGCTGCCTGGACAGAATCGTCGGACTTGTTCCGTATCATCTGTTCCGTAGCGGTGGTATGACTGGCTATGACTAGCTTAGACCAGTTTTGATCTTTGGCCCGAGAGGAGACACACGGTTCCCTACGTTAAAACAAATTGACCTTGAAAGAAAAATGAAATAAGGAAAAAGGAAGGAAGGAAGGAAGGAAGAAAGGAAGGAAGGAAGGAAGGAAGGAAAGAAGTAGAGTGGTAGGGAGGGAGGGAGGAAGGAGGAAGGAAGGAAGGAAGAAAGGAAGGAAGGAGAGAAGGAAGGGAGGAAGGAAGGAAGGAATGGAATCATTCAAAGTCTTCTTCAGTGAAATATAAATAAGAAGGAAAATAGAAAGGAACAGAAGGCAGAGCAAAGAAAGAAATTGTAACTTTAAAATGGACGTATATTATTTTAGTCTTTTATAATTCTATTTATTTAATGCATCTCCTTTGAGGTTACTCATGTTTCATTGATAACTATCTTTCAATAATGAAATATACTTTAACTGATGGTCAGGATACAAAGAGAGAATTGACAATAATAGAATACAAAATAATAAAATCAATTCCCTCCATATTTTGGCAAATTTGTTAAGCCAAAATATTTAACGATAAAATAATTCCATGGCTATTTTATAGTCGTAAAAATCGCAAGGTACGTACTCAATCATTAGATTAAAAATTATGACTCATCAGAAAATTAAAAACTTGAAAACCTTGAAGTTTACTGTTAGTACAGGTACTTATAATCAGATATATTGTATATTCAGCAGTAAGACATTTTTCGTGTGTGGCTCTCTTTCTTTTTTGTTTTTTCACCACTGAACAGCGTCTTAAATCTGTCTCTGGGGCGCGTCGCCTTGCAGTATAAGATGAAATAGGAGGATCCACGCGATTGCACAGCTCATTCAGGAATTTGGAAGCTGTAATAAAGATTGCGATAACTTTCATTCCTCCCGTAAAACATTCACATGTCTTCTTTGGTAGGAGACAACAATTTACAATCTGCGCAGTTCTAGTCGCACAATGCTTTAAAGCCATTCTAACGACTCTGCAATTGTTCAAATCGAGCACACAGGCGATATCCGAAAACGATTGGCCAGATTTATCCATTTTGAAACCATCCGCTTTTGTTGCATTATAGACAGCTCCTTCCTCTTGGATATTTTTTGCCGTAACCTACAAAATGGCGCGTTATCGTAAAGTCAACACTTGTCAAGTATCTTTGTAAAATGAGTGAACTCTTCGTATGACAGCTTGGCTTAAATTGATGTTCGTGAAACTTAGCATATTTCATTGAGTCAGGACAAATGATACAATTGAACCGTTAATGTTAACTTTCGTCACAATTACACAACAGCCATCCAATATATATATATATATATATATATATATATATATATATATATATATATATATAACGTCTGCTGCGAGGAATGTTGGTTCATTGTGTCGTGCCAAAAACATATATGTTGGATAAATCCGGCGAGAAGAAACATAATACAACCCTTTCTATTTCTGCATATTTACTGGATACATTTTCTATTTGTATGCAGGCGGTTTTCTGCCAGTATAGTCTCTAGATTATTCTAATATCCTTCCCAAATATGTCAAGGTTGTCCGTGCAATAATTACAAGCTAATTTTAACAAAAGAATTTAAATAGCTACAAAAGAATTACAAAACTGTCTTAATATCAATTAAACACACAACGACCTCTCAACGATTTATTTTTAAAAAAAGCGTTGGAAGGTCAATTGATAAAAAGATACCATAAGGTTCAAACAAAGGTAGTGGGTTCAACTGTTCTCCTAATTTTTAAAGCTAAAAGCTCTATATGTTATTTTAATTTTTTTCACCCGTGTATTGAGCACTTTTTAACTTCTACTGTTTCCTGGTCTAATTCAACTCTGACTATTAAACTTGTCTGCTGCTCCTGCTGTGCATTTCAAGTTTCTTCACAAAATCCAGAGAAGTGTCTGCAATACAATCGACTATGGCCAGGCATCTCATCTCCAGTCAATTTCTCACCGACAATACGTAGCTGTGCTCTGTCTGTTCTACAAATATTTTCATGGAAACTACGTGTATGAATTTTTGTTATTTGGTGCCCCGACTATATTATTTTAAGTGTGGTATTAGATTGGCAACCAGAACTCTTCGTTTTACTGTTGAACTAGCTAGATGAAACACCACTTCTACTCTACTTCTGTGGAAATCCCTCCCGATTTCTTGCTTCCCTGACAACTACAATCACCAAACATTTAAATGCAACGTCAATCGTCATTTTCTCTTTCCTTGAACCCTGTACATTTTTTTTGTCCTTGCTTCAGTCCTCCCACAATTATATATATATTCCAGGTGCAACAGCAAAATTATCCAAATAGTACACAAACAAAATTGTCCTTTTGTTAGATTAAGGTTCTGAACCGGTGTAACTTAGAAATGATTAAAGATATCCTACTGGAATGATTTTCGCCTTCTAACTTGGTTCTTGAATAGACTTTGAAGTAAGCCAGTGTATGAATGTTGGTACCATCACTAAAGGCCTGAATAATGTTTTGCCTCTCATCATTGCTCATTTGGGAAAAGAGTGCGGCTTATACAAAACGATTTTAACTAGTTCTCTTTCTAGCTGAATAAGTTTTTCAGTAAGTATTACGAAAAATGGTGTCAAGATGGCTGTCTTGAAAACCTGGCAAAAAGAAACTCAATTAGTTTAGTAGTTTTTAGATATTAAACATTTTGTGGATGGACAATTATGCTGTTACACGCTTTGAACAATTTTGATGTTCACCCGGTATATATATATATATATATATATATATATATATATATATATATATATATATATATATATATGTATATACACACAATTATTATATATATATATATATATATATATATATATATATATATATATATATATATAATTGTGTATATAGACGCGTGATCGAGTGGTTCGAATCTCACCATGTTCGATTTGTCAGGAAGATGACTTCTTGAATTTATCGGTCTGGGGAGGCAATCCAAAGGAATGGTACCTTTGGAACGTGCCAGAAAATCATGCCACTGGTTGACCCAAGCCTTGTGAGTGAAACTGTGTAGATTATTCGGAAGCCGTCGAGGGTAGTGCTAACACAAAGTCACAAGTCATCGTTTGAGCATACTGGCATTTCTCAAAATAATGATCATGACAGATTTTGTGGCTCTCTCCCAGAAACTTTAACTAAGGACTGCTCAGCATAAATGCAATATAGATCACAGGTGGGCTACTGGGCTACGTGGGTGTTGAACAAACGCATATAGGCCTGAGCAGGGGTCTGCGACAGAGACTGGCTGCTCGCCATTATATATAGTTATGTAACTGGGCATCAATGCGTCCCTAATACATAATTCGTTAAAAATGACTTACAAACTACTTCATTATGATTTTTCTCGTATTTTTCTTGTATGCAAACAAGTGATAACACTATCATCCTTCATAAATACCGTAAATGAAAACATGGCGCTCTGACAGAAGCACTCTACATAAAACATCTGACACTCAATATGAATCTCACTTTCTTTAACAACGGGAATAATGTGTTTAATTTTTTTTTTAATAGAAGAACGCCAACTCGAATTCCAGCCACGTTCTCTTCGCACGGATGTGAATAAACGTTGCTACCATTCAATCGGCATCACACAACTACAATTTAAGAGACAAACATGAACAGAAATTAAGAGAAATAAAAACAAACCCCTTTAAAATGGCCATAGAAGTGGCTGGATCCGCTTGGGACACTAAGGACAATTTTTACACTTTCTTACTCGCTTTATTTAGTTTATCTACGGTTCTTACATTTTTTTTTGTTTGGTGCGAGTGAACTGTCTATATCGTCGATAGATTGTCTCAAGCGCTTTCAGCCAATTCTTTAGACATTTTCAAAGGGGTGATTTTGGTGTAGTTAGTTTGTTTTTTATGTTTTGACTGTGAGAATGTATCGTTTGTGAATTATAGTAGCGGCGATTCCGAGCCACCGTGTATAGTGCATGCGACCACCTCCACGAGTAGACGCCTCACATGTCACCTGGAAGAGTAGAGCTTTATAAAAAAATCACACCTTGATCTACAACTGCTCTTAAAAAGATATTAGTCGATAACACTAAATAAATTACAAAACAAAACCGTTATAAGAGACGCCCTATACATGAAACAGTTCCTCCCCACCATCAACCTTACTTTATTTAACAATGGTAACGGAGTGTGGACAGTCATTTGAAAATAGAAAGTCGCCCACTCGAATTCCAGCCATACCCAATACAAGACGGCTCGGAATCGCTGCTATTAAAATTCATAAATATTACATTCACACAGTCAAAACCTGAAAATAAACTAACTACACCAAAATCAACACCCTTGAAAATGGGTAAAGAAGTGGCCGAAAGCGCTTGGGATAATCAACGATATAGACAGTTTTTCTTCTCTCTCACTCCCCCAAAACGAAACAAATATAAGGCCATTAGAAATACTAGATAAAAAATTAATAAAATATTCCTCGTCCGTCATATTTAACGAAAAGAAAAGTTGCTGCCCATAAAACATTAATATATATGTATAAAACATTCATAAACGTATTAATAGCATTTAGCATGAGAAAAAGAAGCATTAATGAAGACAAGAATCATCTGAAATAACATGATATTAAACCTTTTTAAATAAAGCATACATGGTTCAATAGGTCTATATCAACGGAAGAACAGAGCAGTAGGTGGTAGTATTTTAATAAGATGAAAGAAATAGAAACGGTAACAATTGATAAACGAGGATAGAACAGTAGAAATCGAACTTATATGAGCAAAAATGAAAACATGCCCACCCGCTAAGAATAAAAAAAAACATTTCATTGAAAAGATCAAGATTTGTGTACATATCATTTAATATATTCTGACTCTTAAGCAATCATATGTAGCCTAAAGTTTCACCTGTTCACCTTTTATATGGCTTTTGTTATATAAGCAAATTAATTCTTGACGCTCAGTAGGGAACTCTTAGCATTTATTTGCTGTAACATATAATTTTCCATCTACACTTTTCTCTTTCCTCTATCATGCACTATATATATATATATATATATATATATATATATATATATATAATTATTTATATACATATATATATATATATATATATATATATATATATATATATATATATATATATATATATATATTACAGGAAATGGATCAATTCGACAGATTTTTTATATTTATTTTTTTAAACGTGATTTTCAAATGGATACTCATTTTCAGGCCAGTAGATGTAAAAATAAAATACTGTTTAAGAAATAAATAAACAAAAAGCATCTAGTCAAATATGGGTATCCATTTATATATATATATATATATATATATATATATATATATATATATATTAATTTAAAGAAAAACAGACCACTTTAAGGCTCCATGTAATAATTTATTTCACCATAGCCCTTTTAAAGGACGTTGGATCATCAGACTACACTTCCAAAAGGTGAAACGAAAAATGAAAAATGAAATAAACATTTAGACTTTTGACGGGTAGTATTAAGTTTATGTAATTTAACAGAGAGGGTAATGAGGGGTGGTGTGAGAGATATGATCGAGTTTAGAGAGGGTTTATGTTAATATTTCTATCTATCATACTTAGTATTAGGGGTGGATGGACCAGACATTGACCTATTTAATCGGTTAACTTAACGGAAGTGATATATTGAAAGGGAAGGGGGAGAGAGAAAAAATAAAAAGAAAGAAGGGGGAAGTAAAGAGAAAGAAGCTGTCATTAGGCTTTACGAAGAGAGAGGAGGAGTGGTCATTTTTAGCAATTTATGTAAAGAAAGATTTTAATGTTTGATAGGAATTTAATTTTTTTAAATCACTGAAGAAATTAATTTGATGTTAGCTAGCAATTTAAATTTTTAACTCTTTTACAAATAATTTAGGGATTTAATATGAGTTAAATAGTATATTTAAAAACACATTCATAGAAAGTACATTAAAAAAATTATTTAAAGTATAATAGTTTACTGATATTAATCTATCAATATTGTAAATGATTGTTAAGGTAACATCGCTATCAGTTTGAATCTAATTCATGAATGTAATTTGTGACTATTTTTAGATGGGTAATCTTTTTTACTTAAAGTTTAGGTTTTAAATTAAGATGGAGTGATACTTGAAGGCAATATTAAAGAATTTGTTTTATCATATACATATACATATACATATACCACACATACACTTATGTAAATCACATATATACATACATTCATTTACATGTGTAATTACATACATGCGCACATACACATGTATCGATATACACAGGTACCTATGTATATTCATATATCAATACTTACATATATATTTTTTCAAATCTATAGACATTTATATTTATATCTATTTAAATTTTTCTATAAATTTCAAACTTAATGTTTAACGTTAGGTGATGACTTAAGTGTTTAAATATCAAAACAAATATTTCTAATTTTAACATTTTACTATCAATATTGATAGTTAAAGAGTAATATATTTAAATTTAAATTAATTTATCAATTTAAACTGAAATTACCTCCAGATGACTAAAAAAAATATATATATTTCAATCTCACAATTTTAATTAGAGAATATTAAGAGAAAATAAGATGAAACATTAATAAAGGAAATTTAAGTCCATCCCTTAGAATACTTTCCATATATATATATATATATATATATATATATATATATATATATATATATATATATATATATATACACAAAAAAGATCTCTAACCATAAATACCTACACCTGCATACGTATTTATATTACTATATTTTACATATATTCACACTTATTACATATACGAACTCACAAATACCTACATTTATATATACACATATCTACATACACAGACAACATGTAATCTTATATACATGACACGATATATATATATATATACACATATATACACACATATACACATATATATAGATACAAACATACCTACCTAAATTTACGAATACACCGAAACACAAACACACACATATATATATACATACATATATATATATACATATATATACACATACATACATACACATCTTACACATGCGCCTACAATACATATATACATATATATGCACGCATACACCTCTATACAAATGCATATACATATACATATACACATAAAACTACATATCAATGGTCATGTTCATGTACATATTTGTATACACACAATTATGTGTCCGCATCCATGTGTGCATATAATCATTTACAAAACCAAAAATACCATAATATTTTCCCTTTCTATATAGTTATTTCTAAATATATTTAGTTAGATTGAGGCCGTTTTTATGCCTACATTTACAAATCAACTCGTAAATTTGGTTCAGTAATATATCCGGATCTTTGTTTTATTATTAGGATCTTCTCTTTTATACACAAGTCGCATCTATCTCTGAAATTTATTGGAGTTCTGGCTCTCGAGATGATTCTCCATTTTACTTGTGGGGTTAAGCCGCTCTCCAACAAATCCCAATAATGTTTCGACAGTGCTGTTTGTTGTTTTTTAGATCTATTTGTGAAGGACTGGCGATGGTTATAAAACCTTTGCTTCCAATTTCCCGTCGATATTCCTATATATATCTTTTTCTGTTGAATATTTTCCTTGGGGAAAATTGTAGCTTCATACATATATATATATATATATATATATATATATATATATATATATATATATATATATATATATATATATATACGGGGGTAATGTATGTTTGGGCAGCAACCTTTCTCCTAAACAGATTTCGTTGAATATGATAGACAAGGAAGATTTGATGAATTTCTATTGAGTTTTTCTAGTGTTTTTAAATTTTCCGTTATGGTTGGTGTAATGGTATGTTAAAATTTACCATAATCTCTTTTATCCCAAGCGCTTTCAGCCACTTGCTATATATATATATATATATATATATATATATATATATATATATTCAAGAACCTTCAAGAGAATGATGAATAAGTTTAAAAAAGAGGGAACAGTGTAAGGAAAAGTTTAAATATATATCAAATATATATATATGATTTAAATGGCTCAAACACTAATATTCCATGGTTATAATTTATTACATTGGAATCGTAATGACGATCCAATTCATCAGACCTTTTGACCCTTTTATATTATATTCTTACTCTGTCCTGGACATTGAGTTCTACTTTTTGGGAATTTATATATTTATATATATATTGACCATTAATATTTTATATATATATACATATATATATATATATATACATATATATATATATATATATATATATATATATATATATATATATATATATATATATATATATATATATATATATATTAACTATTTTAAAATATGTTTTTAGGGATGGGTAGGGATGTATTTTTCAACGAATTCTGACATCCGCTAAATGCATATCGTCTGGGGTTTTTTTAACGGCAAAAAATATTACGGCATTTTTTTCTATTTGTATACTTAAAGATTTTGGGGGGATGTTTCGGTTAGAATACGTTTTATTTAACTACAATTTTAAAATATTTTCACTTTTAATTTTTAATAAACTATATTTCTTTTTAAAACAAGTAAATGTATTAGAATTACTTACAGCATGTAAAATTATTTTTTCATATCAAGTATAAGTATGTACATTACCAGGTCACTTTTTTAAAAAAATTTATATTTAAATATTATTTAAGTAAAATTTATGGCAATGACGGCAAAAATAGCTAATTTATTTCTCTGATTCAGTAAACGTTTATATTTTATAAACTTAGTAATATATAGTTTCTCATATATATATATATATATATATATATATATATATATATATTATCAATTTAATTTTTATATATATGTATGTATATATATATATATATATATAATCAATTTAAACGTTATATTTAGTGAATATTTACTTGAATATTCGAGACACATTATTAATGAAAAAATTACGCTCTCATTTTGCTTTAATATTTCTCGTATACTCAAGCCGGTAGACGAAAATAATTAAATATAATGTTTAATAAATAAACAGATACTCAATTCAAATACGAGTATCCACTAAAAATAAAGTTTAAAGTGATAAAAAATATTTCACATTAATAAAAATCCATTATTTTCTAAAAATTTATATGGAAATATACATAATATTCAACGTCGATAGTACGATTCGGAGTTTCATACCTATATATATATATATATATATATATATATATATATATATATATATATATATATATATATATATATATATATATATATATTTATGTGTGTGCGTGTGTGTGTGTATGTAATGTGTGCAAAAGGAAAAAAGAGATAAATAGGAAGAAACTAAACACAAATTAAATATCCGAACGCTTATATACTTATAACTTATGTATATATATATATATATATATATAGATAGATAGATAGATATATCCTCAGATACAATGTAGAGATTGTGATATCATTATATATATATATATATATATATATATATATATATATATATATATATATATATATATATATATATATATATATATATATATGTGTGTGTGTGTGTGTGTGTGTGTGTGTATATATTTATATGTACATACGTATATACATTATATTTACTTATCCATAATTCAAACTAAGATTATGAGA
The DNA here is from genome assembly GCA_964036315.1 of Acanthosepion esculentum. Taxonomy (NCBI): domain Eukaryota; kingdom Metazoa; phylum Mollusca; class Cephalopoda; order Sepiida; family Sepiidae; genus Acanthosepion; species Acanthosepion esculentum. The sequence continues at coordinate 46,454,214 of OZ038476.1, read as the reverse complement.
AAGAAGTACTAGACAACGATTAATAATGACTGAAAATGTTTTATCCAATAAATATATCGAGATGACTATATTAATTCTTTAAATAAAGTTCTTGGCTCTCGTATTTTAAAACAACTATATATATATATATATATATATATATATATATATATATATATATATATAGTTAAAACTAAATATCAAAATTTCAAAAATCCTTTCTTTTTAAAAAATCAATTTTGTTTATAAATTCTCGAATTCTTTGGGACATTTCGTCTTCAACATTAATAATCAAAAACAACATTAAATTTTTGCATTGGCCTTACATGCACCACACTATCTCGGAGGTCAATGTATCCTTAGCATAACAATTCGTGCATATATCGGTCATCCCATCACAAACGACCATAATACAACTATTAACTTCATACAAATAGTATACTAGTATTTTGTTGTGTGACGATATTTGACCGCAAATTGCATTCGAAGGAAAGAAAGCAAAGAAAGAAAAAATAAAGAAATATACAAAGAAAAGAAAAGAAACAAAAAAAGAAAGAAAGGAAGTAAGAAAAAAGAAAACGAGTAAATGAGGAATGCACCAAGATAGAATGTATTTTTATCAGTTGTCTCCCTTTAGCTAAATAAGAACAATAATAAGAAATTCGCGTCTTTTAGGTTCAGATAAAAATTCAGCATTATTCTTGTTTTCGGATAAAGGAACATGCCCAGAATAAATGTGAAAATACGCCTATACTTACTTAAAGCAAATTCTGTCCATAATATTGTCACTTACGTCTTGGACAAGTCAAATAATCCCTGATGCCTTTAAGCGGTTACTCATATATATAAAAAAAAACAACTTCAACTTTACTTAACTTAAAGAATTTCCCTTTGTTTTGTTTACCTATGTCCACCAAAGATTATTTATGTGTATATTTATATCTAGCCGAATAGTGTAACTCAAAGCAGCAAAATATCAACCATGAGGTTGGGTTGGTTTGGTTGGGTTGGGTTTATTGATATTGGGCTATTTAATGTCGAAATCATTTTATTCATTTATTTATTATATTTGAATCGATAAACAATTTCTTGGTTCGGGTTTACGGATACATTGGTCATTTATTTTTGAATGTATAATCATTTACTTGCTTCGGAGATAGGTTAGTATTGACTGTTTATATTGGACGTTTACTTGGTTCAGGGATAGTTTAATATTGGTCGATTACTTAGTGGATAGATAAATATTGGTCGATTACTTGGTTCAGGGATACGTTAATATTGGTCTATTACTTAGTGGATACATAAATATTGGTCGTTTACTTGGTTCAGGGATAGTTTCTTATTGGTCGATTACTTGGTTCAGGGATAGTTTAATATTGGTCGATTACTTAGTGGATACATAAATATTGGTCGTTTACTTGGTTCAGGGATAGTTTCTTATTGGTCGATTACTTGGTTCAGGGATAGTTTCTTATTGGTCGATTACTTAGTGGATACATAAATATTGGTCGTTTACTTGGTTCAGGGATAGTTTCTTATTGGTCGATTACTTAGTGGATAGATAAATATTGGTCGTTTACTTGGTTCAGGGATAGTTTCTTATTGGTCTATTACTTAGTGGATAGATAAATATTGGTCGTTTACTTGGTTCAGGGATAGTTTCTTATTGGTCGATTACTTAGTGGATAGATAAATATTGGTCGTTTACTTGGTTCAGGGATAGTTTCTTATTGGTCTATTACTTAGTGGATACATAAATATTAGTCATTTACTTGGTTCAGGGATAGTTTATTATTGGTCGATTACTTAGTGGATACATAAATATTGGTCGTTTACTTGGTTCAAGGATAGGTTAATATTGGTCGATTACTTATTGGATAGATAAATATTGGTCGTTTACTTGGTTCAGGGATTGGTAAATATTGGTCATTTACTTGATTCCGGAATAGGTGTATATTGGTCTTTTATTTCGTTCGAGGATAGCTAAATATTGGTTGATTACTCGGTTCATGTATAGGTAAGTATAGGTATTACTTGTTTCGGGATAGGTCAATATAGGTCGATCACTTGATTCGGGAACAGGTAATATTGATCATTTAATTGGTTCGAGGATAGCTCAGTATAGGTCGTTTACCATAGTTTGTTCATATATAAGTTTGCTCATGTCTATCTTATTTTGTTGATATATAGATATCTTAGTTTGTTCACATCTATCTATATCAGTTTGTTCATATCTATCTATCTCAGTTTGTTCATATCTATCCATCTATCTCAGTTTGTTCATATCTATCTATCTATCTATCTATCTATCTATCTATCTATCTATCTATCTATCTATCTATATCAGTTTGTTCATATCTATCTAACTATCTATCTCGCTATCTCTCTATCTATCTATCTATCTATCTATCTATCTATCTATCTATCTATCTATCTCATTTGTTCTATTCTGTATACTTCTATATCCACGTCAGATATCCCCGACCTCTCTCACCCCCTCTCTCTCTCTTCCCGCTTTGGAGTGGGGTCTTCTCTCCAGGGGATGTAGTCGTCTCCTAGAAGTCAACCCTTTATTTTTTGTCGTTAATATTTATATTATTGTATTGTATTCAGTTACGTCTTGTAAAACCTCTTGTTAATTTGTTTCTTTTCTTTTTTAACCGTACCCGCATTTGTTTATTTGGTTTCTGGCATATCAACCAAATCTATAAACTTAACCCCTTTCGCTTTTCATGGTCCGTTTCGTTTTCTTCTTAAGTCTTAGCTACGCTCCGTCCTTTTCACCTCTTTACGAGTATTTTTTTTTGTTGATTTTTTATCGGTCTTTTCTCTCTTTTCACTGACATGATTATTTTAACCGTCACATTCTGCCATATTTATCTGTTTTGCGTTGTTGAGTTTATCGTTTTTACTTCTTTTTTTGTTAATATAATCCTTCTTATTTATCATTTGTTTTTTGTCCTTTTTATTATTCGTTCGTATTGTTCGCTTATTGTTCTTTCTTTTCTCTTCTTGCATATCATCATCATCATTATTATTATTATTATTATTATTATTATTATTATTATTATTATTATTATTATTATTATTATTATTATCACCATGATGCTTTCTCAGTTTTTCGTTCATTTTTTTTTATCAATGTTTTCTATCCAAATGACATCATGTCAAGCCTGACCCAACCCAAACTTTACAACTCTTGATCTTTCCCTCTCATCTCCACTCTAAGCACTTATCATTTCTCCCGTCCCTCTTAATAAGATTACTCAGCGGGAGACGCTCGTATATTCAGCACACAACAGCAATATCTGCTTATCGACAATCTACATTCATATTTATTTCATAAGGTATATTTTCCCACCTTCGTCACACCACAATGAAATCTGTTAATTTCAATAAAGTGGAGTTATCTCCCTTTTTTTAAAGTATAATATATAAATAAAAAGACAGACAAAAATGAACCTCAAACTTAATATACTCACGTGACTATTATGAGATCCCATTAGTAGCAAAGTGTTTTTTTTTTTTTGGCATCCACTTACCTGCCAAGATGAGTGTCGGACAAAGGGAGCTTGCTAATTCATTTCACCTCTCGACTTTTCTTTTCTACTATAGTCTATTAGTGCGTAACACGTCCACTTTTAAGTAAAGAAAACAACACTGAAAATAGCTTGACAATAGTGAACCTCCATACGATGTACTGAGTGTATTCATTCATAATCTCTCTGCCGATCTCATATACAAGTTTGTATATATACGTATATACACATCAGTATCTGAACAGCTTTTGCACATTCAGACACATAAAAAAGGCCATATTGTAGTGTGCTCGATATAAGTCGAACCTACTAGTAATAAATTGTAAAAGCAGGTTGCTTTTATAAGTTGCTAGGAAGTTTGTTTTTTTTTGTTTTTTTTAACAGAGGACCAAAAATGAGACGCCAACATCCGAAGTCGCATTGGAATCGCCAAAGATGCATTCCAAAACCTAAGCAAAGTATTAAGAAACAGGAATAGTTCCTCAGAAACAAAGTGCGCTAAATTGTTATGTAATATCGACCCTTCTATATGCCAGTAAACACTGGAAAATCTCCTCACAGAGGAAAAAGAGACTTGAGGCAATAGAAATGTGGTTCTACCGAAGGATACTGAGAATGCCAAAGAGTGAATATCTGAATAACGAGGAAGTTTTAAGAAATATAGAAACGAAAAGGATGCTCGTACTTAGAATCAGAAAGAGACATTTCAAATTCTTAGGATCCGTACTGAAGAAAGAAGGCTTGGAGAATCTGACACTCATAAGATATATTAACAGTAAGGGGAACAGAGGAAAGCAGTTTACATTCACTTTGCATTGATACCATTGTCAAAGGCATGAATACTTCTTTTCCCTGCACTAGTTATGAGTGTAACAGTAGAACATATTGGACCCTTTAACCTTGATAGGAGAACCAAAACTAGGAGAAGGAAATTAAAAATTACTCTGAACAGAGACGGGCACCGTAAGGATATCTTACAGACACACTCAAAAGGAGACGTTAACTCCGTCTGCGGCAGAAGGCGCATCACGTGTGATTTAATAATTCTAGCCATTATGCATCTTTTACGATCTGGCACATTCCTACGAGTGGCCTAGGATACTGGGGGTGGGTGTCTTTTTATTGTCACCATCTGTAGATAGATTATCAACTAAGGCTAAAGGGTTTCTGCCTGCCCATTAACATACCAACCCGTTTTAAATTTAGAGTTGTCTTTTTCTAGTTTTCGCCAACTTGTTATTTTACCCATAGCTGGAGGGAGACGAGATATTTTCAAACCTTTCCCAAGGGTATTTGTGCGAAAATGAACGTAACGACCTCGGACGGAATTTGAACTCGGCACACTGATTTCTCTTTCCTGGTTGCGAACTGTTACACTATCTGCACACCTGTGAGTGTCACATCCTTCAAGCCCTCTTTCCTCATTATACCTCCTAGAAAATTTAGTTGTCTCTATTTTATGCTACATAGATTGGCGGTAAGGTCCCATCATTTTACATTTATCTAACACTAAGTTCTTGCTAATAGTTTCTTTTCTCGCACTTCTCGTCTGTGGGACTCTTCCAGTTTCTTGATTTCCAGTCAGTTTTGATCTTCAACACTTTAAATGCAATGTCAAATGTTATCTTTTGTCTTCTTAGTTCCTTTTCTTTCACTGTTTTCTCTTCTTGCTAATATTTTTACTTTTCTTCATATTCTTTTACACTCAGTAACCTTCTGAAAAGAATACTGAACTGTTAGGTGACACCTGTCCTTCTTTACGGCAGCGAATGTTGGACGATTTACTCCATCTTTGAGTTGACTCGAGGCAACAAAGATGTGGTTCTACAGAAGGATACTAAGGATATCATGGACCGATCGTGTGAGCAATGATGAGGTCTTACAGAGGTTGCAAACAAGGAAGAGGCTTATACTTAATATCAGGAAGAAGCAGCTGAAGTTTCTGGGTCACATAATGAGGAAGGAGGACCTGGAGAATCTGATACTCACGGGTCGAATAGAGGGAAAGAGAGACAAGGGAAAAACAATGCGTGACATACCCGGCCGACTTAAGCAAGTGGATGACAGAACGTGGTCTGGAGAAGGAAGCAGAGAGAAGGAACTTGTTGAGAGCTGCAAGGGATAGAGGGAGGTGGGAAGCCATGATCGTCTACGTCCTGAAAGGACACGGCACATAAAAAGAAAGAAAACCTCCTACGTTTTAGTGGCTTTATTGCTCTTCTTGGGGTGAAATGATTAAAAACATTATACTTTTTGTTTCCATTTTCTCTAAAACTCTATCGTTGCTCACATGTCTAGTTCATCGTATACTCAGTATCCTTCTGTAGAACCACATTTCTGTTGACTTAAATATCTTCTTCATCTCTGATGAGATTGTCCAGCATTCACTACCAATTACATTTTACATTTTGTCTTATTGCAAATGATGTTTAGCCTTTCTTTTCGCTTTCCTTTACTACCTTCTGTGGGTGTTTCTGTAGTTTCATTCCTGCTATCAACACCGTGTCATCTGCATATTTAATGCTAAGATTGTGGCCGCCAATAATGAATTCTAATAGGAATTTTAATTCTGTCAAATTCACAATCTGCAGGCGATTTGCAAGTTCAGGATTAAATATTTTAACAAATAAAAATTTAAGAACATATATTTTTTTCTTAAATGTTATCCAGACTTTATATTTACAGTAAAAAAAACATGGTGAATCGTCGCTACAATTTTGGGGTTTAAAGGCAATTCGTTTGTCGAAATTCCAGCAAGCGTTTCGTTTGCGTTCATGACTTTCGAAGATAAAATTTGATTTCTGTTTAAATTTCTGGAATGGGAAATTTTCATTAATATTTACATTATTTACATGAGGACTATCTTTAGGAATTCAGAACACTTTGGTTTGATCCGAGAGGCCCCCATCCACAACAATCGAAGAGTAAGCTTGGATGTGTTAAGCCTGTCCTTCAGAATGCCTACAGGTGAGACCCCGACAGTGGTTCGAAACCGATTGTAATTAGACCCTCCCTTGAAAAACGTTCTAACAGTTCAATAAATAACCTGATAGATATATGGACGTTTTGTAGAGACAACATTCTTCCAACTAGACTCTGATATATACCAACGGTGAACCCATGCCTGGCTATGGGTTCACCGTTGTCACCAGTGATGGAAAAATATATACATATGGGCAGTATTAAAATAAGAACTAAATGATATATCCCTAGACATGGACTGTGAAAGGAGAATATTTACCCCGTGGATTAAATAAAAGGTTCAGTTCAAAATTTCATGTAAGTTACATGCACATAATTAAGGTTGGAGAGCGCAACGGTCGAAACGTTGTGATAACAAAAAATAATGATAAGAACAATAGTCTGAGTGTAAACAATGTAAATAATGAGATTTGATGTTTGAAAGCTTGTGGTCATCAACTTCATATTTAGATGTGCCTAAGTTTTAATATAACATCTTATATTTCTTCATCCTTTAAATTTACAAATCTATATATGATCGTTTGGACCAATAAAAGTTAAGCCAGTTCTGTATTTCATCTTTTTTCTCTTTCTTCTGCCGAACTGTTGCGAACATCTGTTACCTGATATCGTTCTTTAAATTCGTTTTGCTTTCCTGAAAAGCGGTGTTTGCCCAAACATAACAAACGTTTCAGAAAAAGATCTGTGTACACCGCTTTGTAATAACCTAACTTAAACAAGATTAGTCAGTAAGCTCGTATTTCAGATTTACTTTAAATTACATTTGCAAAGCAATCTTAAACATCTTCGGTAGGTGGGACCTTCAGCGACGACAACGACGTCGAGAGCCGTACAACGCAGCATTGGTTGGTCCTGTGCACTCATGTGACAAGCATTAACCACCGGTGTAAATTCAATCGATGCCCCCTCTGAATTGAAAATCCGGAGCTTTTCAGATATTAATTCCAAAGACACTGTGATCTCGTGTCGTGGTCTGTATAGCTGGCGGGGACCTAGAAGTTGCGGTCAGCGGTAGGTAAGGGAGTGTCCTCTCTTTCTTCCCCACAATCAACATCCAGCCTGCAGCCGCGCCTTGCTTCGGAGAAGAACGGCATTAGGATTTATCTGAGTGAAGAATTAGGCACAACAGAATTAATCAAGCGAAGAAAGTTTATTTCTTTTTTATGAAGGAATTATGCATCTCAGGTGATGGTGTGGGGTCAGGGCTTGGGGTTCAAATTTAGCTCTAAGTCTAAAGGTAAAGTATTGGCAGCACTATGACGATAAATTCTATCTATTAATATTGTACAAACGGATAATCACAAACTGTTACAGCTATCGATTGACTTCGAGCGCATGCATAAATACATATGTTTACCAATGCATATATATATATGTATATATGTGTGTGTGTGTGTTTGTGTGTGTGTGTGTATGCAAAATACTGCGCTTCATATCTAATCACTGACACACGCTTACATACACATTTGCTTACGCATACACACGCGCGTTGACACACACTCACACATATGCACACACACACAGACGCATATATATATATATATATATATATATATATATATATATATATATATATGTGTGTGTATGTTCTATCTCATAGCACAGCTCTCTTTTCATCACATATATATCTGTGCCGAGTCTTTCTCTCTCTCTCTCGCTCTCTCTCTCTCTCTCTGACTCTCCCGATTTTACATTCTCTTTTTCTTTCTATCTGTCGGTCGATCTATCTTTTTCAGTTTGGTCATATAGGTTTATCAATCTCAGTGTCTTCATTATCTATCTATCTATCTATCTATCTATCTATCTATCTATCTATCTATCTATCTATCTATCTCTCTCTCTCTCTCTCTCTCTCTCTCTCTCTCTATATATATATATATATATATATATATATATATATATATATATGTATATTTCTGTTAATATATATCCAAGATTGATCATATCTATATATCTATCTATCTATCTATCTATCTATCTATCTATCTAGTGCTGAGGTTCAACGATTTCGGAACGATTCGCGCCAATCGTTTGCTAAAATAAAAAATAAAGTTGTAGAACCATTTCGTCATTTCATAAAGAAAGGTTAGGTATCTGTTCATTAAATATTCTACTGGTCTAGTCAGGCCCGTCTGGTAGACTTTTAAGTAGTGTGTTCGATACTTACTAGATTCTCCCTTTCGGCATTAAATAATCCAACAACTGTTGACGTGTCTTAAAATCAATGAACTAACTCCATCTATGTTCTACCTCTTCTCGACTCTCTAATGAAATGAATGGCAATAATTTCGTATTTTGGGATAATCATCGCTATTCTAATTCAGTTAAAATTTAATTTCCAAAGTGGGTGGACAGGTATATATTATCCAGAAAATCGACAGCACATAAATTTAAGCCATCGCATTAAAAAAAAAAAAAATACAAAAAACAGAGATAGCAACTCAGAGACGTGTACCCACAAAAATATAACGTTTGTAGTATTAAGAGATATTGTCGGTAAAAAGAAAATCCTTTCAAAATTACTGTTGTTTACGAAACTGAATTTAGCAGATATAGATTCGTAGAAATCCCAACAAGAAAACGTGCTTCCCTTAAATAGGGAATTTCAAACCCGCTCTTACGGCCGAGTCTCTGTGGCTAAACAGGTAGAGGCCCACTTTTGCTCAAAATATGATTTCCCTAATGAGAAAACTAATGCTGGTTCGATTCTTGTCGACAGCACAATTTTTTTAGAAGGACATTAGGATGTGGTGGACTTCACCACATTAATTTAACTTTAGATTAAGAAACAGGGCTGACGCAGAAAAGGATAAGCAAAAACATTATTACACATAAAATATGTATTTAACAAGATGTACAATATCAAACAACTACGCGAAAGAAAGCATGCATTTAAGTAAGAAAAGGTTGAAATAAACAAGAGTTGTCTCTCTTTATCTGTTATTTTAGTATTTCAAAGTTCACTGGAATAATGTTTATGAGAGTCTCTTATAATGACTGTTCTTAAAAGATTTGCCGCATTACAAAAGATTATGTGAGTATATACAAGGCATGTTCAACATATGAATGGTGTGTGTGAGTGAGAAGGTTGGCGCATGGTTTCAACTGTCGTGGATTCGTTTGGCAGCTGAATTCTCACTAATTAGCTAAGAAAAATTCTTGCTTAAATAAGTGACTATAGGCTCCAGATCGCTGCGCGAGAAGAATTATTCTTCATGTGCAGACGATCTGATTGGTTGGCATAGACCAATCAGCGAGCTTTGGGGAGACTTAAGAAAGCTTCTGTGATCCTTTTCTCCCAAAAGTGCACAAAACTGACTACATGAAAATATAGCGATTACAAAATTGTCGCATTGCTGCGATTTGTAAATTGTCTATAATAACGTAATGGATGAATGCTTGGCGTTGTATGTGATTTGTATTCTTGTATGTATGTATGTTCGTGCGTGACAGACCCAGTATCATACAACCCATCATTTTGCAAAAAAATTGTCATCGTATGATTTGTATTTGCGAAGATAAGTTAAAATTAAAAATATGTAATAATTGCATTAGAATTCATTTTCCATGTAAGCGTTTCGAAATTCTCAGAATTAAAAAGTAAAAACGAACGGGAATAATTATTAATAATATTAATTAATAATAATTTTACTTTTTAATTCTGCTGATAGTTTCGAAACGCAATCAATATATTTAAATATTTTTTATTTCTCTTTAATTTATTTTGTGTAATTATTTTAACTTTTTATGATGCATTCATTATTGCAGATTTTAAGAAACTTAATATCTATTCTTCTTTTTTATTTTACTTTATAAAAACTAATTTCATACAACATATCTTTAATTAGTCCAGGCCGAGCCGATGCAAAGGTCTCCGCCCCACCCCGAGACTATGATACGGAAAAATAATTTATTTATGTTATGGAAAATAATTTTCTATTCAATCTTTAAAAAAAACTTGATTGTTTTGTTTTTTGGTTTGCTACTAACATGAAAAAGTAATTAATTCTAAATTAGTTTTATTAAATTAATTTTCGAGAAAATAAGTCTCGCTATAGAAAAACTATAAATTAAATTTAAAAATTTAAAAATTAAAATTAATTTAAATAAAATAGTGTTAAATTCGTAAAACAAATATTCACCACGACTAATGTTGACCGTAACTAAAGTCTGTCTCTCATAATTTTTATTTAACTAAGGTTCTTTTATTCTTTTCAAAAACAAATATAACTTGAATTAGGGCGGGTGGGTCATCGTTATTTTGCACACTTCCCCTTAAATGTTACACACACAGACAAAAAAATTGAATACTGACCCTCAATTGTTACTCACACACACACACACACACACACACACACACACACACACACACACAAATTTATATATAAGCTTGGTAATTTAAGCATTAAGCCATTTTACTTATCAGTTAATAGAAAGAAATGTTGATGACAACTATTCACTCTTGTCTTAATAGTAAGGCTGGTCGGTTCGATAAGGTCAAACTGTCAGCTGATCTTAAATCAATCTGTTATAAAATGGGACAAAGTGTGGCTTGTTAGTTTTAACGCCTCCAAAACGAAAATGCTCTCCTTTAATCATTTGAGATGTCACTTTTTGCCTTCCATTCGCATGGCTGATTCTAATCTCCAGGAGAGTGACTCGTTGTGCCTTCTCGGACTAACGTTTTCAGCTGGTATGAAGTGGAAAACGTATATTAAGTAAATTACTAACTCTAAGAAAGTTGGTTCACTATGTCGTGCAAGATACTGTTTCTCGTCAGAATCTATCTTACACATTTACAAGTCTACTATTCGTCCTTGCTTTGAATATTGCTGCCACATCTGGTCTGGTACTCTTGTTGTATATTTAGAGATTATTGATAAAATTCAAAGAATCTGCAATGTTATTGGTCCTGACTTGGCATCTCGACTCCAGTCACTTTCCAACCGCCGTAACGTAGATTCCCTGTGATTTTTCTATAAATATTTTCATGGTAATTGTTCTGATGAACTTCTCGCTATGGTGTCCAGACTTTATTAATTTAAATGCAGTACTAGATTGGCGGCAATTTCATTTTGTTGTTGATGCAACCGTAAGTTCTATACTAACAGTTTCTTCTATGGCATTTCTCGCTTGTGAAACTCTCTTCCGGCTTCTTGCTTTCTAGGCAAGTTTGATCATCAAAATTTTAAATGCAATGTCAATCGTTATCTTCTGTCTTCTTGGTTCTTACACTTAGTTCTTATTCTTTTATTGTCCCCTCTCTTTAATATTAGGGTTTTTTTCACATATTATCTAGTCTTTATTGCCCTACTTGGGTTGAAATGATTTAAACAAAATAATTAACAGCGACATCCAAAATTGCTGTTATAGCGAGAAGAAAGAACTAACGATTAACTGTACAAAGACCTGCAATGCCACTGACATTGTAGCAAACCATCCACATTCCCTTCGTATTCCATTGGTGAGAAGTAAGTTCCACTCGAGCAGCTTCTTCATGCCAACTACTGCACTGTGGAACTGACTCCCAGTAGGATGTTTTCCCCGATCATTACAATCTTAAACTGTTCAAAGCGAGTGTTAACCAGTATTTTCCACTCCTATATACACAAATAGCCCCCTAACGTAACCCTATACTTCGAGTGGCCCCCGAGCTTTGTAAAGGGTGAACCTTACTGTAATATATATATATATATATATATATATATATATATATATATATATATATATATATATATATATATATACACGGGGTCATTAAATAAATAAGTTGAATTTTTCGGTATAAGGACTTCTAATACAGATAGAAGCTTACTCTTTTTTATTCATTTTTTTGTTTTACTTCTTTTTCCCATGGATTTAATTTCTTTTGCAGATTAAAAAAAAAAATTTGAGAATTTTGGCGATTAACAAAGATGGCCGAACAAGAAGCAAGCTCCAGGATTGAACAGCGGTCAGTTATCAAGTTTTTGGTTGCTGAAGGTTGCAAACCAGTTGAAATTCATAGGAGAATGTCAAATGTGTATGGTGCCACATGTTTCAGCCAAAAACATTGTGGGCTAAATTGTTTAAAGAAGGACGGTCTCTTGAAAGCGTTCACGAGAGGCACGAAGTTTAAAAGTGACGATGAAGTCAAAAGTGTTGTGAGCGACTGGCTGTGACATCAGTCCAAAGATTTTTACGCTGAGGGAATACGGAAGCTTGTGCACAGATGGGAAAAGTGTGTGACAGTGCTGGGAGACTACGTTGAAAAAAAAAGTAAGCTTCTATCTGTATTAGAAGTCCTTATACCGAAAAATTCACCTTATTTATTGAATGACCCTCGTATATCTATATCTATCTATCAATCTATCTATCTATCTCTATCTCTCTCTCTCTCTCTCTCTCTCTCTCTCTCTCTCTCTCTCTATATATATATATATATATATATATATATATATATATGAAGAAATATAGTCTTAAAGTGTGCTATATTTATGGGATAAAGTGCTCAATATCAGAGATAGAGCGTGTGTAAATATAAAAGTGGACATGGAAGTCAGCACTTAGAGGCGACAGTCTGTTTCATGCTAGTGCAATCGTCAGGCAACTAGTCTATATATATATATATATAATCTGCAACTAGTATATATATATATATATATATATATATATATATATATATATATATATACAAATGAAAGAAAGAACAAATGGAGTAAAAATCTACAGTTCGTTGCATTTAAATATTACTATGTTTTGCCGTCTATTCAGTATTATTAGCATCGTATATAGATGTTTCACATTTTTTAAATTTTATCTAGAGGTCCCTTTAAGAAGCTACTTGAATATATAACTTTACGTCTGATTAACATACCCCTCCCCCCACATTTCAACAAATAGAACCTCATATTTGGCTACAATGACGATACATTTGTCGCTGCCATATTCTCCACAATCCTCACATTTATCGTGACATGAGAAAATAACTCACTCACCTCCATCATCTGACCTTATTTTTCTATTTAGTGTTGATCTGACATTTAATTGGTTAATCCAGACATATCCACAAGTCTATTTTTAATTCTGACCTTATGACTCAACTTTTAAATTACGGAAAATAGGTAACGATTTGTTTTTAAATTTCCCTAAAAAATCTCCAGTTACCAAACCATCAACTGTGAAAATACAATCATAGTATTAAAACATGAAAGCTTTTGTGTAGCGATTTAAAATGTTTTATTATAATCTCTTATGATATATATATATATATATATATCTATATATATATATATATATATATATATATATATATATTTTTTTCCGAGCGCTTTCGGCTATATCTTTAGCCATTATCAAGGATGATTTGATTTTTCAGCTTAATTGAGTGTGTGCGTTATGTATATGTCTTACTGTGTAGTAGTGGTGTTTTAATTTCCGCTCGAAATTAAATAAAAAACTTAACCGTAGTACCTTGTCTGTCGTTTTTAATGAAACTTGCATAAAAGAAGGATTGCTGCCTAAATATACAACTATATATATATATATATATATATATATATATATATATATATATATATATATATATATATATATATATATATATATATGGTTGGATTGATATGAGTTTGTGACCCTGGTTTTTTTTTAAATTTGGATTTATGTAGATTGCGTGTATTAATGTTATTATGGAAGTGTGGGGGGGTAAATCGTCGTCGTGATGTCACTCATGCTAACGCAAACACAGATGCATGTTCGTACACCCATTGAGGTACGCAGACACACATACACACGCGCTCGCCCACCGGGGCTCATACAAACAGAAACGTATGTGGACAATATGGGACTTGACATATGTATGTATATGTGTGCTGTGGTCTACATACATACGCATTTGGTTGCTGAAATTCAAAGATGGGATGTATAGCGAATATTTCTCGTGAATGTATACATGTCAAAAATCAAACCATTTTTCTATTCTGTCGCTGAATAACCTTTCCTCGCACGCACGTATATCCGTGTGGTAAGGTCTGTGTAAAATTATGATAGGTAAAAATTGCTATTATTTTTAATTTTTTAAGGCTGATTTGTTATTATTTTGAAGCCGGTTATTTGCTTGTTTTTGATGACTGCGTATATGTAACTGGTAGAAATATATTTATATTTATATACACACACTCCTCCCCCCAATATATATATATATATATATATATATATATATATATATATATATATATATATATATATATATTGAACAATAAAAATTATTAAATAATTAAAATTTTCAGACACACTGGGTTGTAGATTAATATTCTTTCGTTTTTATTATTATTATTTCATTTAGATTCCTCGACTAGTTTCGGCCAACATGGCCATCATCAGGAGAAAAAATATTTCTGCTTGCTGTAGCAGTGAACTACAGAAATGAATGACTTGATGGAGAAAATGAACCTTTGTCTATAGTTTCATTTGCTTTTTAATCTTTTTCACATGAATTTTTCTACATTCCTTGTGTTGGTCAAACAGTCTTTTTTAAGTTGTTATTTGAGATAAGAGCTGGATGGATCCATGCTGCTCTGAATTCCCTTGGTCAGTCTGCAGGTTTTATTGGTTCCTGGAGATGGGATGTGTCTCTGTTAAGTGTGTGTGTGTGTGTGTGTGTGTGTGTGTGTTATTTGGTCCTTAGGGGGTGAGTAAGTATGATATGTGTAAGTGTGTATATTGCTGTGGGTGTGTGTTATCATTTGGTCCATTAGGGAGTGAATGAGTATGATGTGTGTAAGTGTGTATATTCGTGTGTGTATAAGTGTGAGGCCTCAACACCTCCGTAAGCATGTCTGTCTTGTGTGGGTGAGAAATGTGGGTAGGTTTTGATTTGTAGGGCTATATATTAATACTATCTATATTGTTAAATTTATGGTTTGGCCCGGCTGTATAATGTGTTTTTAAACGTTGTATCCACTTATTTTCATGGAACTCTAAAATCTTTCTAATGTTAACTTCTCTAAACTTTTCTATTCTCTCAATTACAGTGAATTTGGCATGGGTTTTGAAATCGTGTTTTTCTAGGCAGAAATGTTGTTCTACAGGTAATAATTTTTCATGGGGAGTCGACTTAATTCGATTGCGATAATTATTAATTCTGTAGTGAAAGGGCCATTCAGATTTTCCTACATATTGTTTCTGACACACTGTGCATTCTAGGAGGTAAATTATGTTATGACTTCTACAGTTAGAGTCGTGGTAGATTTTGAAAGTAGATTTAGTAACCGTGCTAGTGAATGATTTCGTGTGTCTAATGTGGTTGCAGCATAAACTTCTTTTGTTTTTACACGGTTGGGAAAATCCTGTTGTTTTTGCTGTTAGTTTATTACGGATTACCTTGTCCCCTGAAATGTGGTTACTACCTATGATTACTTTTAGGTTCTTAGGTCTACGATATGCTAGAAGGCCGGGTTCCTTAAACATTTTTTTAGGTCTGGTTTGAGATGTAGTATTTCCCATCGACTTTTGATTATTTGGGATAGTGGAGGCAGAGTGGGGTTGAAAGTGGTTACTAGAGGGATGCGGCTAGATTTATTTTTAATCTTGTACATTAGGGTGTCTTCTCTAGGTGTGGAAATTGCTTTATTTATTTGTTCTCTGATTAGATGTTGTTTATAGCCACGTGTTGTGAATTGATGCTCCAGATTTTCAATGTGTTTATTTAATTCTTCATTGTGGGAACATATCCTTCTGAGTCTAAGTTCTTGTGAATAGGGAGGGTTCTCTTTGAGGTGTTTTGGGTGGGAAGACTTAAAGTGTAGATAGTTGTGGGTGTCGGTGATTTTAGTGTGTAGTGTCGTTTATAGTTTCCTGTTTTCATCTATGTAAATGCGGGTGTCTAAAAATGTTACCGATGTTGTGGATTTTTCATAGTCAAACTTAATTGAGTCGTGCACTGTGTTAAGGGCCATGAGGAATTGGATGAGTTTGTCATCACTGCCCGTGTATACAAAGAATATATCATCGATATATCTTGCATAGAATACGCAGTCGTTACCAATGAGGGGATAGATATGGGTCTCCTCAAATTTTCCCATGAATATTGTAGCATATGATGGAGCTGCAATGGTGCCCATGACACAACCTCTTACTTGAAGGTAGTGTGCTCCATTGAAGTTGAAAGTATTCAGTGTAAGAATATGCTCCATGAGTTTTATAATAACTTCTGTGTGTGGGGGGGGTCTTGTTTTCTTATTTTAGTAAGTGCTTCCTGAAGGGCGGTTAGCCCTTCGATGTGTTTAATGTTTGAGTAGAATGACCTTACGTCCAAAGTCACTAGAATAGCATTCTCTGGAACTGTTTGTATGTAGTTAATTTTTTTTAGTAGATCTGTTGTGTCACTGATGTAGGATTTTACTTCCTTAGCTAAAGGTTGTATGTAATGGTCCACGTATTTGGAAATTTTGGTCGTGTGGCAGTTGAATGATGAAATGACCGGCCTTCCTGGGTTGTTGCTTTTGTGTATTTTAGGGAGGAGATAGGAAAATCTCATTAGAAACAAGAAAAGAATTCTGAATTGATATGTAATATCGAATTTCTAAAAAATGTTGAACCGTTTCCTCACAGACGGCGTAGAGACTCGAAGCGACAGAGATGCGATTCTTGAGAAACTACGCTGAGAATACGCTGGAAGGGAGGAACGAAGAAGTTTTAAGAAAAATAGGAAGTAAAAGAACACTTTTAATTATTTAGAAAAAGACCGTTGAAATTTCAGCAACATATAACGAGGAAAGAGGACTCGTAGAATTTAACACTTACAGTATATAGTGGGTCAGAGAGAAACAGTGAGAAACCTACATAACGAGTTTGTATCAATGAATATTAGTGTTGAGGAATAGGGATGGTTAATACTCAAAAGGTAATTAGTGCTGTAAAGGACAGGAAGTTGTAGAGAGCCATGATCCCCGAAATCTTGAATCGACACCGCACATAACAGTGAAGGCTATGAAATAGATAACACCATGTTAAGTCACACTTAAGCAATCAATCCTGTTTTTATTACTGTATTTTTTTTTACTTTGCCTTTTCGCTTCTATTAATATTTCTATTATTATTTAAATCATCATATAAGAGTTTCCCATTGGCTATTGCTGGACACCACGTGACTCCTAGTATCCAATACTATCCTTTATATTTCATCATTGCAGCGTTTCAGTTTTTCTTTCATAATTTTCTCTATTTATTTCTTCTCTTTTTACGCGTTCTTTATTATTTTCTTTTCTGTTTTTGTATATTTATTTATATTTCTTCTGTAAAGGTGCAAATGCCAGCTGACTTATAGTTAATAAATTGAGAGTTTTTAGTACTTTATAATATATGTATGGAAGGCCGGTCTGGACAAAACAGCAGTGAAAATAAATAAAAATCAGTAGATAAAAACAAAATGGTGATCTTTAGAAGGAAGCTAATTCTTCTTCTCTGGCGAATAGACTGCAATTGAATTGACCATTTATTCTATTATGAAAGCCCAAAAGGACATAAAAGAAAAATCGAAAGAAAATCAAAACGTTTCTGCCAAATCAATTTTCATTTATTGCCGAAAAAAAATGAAGAGCTTCAGTTGACCTTTGTGTTATAATATTTGCTTTTGTATTCGTCTTGATCGCTCTGGCTTTTTCATTGGAAAAGCATTTTCCAATATTCTTTTTCTTAATTCTTTCGCAAGGTTTTTTTATTTTTTTATCCTTCCAGAGTCTAGCGATGCACTTTCATGTATATTCATAGAACCGGTTGTCCGGTTATCGGTTGTTATGTTCATCATTTCTGGGGCGAAGGCTGTCAAATCTGTTCAAGGACACTGGCAGATTGTACGTCTCTAGCCTCGACTGTTGACGAAGCTGGACAAGAAAGGGCGATTGTAGAACGTTGTAAGAGAGAAGCATGTATTCCCATCTAACATACTCACACCCCCATGAACAGACGCACGATTCCACGTACACAAAGATATGAAAAAAGAAGAAAAAAGAAATCAATACATAGACGTATATACGCATGTACACTCGGATAGTCATTTGTCTAAATGTATGCTAATGTGCAAATTCACTTATTTAATCATTAAAAAATATTTCGTTTTCAACATACCTTCCAAAGTCGTCTCTTTGGGCTGATTGCGCATTGAATCCCAAATGGTCTTGGTAAACAAGAGTGGCATTATTTTTTTTTTTTTTCATAATTTCTTCCCAAGCAAGGCATTAATGCCACGAAGTCGCAAGAGGTTACTAGAAGTAAAAAGAGAATGAGAAGACTTTGGTGAGGAGAAAGGAAAATAAAAGAACAGGATTCAGGAAGACTGAAGATGGCGATTGACGTTGGATTTACATTTTTGAAGATTTTAGGCGTCAGGGGAGCAAGAAACCGGATAAAGTTACACAAGCGAGAGACGCTAGAAATGAAACTATTAGAGTGGAACTTATTGCTACATCTAGGTAGTTCAACAATAAAACGATGAGACCTAACAGCCAGTCTAGTAGTAAGCGTTAAATTCATGCGGTCGAGGTGCCGCGGAAGGGAGCTCATGAGAACAACTGCCGTGAAAATATTTATAAATATCATCACGGCGGTAGGAAAATGGCTGGTGCTATGTCAGAAAATGGTCGAGGTGCTATGTCAGAACAGATAACATTGCAGATTCTTCTTTGGATTTTCTGCGCGCTGTTCAAGTTCTCCGTAATTTTCAGTATGAATCTGTAATTTTCTACATATGTGTGCGGAAATATAACTACAACCACGCATATACACACAAACATATACGCACATATATACATATAACTATTAGGCACATTTATCTTCCCCTCAAGAAACACACACACACACACACACACACACACACACACACACACACACACACACACACACGACCGCCTGCGTATGTATAGAATTGCGCAGTAAATGTTCATTTAAAATTGTTTTTCTAATTAACTTAACAAATTATGTCTTTAAAATATTTTTCTCTAATTGACGGATTAATTTTCTATGTTAGGACTGAAATTATGTGGAAGCTTTCTATAGATTATGTCTGAAATGTTTCGAGTTTTCGATTGACTTCAGTCGTCGTCAAGAATGAAAGAAAATCCTGTGATGGTGCGGAATTTAATTATCTGTGAAATTTTCTGACAGAGGACGGTAAGTGCGACGTTAAGATCCGAAGACAAATTGGGATGGCCAAAAACGCATTCCAAAAGCTAGGCAGATTATTACGAGACAGGAGGGTTTCGTTGGAAACAAAGAAAAGTGTACTGAACTGCTACGTGATACCCGTCCTGTACAGCAGCGAATGTTGAACGGTCTCCTCAAGGATGATGAAGAGAATCGAGGCAGCAGTGGTGTGGTTCAACAGAAGGATACTGAGGTTACCATGAACCGAGCATGTGAACAACTTTATAAATAGCAAAATTCAAAATCTCTCTCTCTCTCTCTCACTCACTCTAAGTCTCTATGGAACGCCAAAACCAATTCCTTTGTTTTTGCTGTTCACTGAGAACATTTGGGTTTAAGATCAAAACATGCATATGAGACAAAAGTTCAGAATTTCGGCTTTTATTTGATGATATTTACATTTAGATTGTTAAAAAACATAAGAGACACCACCTTTTCTTTGAATCCACCTATTTTCAAGTGAGCAAAACTACTGCAACGCGTGATTGACAGGTGTTTCTTCATGACCAGGCGTTGCCTTTTAGAGCGTTGAAACATTAAATAGCTCTGAATGTTTTAACTTTGTTTTACCTGTAAAGACTGCATTTCTTGTTAAAAAGGATAAACTAACATGAAAACGAGAAAATTGTCCCTGAGAGAAAAGCGAGCTATTTTGAAGCCGAGAAAGGTTGGAAAATTGATCAGAGCCATTAGAAATATAATGGTCATAGCTAACACAACACTTTGGAATTTACTGAAAAAGAAACAAACTACTGGTGTACCGTGGAAAAAGATACAGAAGAGTTCGATCAAAGAAAACAACAATAGTTGATGACAGAAACATTGTGAGAGCTCTGAGGAAAAACTCCAAAACAGGACTTCATCGCACTGAAAAGCGTAACAAGTAAACTTTTTACATGTTGTCATAAAATGTCTCCAATAGTGTTCTTGATATATCAAAATTTGAGCCCTCTCGGTCATTGGCGTGTGTATTCGAAGAATAAGTACGTAAAAATTAGCCTTCCTCTCAACCGGGCGCTGATAGCTCAGGGACAGAATCTCCGACTGATGACAAATATGTCGAGTTTCAATCCCTGCTTGAGGCAATCGGATGTCTATCCACCCTGATACAGCGAAACAGTTTGTCTGTGGATGATAATATCGTTTTCTCATATATATATATATATATATATATATATATATATATATATATATATATATATATATATATATCTTCATCCACAGAAAACATCTGGTTAGCAAAGTCCGAATTACACACACACACACACACACACACACACACACATATATATATATATTAACATGAATTTAGACACATCAGAAGAAAAGATTACACATTCTTCATTTGGTTACTAAAAATCTCAACCTGTACACCCAATTAGCCTACGTATTCCGCGTACACTGGACAAACTGTTTTTGATACATTCGATTCTCCATATTAGCTTCTACATAACCTGTACACATCTCGTCTGGGCTTGAATTTCATTTTTTACATTGCGTCAATTAAAATGTACTATATACCAAATGAATGGCTTATTTTCTCCATCAAAGTTCGAACCAATAAATATAAGTGTTAACAATGACGACACTTTTTTTTTACAAACATTGTATACTGATATGACAATTGTCATAATACAATCAAAAACGTTTTTTCATGAAGGCGAATCTATGCATATTTTTTCTCTTTCTATTATTATTATTATTAGTAGTAGTATTTCCTTTGATTTCTGTTGTATACACATTTGCTTGTGGGTCCCAACCAGAGGCCTAAAGTCAGAAATCGCTTCAGGATATTTTCCAGTGGTCATTTTTGTAAAAAGAAATAACAAAGGATTATACACATTTTACACAGGCAAAGCTCTTCGTTATGAATGAGCTCTACTTGTGAGTATAATTTTTTGTATTTCTTTAAGACGCGGACTTAACAGGAATGCCTTCAGTGAGTCGATCAGAACATTTCGAATCGATCCAACTACAAGCGGAATTGTTGATATCCTCATGTGCCACATTTTTTATATTTTCACTTCAAGATCCTTGTACTTTGATAGTTTTTCTGAAGATCTTCGAAGATACATTACAATCTACAGGAACTGCCATGTCAATAAGAAAGCACATTATGTTTTTGTGGTCTTTGATCACGGTGTCTTGGCGATAAGCTTTGATTGTCTCAGTCTGTGCGTAATGTAAAGTCGCATAAAATTGTTACAGGTCCTATCTCTGTAACCGGGTCTGGGTGATATTCATAACAGTTTCTTTCTTCCCGTAAAAGTGGCATATTTTATCAATGCAGATGTCGGTCCACTCTATCAGGCCGGGTTTTATATTCAGTGAGTGCTAACACTGTGCAACCTGATACAAGATTATTATTATTATTATTTTATTTCCTTTGATTTCTGGTGTGTACACATTTCTTTCTGGGTCCCGCCCAGAGACCTAGGGTTAGAAATTGCATCATGACATTTTCCACTGACCAATTAACATATATATATATATATATATATATATATATATATATATATATATATATATATATATATATATATATATATATTACATAGATAAAGCCCTTCATAAGGTGTGGGCTGTAATCGCTCGTGAGAACAATTTTTCTTTAAAGCATGGGCTTCCAGGAATCCCTTCAATGAGTCTACTGGAATCTTTTCCAACCAATCCGAGAGCTCCATCTACAACAGGGATTGTTGATGCTCCCATGTGCCATATTTCTGAGATTTCTATTTCTAGGTCCTTGTATTTTGATAGGTTTTTGGGAATGCCATATCAATAAGAAGGCACTTTTTTGTTTGTTTGCGGTCTCTAATAACAATGTCTGGGCGGTTGGCTTTGATTGTTCTGTCAGTGTGTATTGTGTAGTCCCATAAAATTTTAACAGGTCCTATCTCCGTAACCGGGTCTGGATGGTGTTCATACCAATTTCTTTTAGTTTCCTTCCCGTAGAAGTTGCAGATTTTCTAGTGCAGATATTGGCCAACTCTGTCATGCCGAATTTTATATTCAGTGGGTGCCAATACCGTGGAACCTGATTTAAGATGATCATTTGTTTCTGGATATTCATCACAGAATTTGCATTTTGGGATAACAATATTTTAATATGTGTGCTTGGTAATTTCTAGTTAACAAGCATTGCTCCTGTGCAGCAAGGATAAAACCTTCGGTTTCAGATTTTAACTCTGCACTATGTAGCTACTGATGGGTACAGGGTTTGTCTACATCAACTTGTTTGATACGGGCAGAGTATTGACCATGAAGAGGTTTATCTTGCTATTGTTTCTGTATCTATTCGGTTGCATTTGCTTTTGATACTTTTCAAGTATTTTGCAGCTTCAGTCGGTGTATTGTGCTTTACTTGTATTTCTGCACCCATTTGAAACTACATTTTGAACTTGTTGGCTTCCTTTATTACGGAATAAAGACGCTTACTACTTTCATGTTCTTTGACACATATCATCATTAAGTCTTCTGTAGTTTCCAGGTAGCTTTGAAGACCACTTATTGTAGTTTTGTAGGACAGTTCTAGTTGAACTAATCCTCTGGGCACATACAGGCGATCAACATCAGCTTTGTGATGATGCATGCTGTGGCAGGTGAGAAACTTGCTCATTTTGGCGTCGATTAATGTCGGCTATGGTCCAGTTAAGGATGTTAAAGCTGTATGGCACCACAGGGACAGACAAGGTGTTTATGGCTGATATTCTGTTTTTTTTTTTTAATTCAGCTCGGTATTTGGTATCAGACGCACCTTTTCTTACATTCTCCTTCATTTTGGGTATGTTGTATACCATCTCCTTTGCTAATTCCTAGGTACTTACAGGCTTCATCTTGTTCCAGTTCCCTAATCTTTGTGACAAACTCTAAATCTATTAATAATGTTTCTGTAATTCTCCCTTTCTTGTATGTTACTTTTGCTTTATTATTATTATTATAATTATTATAATTATTATTATTATTTAATTAAAAGCTGTGGCACATCATTGTTTTCATGTGCCGGATTAAAAAATATCAGTTTAAAAAATAAAGAAAAATGGCTGTATTGAATAATGAAAGTTTGCTAATTCCTAGGTACTTACAGGCTTCATCTTGTTCCAGTTTCCTAATGTTTGTGACAAACTCTAAATCTATTAAGAATGTTTCTGTAATTCTCCATTTCTTGTATGTTATTTTTGCTATATTATTATTATTATTATTTCATTTGATATCTGGCGTTTACACATTTCTTTCCGGGTCCCGACCAGGGACCTAAGGTCAGAACAATCTTTTGTATCTCTTTGAGGCATGGACTTCCAGGGATCCTTTCAATCAGCCTACTGGAATCTTTTCCAACCAGTCCAAGGGCTCCAACTACAACAGGAATTGTTGATGTTCCCATGTGCCACATTTTTGAGATTTCTGTTTCAAGGTCCTTGTATTTTGACAGTTTTTCGAATATCTTCAAAGATACATTATTATTATTATTATTATTATTATTATTATTATTATTATTATTATTATTATTTAATTAAAAGCTGTGGCACATCAATGTTTTCATGTGCCGGATTAAAAAATATCAGTTAAAAAAAATAAAGAAAAATGGCTGTATTGAATAATGAAAGTTTGCCGCTTTATCATGAATAACAGGTGGCCCGCATATCAAAAATATTTCTCCTGAATAAAAGAAGAGAGAGGCAAATAGCGGCAGAAGAGGTGCAAAGAAAAGCTGCGGTTATGACTCTCTTATATCTGGCCGCCCATCGAAAGACGTTAAGAATTATTGTGCCATCATTTGTCAGCGACTTTTCTCGGCTGTTCTCCTTTAAGCCTTATAGAGCGGCGAGTAAACGAACTGATGGCGCCTGTTATCTTTGTCGATATTCGAAGAGGAATTATGAATTCCAAGTCGACGAAGAATGGATCGGCATCTTGAGATTGTCACTCGAAGATGGAGTGGTGGAAAAATTGAAAACAACGGTACCAAAAGCTGAGGATGATTATAAGAGGAAAGAAACGATAGAAAATATGGTTTGTAAATGAAGAGGAGAGGGTGAAAACGAGAAGCTGAGTGAAAGTAATAAAAGATGGAAAAGAGAGAGAGAGAGAAAGGATAAAAGAATATACGGAAGAAGGAAACGAAAAAGGGAGTGTCAGGAAGAAGGAAATAAAAGAGGCTATTAAAGGAAAAACAAGGAAGAAAAAGACGTAGGTAAAAAGCAAGCAACAGCAAAAGGGAGGATGAAAGAAAAAGAAAAAGAAAAAAAAGGTAAGTACATAAAAAGAAATAAAGATAGCAATATGAGACCAAAAATAAATACCATTTGAAAAGTAAGAAAAAAATTGAGAAAGATGGATAGGGTGACAAACTGAAATAAAATTATTGAGTAAGAAATACGGAAATGGTGAAGTAAGAGAGAAGACAAATACGAGAGAGTGAAGGAGAAAAGACAGAAAAAATAAAGAGAGAATAAGATTTGTGTATATTTCTGAGATGAGGTATTGTAACTATTTACACTATTTACATTGTTCGGACTGTTGTCTTCATCTTTATTGTCATATTCACGACGTTTCGGCCGTTGTAAGCTCCAGTCTTATTCAGGATCTGTCTATTTTTCTGATATGAGGTATTGTAACTATTTACCATATTTACATTCTTCGGACTATTATCCTCATCTTTATTGTCATATTCACGACGTTTCGGTCGTTGTAGGCTCCAGAATTCTTCGGGAACTACCTATATTCCTGAGATGAGGTATTATAACTATTTACACTATTTACCCCGTTCGAACTGTTGTCTTCGTGTTTATTGTCATATTCACGACGTTTTGGCCGCTGTAGGCTCCAGCCTTCTTCAGGATTTATCTATATTTCTGAGATGAGGTATTGTAACTATTTACAATATTTACCTTGCTCGGGCTATTGTGCTCACTTTATTGTCATATTCACGACATTTCGGTCGTTATACGCTCGAGCCTTCTTCAGGATCCTCAAGGACACATGGCTTAGTGGGTAAAAAGCGTTGGTTGAAGTAATCCAGTGACTTGAAGCAAATAGTTGAGAGTTTAATACCTGGCTAAAGTAGAGGTGAACAAAAACCTTGGAGAGTTGAGTTACTAAGGAAAATAGCTGAATTCGAGATATCCATAGCACGTGGCACTATAAAATTCTACCCCAGTGGACGGAATAAAGTGTCCGGTTCGAAATTTCAACGTATAACGGACGAAACGTCGTGAATATGACAATAAAGATGAGGACAACAATCCGATTAAGGTAGAGAGAATAAGAAATGTAAACGAGAATAAATAAAAGAAAAGGGTAAGCAATGAATGAGAGAGCAGAAAAGAAAATGATATAAAGAAAAAATAAGGAAAGAACGAAAAGAGATCGAAGAAAAGAGAGAAAACATCAAGAAAGCTGTTCAACACAGTAATACGTTCAACACAGTAATATGTTCAACACAGTAATATGTTCAACACAGTAATATAAAAACCGATCCTGTATAAGAAACAGTGTGAGTTTTTTCTTGTATATTTATATTACTAAACATCAGCTGACTATCACTGCTGATGACTTACTTCTACGTTCACACAAATAGTATAAATGAATCTGGTTGATTGGTTCGTTTTCTACGGCTTATCAACCCTGATATCACTATCAGCATTGATAAGTCGTAAAAAACGAAATCTTACAAGTCTTACAAATTAACCCATACCTGGGGGCGGAGAAGAAGTGACTCCATACCTCTCTCAAGGGTAAAATGCTTGTAAGTGAATATAACGAACCTAACTGGAATTGGAACTTGGCTCTCCGATTAACTATTCCGAACCATTATCCCTTGCAACTGTCTTGAATCCAAGCATTGGTAAGGAGATGCCACAGAACTCACTCCTACGTAGAACGCATCATTTAGACCGTATCATGTAGACCGTCAAACGAGTATAAGGACGATTGAAGAACTCTTGTCCATAAGAGATGGTTGAAATGACATAGACTCATGAGCCAACAATATTTCCAATGCCGTCCTGAAAGATATCACCTTAGGCAAAAAAAGTGGTAGATAGAGGAAAAATGGAATGCCAATGTCAGTGAGTGGACTGGAAGATCATTCAGAGAGACTCAAATGGAGGGACTGTTCCGATGCTTATCTAAAGCAGTGACAACACGACCTGAAGGTGAGACCGATGATGATTTCGGTTTTCTTCACTCAATTAAAAAGTATATCATTAAAAACAGTGGTCTTTTTTCCAGAACAATCGAAATTTTTCTTGGATCAGAAAATACCGACCAAATATTTTAAGTCAAGATTAACATTTTAAAGTATTTTATTAAAAGAAATTGGAATTTTTTCCTGTTGACAACCATCCAAGATGCGAGCTACGAATTAGATATTTCCAAATCAAACAAGTACAGAAGATTGAATACCAAAGAAGTGTTTTAACAGAGTTTGAAAAATGTGATACCAAAATTATAACGCGCAGTGGAATATCAATGATACCTTTCAAAAAGCTAAGAAAAGTATTAAGATATAGGAAATTTTCATTAAAAAAAAAGAAAAGAAAAAAGAGTGTTAACCTGCTATGTAATATCAACTCGCCTATATAGCGATTTTCTAAGTGTAGCTTAGATATAGCACATGTCCGAAAGTATGGGGAACCTAATGAGCATTAAACTCAATATTTAGTCGTAGTTGATCTAGCGAGACAATCTTGCTAACCATTACACCACGTCTAACTATCCAATGATTTTCTAAGTGTAGTTTAGATGTGGCACAAGGCCAAAAGTAGGGAGCAGTATAGTGAGCTTTATCCTAACTGGGTACCCTATTGTTTCATTGTGCTACTGTATCCTTGTGCTATTGACTGGTGATCTGGTAACGAACGAGTTCTGCTCTAGCCGTTATAATTAAATATAGCACAAAATCGGATGTATTTTAAATTCTCAGCATGCTCATTTAAAAAATGTCATTTCCTTTCAGGACGTGGATGATCATGGCTCTCCACAGATTCCTTCTTCTTTATTATCTGTGAATTGGCATCAATTTCTTGTGAAAGCTAATGTAGTCGTTTCCAGTATCTTTCTCCAAGATTTTGAATTCAGAGAATTTTCCTCTTAGACTGACTGCCACACAAAGCAGGGAGAAGAGATGGATTCATGCCTTCCTCCAGAGCAAACACAATAGACTAGAGAAAAAATTAAAAGTATTTTTCTACTATACTGGCTATCACGTAAGGAGAGAGAGCTATGTTTATCCTGCTATTTAATCCCTAACTGGGGGGGGGGTGATTGAATGAGACGGATCCAAGCCTTCCGCAGTGATATTTGTGCGAAAGTGAGTGTATGTAAGCGAGGCTGGAATTTGAACTCGTCTCAGTGACTACATTGTTAGCATCGCTAACAGTTACACTACCCCTCCCTTTCTTGAACACACAGTAGAAATAATAGTTGAAAATCCTGAAAACTTTTGCACTAACCTAATGCATGCCAGGACAGGTGACTACCGGAACGATGTTATTGTATTAGACGCCATGCTATAATAAACATTTGTAGTGAATTATCTTTATGAAGTACATGATGCGGTGGATAAAATGTCTAAATAACGCAAAAATGAAATTAACACTGACATCTCATTTTAACAGATATATTTACCAAACTTACACAAAAATATCTTGAAATACGAAAGAGAAAATTTATTCAATAAGACCTCAATCGGCTTCAACCACGGCCTCCAGACGACTTCGGAATCTCCTGCGATTCTTCTGGACGGTCTCCTTGTTTAAGTTGATGAATTCTGCCATAAGCCTTGCCTTCAGTGCATTTTTGATATTATAAGAAGATCTCTCGCCCAACAGCGCCCAACACATAATAATCAAATGGGTTGTCGTCTGGGGAGTGAAGTGGCCAGATGCATGGGGTGATGTGGTCGCAGATATTGTTTGACAGCCATGATTCGGCTGTCCTGCTTGTGCGGCAAGGTGCAGAGTCATGTTACCAGACATAGTTTCTTCCAGCAGCGACCCTATTCATCCACTACCACCGCAAGGCACTTTATGTAGGCCTCTGTGTTGAGTCTGAGGCCCAGTGAGAAGATGAATGGAGGCATACTTACATATAGGATGCGATGGATAACTTGTCGTCTGAATTACGTAAAAATGAAAATAAGACTGACATCAAATTTTAACAGATATATTTACCAAAAATACACAAAAATATCTTGAAATACGAAAGAGAAAATTTATTCAATAAAACCGCCATCGGCTTCAAACACAGCCTCCAGACGACTTCGGAATCTCCTGCGATTCTTCTGGACGGTCTCCTGGCTTAAGTTGGTGAATGCATCCATAATCTTTGCCTTCATTTTATCTTTTGTGCTACAAGGAGTTTTGTTGGTCTCTCGCTCAACTGCGACCCACACATAATAAACACGGGGGTTGCAGTCTGGGGAGTTAGGTGGCCAGATATAAAGGATGATGTGGTCTGACAGCCATAAATTATTTGGCATGGTGCAGAGTCCTCTTGTCAGACATAGAGTCTTCCTGCAGCCACTCGCTTTAACCAGGGCAGTACTACCCCCTGAAGGCTCTTGATGTAGGCCTCTGTGTTGAGTCTGAGTTCCTGTGGGAAGATGAATGGAGGCATAACGCCATCACTAGTGATCACTCCAAACACCTTCGCAATCACTATTAGACTCATCCAACTCTTTCCGAATCCTCTGAACTGTCCTCAGATTGACACTCTGAAATGTACAGTAATACCGTTTCCAAATTCCTGGTGGAGCGAATTGCGTCACAGTGCTCATAGTGCTCTGTTTTTCACAGCCGGTGCCCAACTGACTCTACTATACTGTGCGGTCGACACAATCAAAAACAAAGAACGCGCATGCGCGAAATAAAAAATATAATATGGTGATAATTTACCCATCACACTCTGCCGCGTTGTATTGTCACGTCATACATATATGTGTGTGGAAGTCGTAATGGTACAGCGTTAGTATTTGACTAAATGAATAAGTATTAAACATTTTTCAAATAATACCTCCACTTCAACTTCCAAATTTGGCGTCACCAAATGTTTCTTGATTTAATATTAATTCAAGAACCCACTGGATGACTTCGCCATTGTTAATGTATATTCTTATCGTTAAAAGGAAAACTTTTGATTGTTATTTTTTGTAATTTTCTTCTATTTGATTTGTTTATTGTTTGTTTTTTGTCTTTTTTTACTCATGTGCCATCCTATTTCGATTTTTTTTTTCTTTCTTCATTGTTTTAATTTTTCTCTTAATAATTGCCTCAGCCCGTCTACACGTATATATATATATATATATATATATATATATATATATATATATATATATATATATATATATATATATATATATATATATATATATATATATATATATAAGTTTACACGCATTCGGGCACGACTGCATAAAGTGCTTACACATTAATTTATTGTTAATTTGCATTATTACATTTTAATGTGAGTCTATCCTTAAGTGGTAAACTGAATGTAAGTCTGACTTGACTTTTTCACATGAATGTGGATATTAGGACTTATACTAAAACTTTAAAAAGTTGCATTTTAATTTGTTTCATTCAATCGTTTGTCTATATATTTATTATTTTCAAGTACCATTCTTTTGTGGCTGATTGTTCTTGGAATCTGGGAAGTACTCGAATTCCTTTGACAGAAACCAAAATAAAAGTAGGTAGATCGTAAAGAAAATTGGCGCTTAACCGCCCTCCACCGTACCATCACCACCCACCCCAAGTAAGAGTTAGTAGTATGACATAAGAAAAATTAATTTAAAAGTCGCCGTAATTGAACCAAAGCATCGTTGAAATTAAGTGAGCCTGCTCTGTCCGTAAAATGTCCAGTTTTAATGCTGGAAAAAGCAATTGAAGCCTCTCCGTTAAGATTCTAGGGACAGACCTTTACTACCTATTACACCCCCACAAATATAAGCAACCAAAGATATAAAACTAAACGAGCTCAACAAAAAAACTCCTAAACCTTTCTTTCTCTACCATTCGTGGTATTCGTACCAACTTCCGCAGCGTGGAGTCTTTCCTCTTCGAAAAGTATCCGGACATACTAGCTCTCTGTGAAACTAATCTTAACTCTTCAATCCTGATTTCTCGATTCCTAGCTATCTTCCTCTCTTCAGGTAGGGCTCTTATGTCCACATGCATGGCCTGGGAGTTTATCTCCACGAGCATCTCCCGTTGGCTAGGGAACTTTCTCTTGAATCTCCAGACCATTCTTACATGTGTCTCCATCTCACTTTACTAAACTTAGTCAACTATCTGTTCTTTCTCTGCCGTCCCCCTTCCCCTCATGACTGCTGCATGCTAGGTTAGTATTTCTTATAATACAGACAAGACCATCTCCCTACACCCGGTTGCAAATATATTCGTGTTCGATAAATTTAATACCACCATACCAGGGGGCTTAAACACTCTGTCACTGACCTCGCTTGGCATCCAAATCCCA
>OZ038476.1:46333054-46418054 GCA_964036315.1 Acanthosepion esculentum | reverse complement strand
ACATGGGAACGTGCTTAGAACATTCGCATTATGGTACCTTCTGCCTCTTATAAAGGGTAGTAAGTCAGTAAGTTATCTGCCATGCGTGATACACACTTAGGCGATCATGTATCTTTCGATACATGACTGACGAGGCAGATTTTTTTCTCGCAGTAGGTTGCCGTTTCTTTCTGCGGTAGACCAGTTGCCATCCAAGGCTATAGAACCCGGTTTGTCCTGCTATTTACCCATATCTGGGGGGGGGAGAAGAAGGGGATTAATACTTTTCCCACATTTTCTTATAGTGGGCTGAAACAAGTGGAACTGAACTTAACATAATTTACAGGGTAATGGATCTCATAACGTTCTCTTTAAATATCAGCTGATACAATAACACCGCTTTCATTTCTTCTGGGAGTCCTGATATTTTCCCAGACAACCCATAGTAAATTACCCCGCTTGTCACCAGTATATTTTCCAGGCATCACCGTACAAACGTATACCTTACACCTCAAGCATGTGTATCGGTATTTGGGAACAACTTGTTACTGCAAGTGCCGCCAATCACATATTCCTCATACCGGATAACAGGAGGTTCTCTATATCAACTCTGTCACTCGACGGATTCTACTCTCACACCGTTCACTGATGTAAAGCCCTCAAGATGGTTCGACTGGTTTACTGTCTGTCGATTACTTGGCGTTCTTTTATCATTTTTTTGAGTCTGGTCGAATGGATATCATTCTTAGTTATTGCTTGGATACCCTTTAGTGTTGCGTATTTGTGCATTCCCTGTTTGATTGCTAATGTATACTCTGCAACCAACCATACCCGGGAAATCTTTGGTATATATATATATATATATATATATATATATTTTTTTTTCTTTCTGTAGTTTACTGCTATAGCAAGCAGAGACATTTTTTTTCTCTCCCATGATGGCCATGTTGGTCGAAACTAGTCGAGGAATATAAATGAAATAATAATAATAAAAGCATAAGAATATTAATCTACAACCCAGTATGTCTGAAGATTTTAATTGATTTTTCTAATAATTTTTATCGTTCAAAATATATATATATATATATATATATATATATATATATATATATAAACATGTTTCATTAAAGACGACAAACAAGGTACTGCGATTAAGCTTTTTATTGTGTTCGAACAAGTGTTTTCTTTTCTGGACACAGAGTGTATAGAAACTGTCCAAATGTTCTGTAATTCCGAGCGCTTTCGGCTATGCTTTTAGCCATTATTAAGGATGCTTTTATTTTTGCTTTTTAATTGGGTGTATGGGTTGCGCGTATGTTTCTAGAGTTACAGGAATCTTTTATTTCCCGAACACAGTTAGCACATTGTAGCATTGTTCGTAATTAATATTATTGAGCGTTGGCTTTTCCTTTATATTATTAAGGCTTCTATTATGTTTAATCTATTTTGCATGTGGGTGAGGTTATTATGTTTGGATTTTCTACTAATATGTTTCGGATGTAGTCTGGTCAGTTTGTGTGTGTGTTCAAATGGGTCCTAATGGAGCTGTGGTCGGATAGATGTAACGTAAGGCGCCTGAATAGGCATGTAGTAGTGTGACCGATGTAATTATTTATGAGTTCGGTTTGATCAGGAACATTGTTCCTTAAGGGGCATTTGAACTCTGATATATATATATATATATATATATATATACACACATATATATATATATATATATATATATATATATATATATATATATATATATATATATATATATATATATATATATATATATATATATATATATATATATATACACACACAAATGCATGTGTCCACTAAAAATAATGTTTATAGTCATAAGAAATGGACAAAACTTTAAAAAATTACTCTCGTTTATATTACGGGCAGGAAACTGAAGTTACTAGATATTGATTCATAGAAGTTCCCACGAGAAACGTACTTCCCTTAAATACATAATTCAAATCTTTCTCTGTCAGGCTGATTTCCGTAACCAAACTTGTAGCGGCACTCTCTAGCTAAAAATTGTATTTCTTGATAAAAGAAAAAGAAGAAATGCAGGTTCGATTCCTGTTGGAGGCATATTTTTTCCTAAGTAGACCTTCACAATTTAGGCCGGTTGTTATTAATTTCGTTGTTTAAGAAAAAAAAAAAACAAAAAAAAAAACAGGAATACCAACTCAAACACGTGTATCCACTAAGATATATATAGAAAATTTTGCGCGATAATTGCATGAGGAGAAAACTGCCTGAATCCGACAATTGGAATAGAACCTGACACTTCTCTGTCGCTTGCATATACATAAAAGAGATCTACATAACTGTGAAAGGTTGCTGGCTATTACGATCGAGCAACAACAAAAAAACAAAAAACAAAAAACAAAAAACGCGAATATCTATATTAATTTTCAAATTTGCTTCTGGCATTTTCCTCCTGACTTGATCTCAATACTGTAAGACTTGCTTTTACATACGTGTATTTTCTCTTTTTCTTCGTTCCTTCCTTTTTTTTTCTTTTCTTTTCTTTCTTTCTCTCTCTCTCTCTCTCTCTCTCTCTCTCTCTCTCTCTCTCTCTTTTTAATAGCTCTGATGTTAAACTAAATATATTGATTCATTTTGCAAGCAAAAAGAAATCAATTTCGTTTCCTTTATTATTATTATTATTATTATTATTATTATTATTATTATTATTATTCCTGGAAGTCTTTCAATGAGATGTCACGAAGTCAATTTGAATTACATCTCTTGAGACCTTCGGGCAGCGCCAATTTCTATGATCTTGGGTTCTTGGCAATAAAAAGAAAGAGCAAGTTATTTTCTGAATTTAGTATTTGAAGAGACTATTAATTATTGGCTATTATAGCCAATGACAGGACCGACATTCTGCATGGGGATTTTTTTTTTCGTTTGTTTTTAAGAAAAAAATATCGAAAAGACGAAAGGCAAGAAAAACGAAGAAATCAGGGGAAAAAAAAACATCAGGAAGTGAAAGAGAAGAAATAGACAAAAAAAAAAAAAGAAAAGATAAACGAAAAATGATTGAAGGAATCAAAAAAGAGAAAGGAAGAGAAATAATACAAATGAAGTAATGGCAACTCGAGAACCGGAGAAATAACGCGATTGGGTGCATTAGCGGAGGAAATGGAAGAAGAAAAATAGACGGAAAAATGATATATGAGAAAATACATCCTTGAAGAAGACGACGAAAACAAGGATAAATAAATATACATAAGTGAAGAAGACGATGAAAATAGAGGTAAGAGAATATATATATATATATATATATATATATATATATATACATATATATATATATATATATATATATATATATATATATATATATATATATATATATATGTGTGTGTGTGTGTGTGTGTGTGTCTGTGTGTGCGAAGAAGAAAGAGGAGGAGAAAAAGCGGAGGAGGAGAAGAAGTGGAAGGAGGAGGAGGATAAGGAGGGGGTAATCACAATAAATAAAAATGTAAATAAAAAAACATGAAAAATGCTGTTATGACAGCGATTCAAATATTAGTATTCAGTTACGCTTTTTTTTATTTCCTTACCAAATTTCCGTGAATTTTTTCTCGAAAAGTTGATTGATAATAATAGAACGATTTTTAAAGTGAATATTATTTAAATCATTCTTAGAAATATTTCAGAAATCGATTAATGATATGGAAGGTTATTTTTCTTTCATTCTCTTTCATTTTATTTTAGCGACTTTTTTTCCTAGTTGATTCCATTTGGAAAAAATCACGATTCTTATAGATATCTTATATCAACCTTACAGGATCATGTCTAGTTCGATCGTCACAAGATGCTACAGGTAAATATGTACATTTAATATAGCAAATGATAAATCCATTGTGTTGTTTTGTAATGAGAAGTTGACAGTTTATTTTCTAAGCCTTTAAATATTCTTTTTCTTTTTATGTGTCATGTCCTATCAGGACATAGGTGATCACGGCTCTCCACCTTCTCCTATCCCTTGCAGCTCTCAACAAGTTCCTTCCCTCTGCTACTTCCCCGAGACTACGTTTTGTCAACCACTTGCTCAATCCCGCCATGCGTTGTTTTCCCTTGTCTCTCTTTCCCTCTATTCGACCCGTGAGTATCAGATTCTCCAGGCCCTCCTTCCTCATTATGTATCCCAGAAACTTCAGCTGCCTCTTCCTGATGTTAAGTATAAGCCTCCTCCTTGTTTGTATCATCTCACACGCTCGGTTCATGATATCCTTAGCATCCTTCTGTAGAACCACATCTCCGTTACCTCGAGGCTCTTCTTCCCATTTGAGGAAATCGTCCAACATTCGCTGCCGTAAAGAAGAACAGATGTTACGCCAGTCAGTTATGTGCCATGCGTGACACACGCTTGGGCGATCATGCATCTTGCAGATTTTTCCCGCAGTAGGTTGCTATTTCTTTCTGCGGTAGACCAGTTGCCATCCAAGGATATAGAACCCAGTCTGTCCTGCTATTTATCCATATCTGAGGTGTGAAAAAAAGGATTCATACGTTTCCCAAGGGTATTAGCACGTAAGTGAATGTAACAGATTCGACTGGAATTCGAACTCAGCCCTCCGATTCCTCAATCCGAGCCGCTATCCATTACTCCACTATGCCGAAGTATTTGGTTCTTTTTGTTACCAAATAAAGCCTCCTGTCTCGCAATACTCTGCCCAGCTTTTGGAATGCGCACTTGGCCATCCCAACACGTCTACGGATCTCAGTTTGGCGCTTACGGCCCTCTATCAAGACGCTTCCCAGCAACTGACTTTAAATATATCAAGAAAAATCTCTTGCGCAGTATAAAACATTGAACGACGTGAGATTATTTAAATGGTTTACTAAACTATATTAACAATATATCTAAGAGTTGCTATTGGTTTAGTTTCTATTGCCAGAGTCCAAAACTAATTCCAATCATGTGAAAGAGTTGAGGAATTGTTCCTCGGCGACGGTCCTCGAAATTAACAAATCATTCCACATCTTCTGGTCTTTCGCTAGTGATTGATTGCTATGAAAAAGCATCTTGAGAGTTCATGGCATATTTGATGTAAATATATTTGCTCAGAATTAGCAGATATAGTAAACATTTCAGAGCTGTTCCAAAACAATGTTACAAAACGTGGACTTAATTGGACATGAGTTGATAGCCGCTGATAGCCACATTGGCAGGTTAACTTTTAATTGGCTTGTTAACAATAAACATTGAACTGTATAACGATAAACATACAAGTTTCGTTACAATTGAATGACTAAGTACTGCAGTTAATTTTTTATTTACTTTCCCTGTTGGTTGACGGGTCATGTAATTTAATAATTGCATAGAAATCTCTCTTTTAGCAAAACTTGTATGGAAGAGGGATTGATGACCAAATAGACAATTATATATATATATATATATATATATATATATATATATATATATATAGTTTTAAGATGTGCTATATTTGCGTGCACGATATCAGAGATAGAGCGTATGTAAATATAAAAGTGAACTTTGAAAGTTGAAGTCAATATTCAGAGGCGACAGACTGTTCCATGCTAGACGCAATCATCAGGCCACATGATGACTCCGTCTAGCATGAAACAGTCTGTCACCAGTGTTGACTTCAATGTTGACTTATATATATATATATATATATATATATATATATATATATATATATATAGTTTATGAAAAACTAGGTAATCCGTATGGGTAGACCCAAGTAGGATAAAATCCAGAGCGCTCAATATAACTACAGAGCAAATAATTTAAATAATATATATATATATATATATATATATATATATATATATATATAGTTACTAGAATAACTCAATACAAATTCATCAAATTTTTCTTGTCTGTCATATTCAACGAAAAATGTTTGAAAGAAAGTTTGCTGACTAAATAAGCATTATATATATATATATATATATATATATATATATATATATATATATATATATATGCTTTCTGCATTCTGTTGAGGTTTATTTAAGACTCAATGAATTACTTAATTATAATTATCAAATCCTCCTAACGATTTCTATCATGTGTATATCATTGCTTGATCCGGCTCCTAATGCTTCAGTTTGAGCGGCTTGGTGATAGTAGTCGTGGCTCCGGGGGACACAGTCCTATGGTTACGGAGAACTTCATTTGAGTTCCACCACGCAATATGTGAACGAGCGGCGCTATATTGAGCCTGATTTGCTATCTCTTCGTCATCGAGGCCCGTTGGAACAGTTGGTATGATGTTTGCTTGACAACTTAACTGTCAGGGTTTCAATTCTCGGTAGTGGATGCGCACTGCTGATGAGTCCCAAATATTGGACGAAACGGCCGTCCAGTGCTTTCTGCATTCTGTTTCAGACTCAATTTTCATCGTCTCTTTCAGACTCAATGAATTACTTAATTATAATTATCAAATCCTCCTTGCAATTTCTATCATATATATATATATATATATATATATATATATATATATATATGTGTGTGTGTGTGTGTGTGTGTATACACACATTGTTTTCACCGGTAGGATAGTTCTGAGCTTCATGCATGATGCAATCGTCAGGGGCAGATTGAAAACTGATCATTGCATAATTTAAATATCGATGTTTGTGCAGCAATGCAATGATGGATACTGGAAGATACAGGCCGTATATAAAAGATTAAATCAACCAGAGAAAATAGAAAAACAAATCATCCCCCTTTTGTACTTAAACATTTACATAAATCCGGACAATGTCGATTACCAACTAACGCTCGCGATAAGGAAATAAAGTTAATTATGTAAAAATCGTAGAAGAAAGCAAACATAAAGTGAATATAGAATACATGGAAAGACGTAAAGGGTCAAAATACAAAAATACACCGTAACGTCCTATGGTTTACTCCCTCCCACCCTCCGCTACCTTAAAGCCGCAACGTATAAAAATAATGTGGGTAGAATCTTTCTCAAACTAGTAGATAAGCATTTTAAAAAATCAACAACAATAAAGAAGATTTTAACAGAAATAACATAAAGATCAGCTACAGCTGCTTTAGAAGAAAATAGAAGCAAGAGAGGAAAAAAATAAAAAATGTAACTGCCGAAATAATATCAACTGTCCCTTAAACGGCAAGTGTTGACTAATAGTTTTATCTACACAGCTAACATACAATCTGCCAAAGAAAAAAGATTTTGCATTGGTTTAATTGAAACTGATTGGAAACAGGTTTTACAATTTTATCTTTCGACACGTTGTCCTCCGACACTATATACTTCGACATTCTGTCTGCGCACTATATTTACTAGTATGTACAAATATATTATTATTTGCTTGAATATTTATGTTATTTAGCTAATATGTATTTTGTATGTATGTATATATTGTTATTTCTTTTAAAGGATGGATGTGTATGTATTTAAAATTGCGTGGATCATATGTGTGTGTCTATCTATATATATGATGGCATTATATTACTTGTGTATAAATTAGTTAAGATACATACATTGAATTTATTGAGATTTGAATATACTCATGTACATGCATGTATATATATATATATATATATATATATATATATATATATATATATATATATATATTTACTACAAAAAATCCAAAATTTACCTCATGTGGGTATAGTCCATTTCAGATCTTCACTGACATATGCCAGTCTTCCTCAGGCCTAGACTGACTGTCTCGGAATGGGGGTTTTTGAATTTATTTTAGGTAGCGGTCGGTGAAAATGTACGGGGCTACTTAAGGGGAAGCCTCGTTTTGATAAGGAGTCTGGGTTGGTGACAAGGAGATTGGCCGGAGTGGGAATTTATTTATGGCCAAAGCCTTCAGTTGTATGTAAATGAATTTAGTTTCCTGCTAGTGGATTATACTATTAAGTGGTGGGACAAGACAATTTAAAGTTAGAATAAATTATCTAAATAATAGATTCCCCAAATCTGCAAGTAAAACCGAGACACCCAATGGAATAAATCGTGTTGTACGACATATATACATGCCTACATACCCACTTACACATATACATACATATATTTACCAATACACACGTACATATACACATACACGTATAATACGTGTATATATACCAACAATTAA
The DNA here is from genome assembly GCA_964036315.1 of Acanthosepion esculentum. NCBI lineage: Eukaryota > Metazoa > Mollusca > Cephalopoda > Sepiida > Sepiidae > Acanthosepion > Acanthosepion esculentum. The sequence continues at coordinate 46,409,972 of OZ038476.1, read as the reverse complement.
TAACATTAAGGTTCGGCTATATTATTAGGAATACCGTGCTTTACCCGAAATTCTTTAAAAGAAAGATATTAAAGTAAAAATTTAGTCGGGGCGGGATTGCAGCAATTGGTGGTGGTGGTGGCGGGGGCTGTTGTTTTTTGCTATTTAGCGAGTGATAAGGTAAAATCTATATTTTATATAAGCTTGAACTTGCTTCGAAGCCTACATTTTAATACTAGCTCTCTCCTTTGATTTAATAGTTTTCATTGATCATTGTATCTAATTATTCTATTTTTCCCCCTCTAAATATAGCCTGCGCCTATCTCTAAAGCTATTAGGAGTATCAGCGAAAGCTATAATCTTCCAATCTATCTACGGGTTTAGATCCTTTTCCCTCATTTCCCAAAATTTCTTTGAAAGGGCTGTTTGGAATTTTAAAATAGGATTGGTAAATGAGTGCCTATGGGTATCGTAGAATCCATCTAGATTATATACCAACGAAACTATTACCTGTACTATATATATATATATATATATATATATATATATATATATATATATATATATATATATATGTATATATATATATATGTATAATGAATATATGCGTATGAATATACGTTTATCTGTGTGCATATATTTACATATTTTGTTTGAATACAATAGTGAACATGTTAATACGTATGTCTATATTTCTAAGATGAGGTTTTATAACTATTTACATTATTCACGACGCTGCGGCCTTCTTCAGATGCTATTTGTTGGAATTTTGAGCCGAATCGTTTATTTAGTCCATTGGGGTACACTGTTTTAATTCCATATGCTATGTCTTTGGATACCTTAGTTTTAGTTAATTCGCCTTCATAGCTGTTCAAGTTTTTGTTCTCTCTGCTGCGGCCAGGGATTGAACTCACATCTCTTTGGGTTAAGTCACTTTTCGATTAATCAAGAGAAATTAACTAAAACAGAGATATCCAAAGGCATGACACGTAGAATTAGAACAATCTGTTATTATGGACTAAATAAAGGGTTCGGTTCGAAATTTCAAAAAATATCACCTCAATTATGCAGAAACGTACAACGACCGAAACGTCGTGAAATTTGGCGATAAAGATGAAGACAACTGTCCGAACTATGTAAACTGTATAAATGTTAATATGTAGATAGATATCGTAAATAAATATTTATATATACCTTTGTATATCTATGTAAATTTGAATGTATACACTATATTTGTATATGTAGACACGGAATTGATATTTGTATGTACGTTCGTAATATATGTGAAACTACATATCAAATATGTATATTTGTATTTAAGCTAATTTTATGTTTGTACTTAGATTTATGTAAGTGTGTATATGTATATGTCATTATTATTATTATTTCTTTATTACCCCGCAACCCTGTATATAAATGGACTGCCCTATTATCATTACAATACGGTATAAATATCAATTAATGCAATTATAGGTTGAGTTTGAGTACCAACAGGCGTCCAATGCAAGGAGAATCATCACCCATGATAGGTGAAGGTACACGACCTGCTTGGTAGTGGTGGAGTGTTACTAGTTTTGTTTTGGACCTATTGGATTTTACAAGCCAGTTCATCTCACATTATACCACCAGGGCTAGGTCAGAGGGGAGACCAGCTTCAAGTTTCTGGTCATCCAGACTTTTAGATGTGCACGTATCAGCATCGATATTCACTAACGATCGGAGTATATTCTTGGGCAGATCATTAATGTAGAGTAGAAAGTGGTTAAGACTGAGAAACCTGAGGAACGCCGGCATTGATCGCATGGGCTTCCGATAACTGGCCGTTAAGAACAACCTTCCCGTTAGGAAGGAATTGATAACTGCGAAAACTCTTCCAGAGATTCAGTAGCCACACCTTACCAAAGGCCTTTGATTTTATCTAAGGCGATGATCCTCAGGATGAATCTATTGTCTAGTGCCTCGACGATTCTGCTCATCCGCATTCTCAAAAACAGGGCTCACAGTTGACACATTTCATAGACTTGGGAAGCACCACATCTTCAAGCTCTGGTTAAACAGTTTTTCCAAGATTGGAGAGAGCTCTGGGCTAACGTTCTTAAGAACAACCACTGGAATTTTATTTGGACCGGTAGTCTTCTTAGAGTCCTTTTGATAAGTCTGAAAACTTCTCGTACTGTGATAGAGATATTGCAAGCTTTTAGCTACGTAAGAAGGGAGAAGTCGGGTGAAGGGTGGTCCTTATTATCTGACGTAGAATTAGAGGTAAATTTCATTGCAAAGAGCCATGCTTTATCTGATGAAGATGAAAAAAAAACCTCAAAACCATTATGATAGTTGCCACTGACTCTTTGTATCTATTAAGAATTTCAAGAACCCAGATGAACCAAGTCGCCAAACCAAGAACCAAGTCTTCAAACTTGGATTGGACTGACAGTGCATAGCACTCTTTGCATTTTCTAGAACTCTCTTGCAATGATGGTGGCATGTTTGGGATGCAGCAAGAGTCCTACTACTCCGTTCTCTGTGGTAGAGGTGGTAGTAGTATTTACGGCGGACTACGGCTGCAGTTCATTCCGGAGTAATCCAAATCTGGCTATTTGCTTTCTATTGGTATTTTGTTCCTTTTTGATAAAAATATCCATGCCTGATAGGATCCATTCAAAAACGATGGAGGCAGTTCTGGAAGGTTTATTTTTTAAAGAAATCTGAAAGGGAAGTTTCCACAATGTCCCGGTCAATATTGCTATCCGATTAATCTTTTATTGTATTTTTTCTCCATTTTTCGCATGTTTAAATCAATATTGTGGATACATTCTCTTGATTTGTTGTTGCTTTATTTCTTCAAATGTTTTCTGTTTTATCAGTCATTATGAAGAGCGTTCTTGATGTACAACTTGTGCATTACTTCTACCGGTCTTTGCGTTCGAGAATCTTAAAGACAATGAGCCCTCCAGCAGGTCGAATATACAGGTCGGTAGATCTAATGTACGCTGTTAAAAAAATCAGAGCGTCTACTCAAACACGGGTATCCATTAAAATATAACGTTCAAGAAATAAAAATTATGTCTTCTTAAAAAAATAAAATCCATTAATTCTTTAGTAATATATATTCGCAATGCATATATCCACATTTTTACTTAACTGAAGTCAGGGGAAAAGTCAAGGAAAACAAAGTTAAAGCTCCTGCGCATGCTGGTACCATTATCTCAACCAAAATTTCAAGAGGCATTACTGATATCTTGAATGGTTGAACCAAACAAATTCAAATGATCCGAATGTCTCTTGGAGGTATGGCTGTGATCCTTATAGGTAAAAACGAGGTTTTTTGGATCAAAATCCTGGACTTGAATAGCTGCTAGCTCTCTCCCTCTCTCTCTCGCTCTCTCTCTCTCTAAAACACACACACACAAATATATATATATATATGTGGGGGGGATTAATACAAATATAAAATCTGTCACTTAGCTGATTGTTGTTATTTTCAACATCTCGACTATAGAATTTCGTAGACAGACCCTCCAGCAATCGCGACGTCTATTCTTCAGAAGGTACGAGAGAGGCAGTGAGATATAGATATAGATAGAAAGAAAGAAAGATTGGGTGTCTTAGGGAGAGACTGAGAGGGAGATAAAATAAACGGAAGTGTAGGAGAGAAAATAGTATTTGTTATTTCACAAATTCAGTTTATTCGACCTCAAACTCACAGTGGATTGTTTCTTAAAATCGCACTAATGATATTAACTTGCTGGTTTGAAGCAACTATTGCCTTGTGGTAGGCGCCTGTTTATAGACTCATCTCGAAGCGTGTCACCAGAACAGGGCACTGTAAGGATCGAACTCAAAGACTACTATGATTAGTAGTGGTTGATCCAGCTAGACGAACTTGCAAATTTTTTTGACTAGTTTTGTCTGACAAAAAGTTTATCCTCAGTGGATACCTACCAAGTAATAGAACTAGCAAACTGGTGTACAGTAACAAAATTGCAAATCAGAGCGATAAAATAAGCGCCCAAAATTCAAACAAGATCATAAAACAGAGATTAAGAAGAAAAAGACATTCGCAGTGTTTATATTAAGGACATTCGCGTTGTGAATGTTTCTTTTTAACTTCTCTATTAAAAGCAAAAATACATGAAACTTCTCCAATTAGTTTATTAAAATGATTTATCGCTTAGTCATGCAATCTCGATATCGTTTTTGCACGTTATTTTTTCAGATCACAAGAATGTTTTCTTCTGTTTGCAATAAATCAATATTCTAATGAGCAGTCTTAGCCAAAACTTAGCAGTGACACTCCATAACATTTTCCATCTTGTTTTGTTTTGTTGGTTTTTAAAGCCCAGCGTGAAACTTTTTATTATTTATAATGATTTTTTTTTCTAAAAGAGGCATGTTTATATTCCAAAAGAATTAAAAATACTTCCAAGAAAATAATGAAATAAATAAAAGACGAATACAAAATATTTAATATTTATTAACAATAACAACATTCTGGAAAATATGTTGCATTTGAGAATCTAAGGAATCGGGTTTCTATTGTATTAAAGATCACTACCAGAAATTTGCCTCGTTTCTTTTGTTTGTTTGTTTGTTTGGGTTTTTATGGCATATCAACCACTATGCGTTATTTAATGCCAGATCCAGTATTTACTAGATATATCAAAAACGTATAGCTGGCAACATCATTGTTTCAAAAACGTATAGCTGGCAACTGTTTCAAAAACGTATAGCTGGCAACTGTTTCAAAAACGTATAGCTGGCAACATCATTGTTTCAAAAACGTATAGCTGGCAACTGTTTCAAAAACGTATAGTTGGCAACATCATTGTTTCAAAAAAATGTATCCCTGGCAACATCATTGTTTCAAAAACGTATAGTTGGCAACATCATTGTTTCAAAAACGTATAGCTGGCAACATCATTGTTTCAAAAACGTATAGCTGGCAACATCATCGTTTCAAAAACGTATAGCTGGCAACATCATTGTTTCCCATCACATTTTAGGGGTAAGGTGTTAGTATATTTAGTGTAGGGCTTGGGAGGGAAAGTTAATTGTAGTTGTTTTGGGATGGGTTAGATGTGATGGGGCATGACATGACCCGCTGATTGATCAGATCGACGGCCTTTTGGTTGGACGTAGTTTATCGTCATACCCAGGACGCGGATGTAGTTTATCGTCATACCCAAGACGCGCCTCGTTTCTTACGCAGTGCTAGCCGAATACATGTCCTACAGACATAGGAATGTAAGTTTTAATGGGGGTTCTCTTACAAGCTCTATAAAGACTTCTGAATAAGCAACATTTAACCAAGGCATATGGTCCAGTGCCCCTGTTATTTACCTTGAGCTCCTTGAAAACATCCAAAGAAGCATCACCAATATTATTGGTCGTGATCTGGCGCCTCGGCTTCAGTCACATTCCCACCGCCGTAATGTTGCCTCTCTGTGTCTTTTGTATACATACTTTCATTGTAATTGTTCGGATGAGCGCTTTGCTATGGTAACTAGACTTAAAAAAATTATGCGCAGTACTATACTGGCGTCGAAATCTCTTCAGTTTACAGTTGAGCTGGTTAGATGTAACCGTAAGTTCTATGCTAACGGTTTATTTTCTCACACTTCTCGCTTGTGGAACTCCCTTCCAGCTCCATACTTTCTTGCCAACTTTAACCTGCAAAAATTTTAAGGAAATGTCAATCACTATCTACTGTCCTTCTGATTACTCTTTTCTCTTCTCGCTCATTATTAATGTTTCTGTTCCTAATTCTACCACACTCTGTAGCCCCTTGTGTCTTAGTGGCTTTATTGCCCTCATGGGTGATACCGATTTAAAAAGAAGACATGTATTTTCTAAAGTTCGTTTTGCCATTATTGAAACTCTACTTGAATTTCCTACTCTAGACATAAGTACATAGAGCTGATCCCGAGAGAAAAATTTCCACTAGTTTTCTAATGTTGGTATTGATAAAAAATAAAAATTAATTCAGCGCGTTTACTATTTTTCAACTGCTTAAATAATTTGGTATATTTTTAAGGAAATTTAATTAAATATATTATTTTGACTTATGTGCATAAATCCGTAAAAATCCTTCGGCTCCGTTTGACTAATTTCTAATAATGCGAAATGGCAGACGACAAGAATTGTTACTACGAATGCTGCAGGAAACAAGATCGTAACTGGATTTACCAGGCCTAAAATTATCGAATTCTATAAAATTTTAAATATTTAAAAAAAATTATTTACTTTACGTACGCTTCTTTTTCTTTTACAATACCTACTATTTAACCCGTAGCTGGAGCGAGAAGAAATTAATTGATATCTTTCCGAAGGTTATTTGCGTGTAAGTGAATGTAGCGAACACGACTGGAAATCGAATGCGGCTTTCCAAATTCTCATTCCCAGTCTCTATGTATTACACCATCTGCACATCCCTCGACCCTGTGAAAGAAGTACGATGAGTCCTAGCAGTAAAGGTCTGAACTGGCGGAACAAGATAACGTTTAGTTTTTAATATAGTCTTTAATGCTGAGTATTTCTGACAGCGTTGTGTATTTCAAGGATGATCTTGAAGTTAAAATATCCATTTTAAGATATTCGGTTGAAATTCAGGCAACATTTTTAAAGATAAATGAATTGTGGACTACGATAATTATTTTAAATATAATAGATAACAATTATTTTACTTTATTTCAATGCTTGACTTCTTTTCCCGAGTCTTACATGTTTTACTCACATTCAGCATTGACATTTTGAAGCATCGGTTCTAATATTTTTACAGATGACAAAACCTTTGAGAATGTATTTCATTAAGTCAAATTTTTAATCTCTATCCAATGACACGCATTGAAATATTGCCGTCAGCTTCTAACTGATATTGAATTATTGATTTCAAATCTTTGTATTTCTTGCATTCGTTGTTTGCATTTTCTATATTGTTTCATTTCTTCACCGATCACAAACAGCAGTTTTGATTTTACAAGGTCATTGTTTAAAAAGAAAAGAAGGAAAGTAAAATGATTAATTAGCAATCATCATTACAAAAAGGCTTCATTTATTTATTTATTTCGTTTTTCAAAACTCTCAACTTCATTGTTCTTTTGAACTTGAGCGCTTTGAAAATTAATTGCGTGTATCCGATTTTCCAAAATCAAATGAAAAGATCTGTTTTTTTTTTCTTTTAATTTTTCTCCTGTTCAAAGATTTCATTTTCATTATTTCTGCTTCCATTAGAAAAAAAATGTTAATGTTTATATATCACCATTAGAGAAGCGAGGCAAGTCTCTAATAAAAAAGAAATAAAGACATATGATATATGGGTTGTTTATTAACTCTGCATGCGAGCGGATTTCAATTGAGCATAATTTTCTTTCTTTAATTCCCTGTAAAGAAATAAGTAAATAAAGAAAGGAAAAATGGAAAATAATAGGCAATTAACTACTCGTTTTGCGGAAAATCATAAAACAATTTCATGTTCGACTTGTCGTCGTTCTTGCTGTTCTGAATTAAAAGTGAATGTCGGTGTCAAAAAGTCAGCGTTATTTTTGGGCGCCATTAATTTTATTTATTTCCTGGCGTATGTATGGCATCGTTTGTGATTTCACTCAGCAAAGAATTCAAATATTTCACAGAAAACAATTACACGTTAAATGAGTAAGATTAATTCCGTTTGTATGTCAATTTGTTTCTTTTCTTTCTGAAATCAGGCGTTAATCTTTACATCGCCAATGCATACATACGTATATGCACCGTTATATGCGAAGTTAGTGATCAACAGTTCTTGACCCAACCAAGACTGTTTCGATCATTTGGCCAGATTTGGGGAAATGGATCTGGGTGAGAACGTTTCAACACCGCTTTTATGTGACTGGATGCAACGGCTTTTCAAGTTCATTTTACCGCCACATACGCAGCAAAATAAAGGAAATATCCTCTTTCCTAATTGTATGTTCGAATCAAACCAGGATTCAGTTGTTAATTTGAAACATCTCCTTCTTTTAGCAGGATGTTACAGACAAGTAAATTCCCAGAAATGTTTATCCTGTTCATTTTATATGCAGATGCATATATATATATATATATATATATATATATATATATATATATATATGATAATATAGATGCTATATTTATGGGTTAAAGTGCTAAATATCATGAATAGAGCGTATGCAAATATAAAATTGGACATTGAATTATGGCTGTAATTACCTTCCCAGACCAAAACAAACTACTAAACAAACGATCAGTACTAATCCCCAAATAAATTGGTTTGGTTTGGTTTGGTTTGTTTTACGGCACGTCAACCTCATGGGTTATTTAATGCCGACAAAATTTTTATTGCTGGTAATATTTTGTTTTGTCAAAAATGTATAGCTGGTAATATTTTTTCCAAAAATGTATGGCTGGTAATATTTTTTTTTTCAAAAACATATTGTTGGTAATAGTTTTTTTTTCTTCAAAAGTTTATTGCTGATAATAATTTTTTACAAAGTATTTCTGGTATTAAAACCTATTTTTACACTTTCATAGTGTTTTTCTCCAGTTTCGGGGGTTAACTATTTGCCTATCGCTGGGACCCTAACAGGTGCTACCACTCCGGGTCAGGGTGGACCTGGGAACACCAGCAATTAAGAGGTGGTTCCACGCTCCTCAAAACCTCCTGATCAGATGCCTTGCTGTTGGACGTAGTTTATCGTCTTACCCAGGACGGAATCCCCAAATGAAAGCATGAAGACAAATTTTTACTACGTTACCTAAAACCCGAAAACTATAAACGAACAAGAATAAACGAAATTAAATAAATAAAATAAACAAACAAAAACAAGTTAAATAGATTAATCCAAACAAATAAATAAATAAACTAAGTAAATAATACACAAATTAACACGCACAGATAAACACAACATCCCCAATACTGAAATTTTTTATTCCCAAGTTTTCTTTACTGCGATTGTTTTTGGTGATATTTTTTCACGTGATTTTTTACGGTGTGTTTTTGTACAATAACAATTTTTATAACTTGGAAATAAATTTCGGAATAATCGAAATTAATTGCCAAATCCAGCTAGTCACCCATGAAACAGTTTGTACGAAAAGTAAGGACCTACGTACATCAAATATACATAGTGGCGACAGAAGAATTATCATTGAATTTTTAAAAGGTAAGCTTAAATATTAATGCAATACTTAAATGCAGCGAACAATTTTGAGTTATTCTGTAGTTTATTGTTGCCTATCGCATCTTCTCCTCCTTATCAATTGTGTGAAGGCCTAATCAAGAGCTCTCCGCAGGAGCGAGCTTAAAAGCAATCCTATCGGGCGGCATTTAAGCAAGTATATATATATATATATATATATATATATATATATATATATATATATATATATATATATATATACCGTCCTGGGTATAACGATAAAATACGTCCAACAGCAAGGCCTCTGATCAGGAGGGGTTTTGAAGAGCGTGGAACCACTTCTTAATTGCTGGTGTTCCCAGGTTTACACTGACCCGGGGTGGTATCACCTGTTAGGGTCCTAAGTTTGGGTAAATAGTTAACCCCCAAACTGAAGAAAAACACTATGCAAGTGTAAAAATAGGTTTTAATACCAGAAATACTTTGTAAAAAATTATTACCAACAATAATTTTTTAAGAAAATTTATTACCAGCAATATATTATTACCAGCTATACAGTTTTGAAAAAAAAATATTACGAGCAATAAAAATCTTGTCGGCATTAAATAACACATTGAGGTTCATATGCCGTAAAACAAACCAAACCAAACTACACATTTCTGAAAAAAATGCCAGGTATACATTTTTGAAAAAATATTACTAGCGATACATTTAAAAAAAAAAATATTACCAGAAATAGATATTTGAAGAAAAAAAAATAACCAGCAATATATTTTTGAAGAAAAAAAAATACCAGCAATACATTTATGAAGAAAAATATTACCAGCAATAAAAATTGCCTGCATTAAATAACCCATTGTGGGTGATATGCCGTAAAACAAACCAAACCAAACTATATATATATATATATATATATATATATATATATATATATATATATATATATACATATATATATATATAAATATATATATATATCACGTTCGAACCTTACCGAAGGGTACACTTTGTTTAATGAAAAGCAAATATCAGTTGATATAATCTTTATTATTATCACAACATTTCGGCTGTTGTGCCCTCCGTACTTCTTCAGATTCTTTTTGATCCGGTTAATCCTAATGGAATTCCAAACTGACATTTTAATCAACGTGTCTAGATAATTCTCCATTGAACATGTGCATGGATATCTCGTCTAGTTCTTAGTTTCTACTGCTCAGATATTGCTCGGCCTGTTTCAACTGAGTTCAAATGCACGCTGCCCAGCCGAGGGATTTAATTCACAATTACTTGGTCACCAGATCCACGAACCGGAGCTTTATTTCTCTAGACTGGAATACGCTTGACGGCTGTGGTGAAACTGAGACCCTTGTTTAGCACGGATTACTCGGGTGCAGTCAACTGGACATCCCTTAATACTGTCAACTGCTCGAACTGAACTCTTGTGTGCCTTGTTGCTATTCCTACTGTGTTCTTTCATTTGTGCCAGTTTCCCTGTTCGGCGACAACAGCCTTGCGACTCGTAAATTAGTCGATTAAACTTAATCTACTAATTCGTTAGCCGTAAGTCTGTTGTCGCCGAACAGGGAAACTGGCACGAATACGGCAATATGTATATTGCTTAACGAATGGTGGTTTAAAGGATTAATTTCGAAATTTCCTGAAGTTTACATGGATCGATAAGCACTTAATGAAGGCCGGGGGCACAACAACTGAAACCTTATGATAATAACAACAAAAATCAGGACATGTAAATAACGTAAGTAAAAATATATATTCGTCATTCAGTTTCAACTTTTTTTATGTATGAATGTGTGTGTGTGACTCTATACATCTTTTTTTAAAAAGCATTTCACCCCAAGCAAGGCGAGAGTACTACTAGTATGCCGGAGGGTGGAGGGCTACAATGAGTGAAAGTAAGAGAAAAACTGAGTATTGGGGGATTGAGGAAAGGATAAAAAGAAGAACGGGGATCAAGAAAACATAAGATGACGATTGATGTTGCATTTAAATCTTTGAAGATTGTAGTTATCGGGGAAGCAAGTAAGAGGAAGGGAGTTCCACTGTCGGGAAGTGTGAGAAAAAAGCTATGGGTGTAGAAGCGGCAGTTACATTTAACTGTTTCAACAGTAAAAGATTGGAACCTAGATGCAAACCTAGTAGCATGCTTAAATTCATGTAGCAAGGCACCAGGGAAAATAGCTTGTCAGAGCAGTTGCCATGAAAATATCTGTAGAAAAGACAGATGAAAGCCACATCACGTCTATGACAAAGTGACTGGAGTCGAGATGCGAAGTCAGGACCTACTACATTATGCCAGTTTCTATTGATAATATTATATGATAAAGCATATGATGTAAAATATGGAAAAGACAAAACAAAATGCGAATATGAAAGTTTCCTGTTTTAATGTTGTTTTACTGTCGACGTCAGACGTTTCGGTCTAGTAGACGATCTACAGGACTGGGTTATTAGAAACATACTTAGGATTTGACTTAAATATCGTCTAATCCTAAGTATGTTTCTAATAACCATGTCCCGTAGACGGTCTACTAGACCGAAACGTCTGACGTCGACAGTAAAACAACATTAAAACAGTAAACTTGCATATTCGGATTTTGTGTTGTCTTTTTCATATTTTTCATCATACCGTCGGATCTACATCCACATATTTGCTTACAATAAAGCATATATATATATATTTATATATACGCGTATGAATGCATATCTATATAAAGTTTTAAATGAATACGTACATAAGAGCAGAAGTAGGCATGTGTTTATACGTTGCTGTTGTTTTTTTAATCATTTAGACCAAACCTGGGCGATAAAAGCCACTGAAACGCATGGATTACTGAGAGTGAAAGAAACCGAGAGAGGACAAGAAAAGAACAGGATTCAAGGAGACATATGACGACGATTAACTGTGCTTAAATTCATGAAATCGAGGTACCGAAGCGGAAAGCTTATGCTTGCCGTAATTCGTACGTGTGGTGTGCCAATGAGGACTACAGCAGTAACAGTCTGCGAAACAATCTGTTTTAAGCACTACACTACGGTGAATGACTGACTTGATCGTATGCCAACAAGTAAAATGTAAACAATTTTAAATAGTTCTTTTTCATTGCATCTATCATTTCCTATGACTTACTTTTATCATTCCACATTAGGCAAGATGATAATGTCACTAAGACGCAATGGGTTACTGAGAGAGAAAGAATATGAGAAAACGTTAGTGAGGGGAAATGACAATAAAAGAACAAAATTCAGAAGGACAAAATACGGTGGCTGATGAAAATGGAAGAGAATTTCACAAGCATGAAGTGCGAGAGAAGAAAGTATTAGCATAGAACTTACGGTTGCATCTAGCTATTTCATAATCGAAATTATGAGACGTAGCTGCCAATCTAATGTTCTTATTACTATTTTCTGTCCTGTATTCCTTCAGGAAGTAGGTGATTATGGCTCTCCACATCTTCATGTTCTTTGTAATTTAGTAATTTTGTTTTTGTGGACATAAATACTAGAGGCGGCGATGTGTATTTTCTGTTGTAGTTTTGTTGAAATTATATTTTTTAAAACAGTTTTATTTCTTTAAGAAATTCCAGGATATGATATGTATTAATGCCAGGAAAGAGTTCTTTCATGTCAGTTGTTTGATTTTGTTTAGCGGCATATCAACACCTCTATGGGTTATTTAATGCCGAAATCTAAATATTTTGAACACAATTTTATGGCTTCAAATAAATATATTTTGAATATAATTGTATACCTTCAGTTGCAGATAAAATGTATTGTTAGTTATTTTGCTGTAATATTTGTTGTTGAGAATTTTACTATAAAATGTATTGCTGGTCATTTTGCTTAAAAATATATTGTTGGTCATTTTACTAGATAAAAATGTATTGCTGGTATTTTTACTGTAAGAATATACTTTTATACTTTCATAGTGTTTTATTAGGGTTTCACTATTGCTACGACCCCGGCTAGGTGTGAACCTGGGAACAACAGCATTTAAGAGGTGGCTCCACACACCACCAAACCTCCAATCTCCCGATCAAAGTCCTTCAAAATATACATCAGACTAACGTAACGCGTCGGCTAAGATAAGGTTACCTTTTAGTTTTTATTATTCATATTGTTCTTATACATATTGAATTTTTATACAAAATTTTACACATACACAGACTCACACACACACACACACACACACACACATATATATATATATACATATATATATATATATATATATATATATATATATATATATATATATATATATATATATATATATATCCAGTGCTTTCTGCATTCTGTTGAGAATTCTATCTAAGCTCAACGAATTACTATAAAATTAGCCTAAATCAATTACTTGTATATCTTGCTAGATCCAGCTAAGCTCTGTGATAGAGCGGCTAAGGGTCAAAATAGTAGTCGTGGCTTTTGGGGCACAGGTTGCGAGGTTATTCGGGGATTCTGGATAACTCTGTATACTTGGATGAGTATCGGTGAACGGAACTGAGTGAGCAGCGGCGCTATATCGAGTCTAGTTTATGTCTTCTTCGTCACCCGTGGTAGAGTTGGTAAGACGTTCGCGTTGTATCGAAGTGATCCGGGTTCGATTCTCGGTAGTGGATGCGCACTGCTGATGAGTCCATCTGTTGAGGATTCTAAGCTCGACGAATTGCTATAATATATACATATATATATATATATATATATATATATATATATATATATATATATATACTTGGACACACAACTGCGAAAAAAACTTCCAAAATCACTTAGTATCGGGTAAGTCTCCAACCCAGCAAAGGGCAGCAACTCGACTTGGCATCGATTGTACCATTGACCGGACAGTATCTGAGGATATGCTGAACCATGTCCTTCAGATACCTGTCAACAGCTTCTTCCCATTTGTGGGTGTAGGATATTTGTGTGCGAGTAGATCTCTCTACGATTAGTCGGAAGTTTTCATGATGTTCCTCAAAACAATTCTGGTCAATTTGGTCTGATGACATGATGCATTACCCTGCTGGAATATCTCGACAGACTCAATTCATGCAACCTGAATATCGCCCACATCGTTATGGTAATCCTCACAACTGCCTACACGTTGCCTTGTTAACAACTGGAGCCTATGGCCCGATGAGGTTTATACCTGCTATCACCCCGAAACAACTGTAGACGTGACATATCGGAGTACGTCATCCATTGTTCAATCAGCGACAGCAGGAGCCCATCTGTATCAAGTCTCATAGTGTTAACTGGGACATCCTGGTGGATCTTCTGCTACTATATCCCATCGAAGTTAAAGAACCCTGTACTGAGCTAATAAGTATGCACCTGGTAGCTCTTGCGTTGAATGTCGATTTGACTTTAGGCTGTATTCATGTTTCTGTTTCCACAGACAATTCTAGCTAGTGATGTGTTACATGGTCTTTCGGCTATTCGTGGTAAATACATAACCCTGTAAATACGAAGGGTATTATTTGTCATCACAAGTTCAGACATGGAATATCTCATCTGTTTGGTACCCACTATCATACCTCATTCAAACTACGATAATCAAGGTCACGTTGCCATGAGCAGCATAACCAGTGTTCACTGTGACTCACCAGATGTCAGAGTACAACTGCTATAGGTCTGGACAGTTCCATGACTCCAAAGTACAATAGCACTACCTATAATTACCTTTACATAGGTATCCTATGATATTTTGCACATCAGCATATATATATATATATATATATATATATATATATATATATATATATATATAGATAGATAGATAGATAGATAATCAAATGCAGATCGAATATGGATCAGAATACGACAGTTTGATAAGATAAAGAATACGTTTCCTATTTGTTCTTTGTTTTATCATATATATATATATATATATATATATATATATATATATATGTGTGTGTGTGTGTGTGTGTGAGTGTGCATTGGAATGAAAGCAAAAAGAAAATATCATCAAAGAAAGCCAGAAATGATTTTGAATGTTTAAATGAATAAAGAAGAAAGAAAGAAATAATGAAAGAAAGAAAGAAAGAAAGGAAAGAAGGAGAATTTACGGTGAGAAAAAGAAAGAAGTGATAAGAAAGAAAGAAGTGATGAAAAAGAAAGAAAGAAAGAAAGAAAGAAAGAAAGGAGAAATAGGGTGAGGGAAAGAAAGAGGGAATGAAAAAGAAAGAAAGAAAGAAAGAAAGAAAGAAAGAAAGAAAGAAAGAAAGAAAAGAAATGTATGTGATAGAAAGAATAAAGGACAGGGAACATTGCGAAAGACAGAAAAAAGGAAAAATAGAATGAAAAAAAAAGAAAATATTAACAGAAGAAAAAAGAAATTCTTTTAGAACAATATTAAATGGGCAATAGAACAAGTAAGAATAGAAAAAAAAGAAAAAAACTGTATGACTAAAAGGATGAAATGAAGAAATGTCTTTGAAAAATAAATGAAAATGCTTCAAATTAAATAAATAAAAATAAAAAAATATACTGAAAGGAAATTTACTGCCTCATTATTCTTTGAATGAATGAGTTAGAGAACATATTTCATAATAAATTTATTGTTTTCTCCCTTTCCTAAAATTAAAACATCGAATTCATTTCTCTTTTAATTGCGCTAAGCACGAATGGTGAAAAGAGTCAATTTAATATGCGCGATATAAAAATGAATTGTAATTTGAAAACAAAACCATAAAACAATGAAGAGAAAGAAACGTCGCTAAATTGATGAATTTCTTCCTTGTCAGTCAGAAAGAATTATGAGTTCAGGCGACCTCGTTTGCCATGATGCGGATTGTAGATTAAACAGTTTTGCCTCTCGTAACCACTTGTACTTAATCAAGCAGTCTGTATAGAGTGAACATTACCACACCCATCTAAGTACGCGTGTGCAACGCTCAAATATACATATATAGTATGAATCTGAAAGGAAGATATTATAGATGCAAGAGATAATACATATGTAAAAGAGGTAATATAAATATATATGCATGTATATGCATACCCACAGACACATGAATATATATATATATATATATATATATATATATATATATATATATATATATATATATATATATGCATGTTTCATTAAAAACGACAGGCAAGGTACTACGATTAAGCTTTTTATTTAATTTTTCTTGTGTTCGAACAAGTGTTTTCTTTTTGGGACTAAATGTTCTATAATTGCGAGCGCTTTCGGATATACTTTTAGCCATTATCAAGGATGATTTTATTTATTTATTTTTCAATATAACTGGGTTTGTGCGTTGTATGGATGTTTTTAGTGGTATAGAGATGTTTTATTTTCCAAACACAGCAGGTTGGCTTTTTCTTTTTTATTATTAAGGCTTCCATTTAGAAGCCTTAATAAAAAAGAAAAGAAAAGCCAACATTTAATAATATTAACTACGAACACGGTCACAATATGTTAACTGTATTCGGAAAATAAAACATCTCTATAACACTAAAAGCATACACACAACGCACACACCCAATTATATTGAAAGGAAAAAATAAAATAAATTCAATGGCTAAAAGTATAACCGAAAGCGCTCGGAATTAGAGAACATTTGGACAGTTTCTACAAACTCTGTGACCCCAAAAGAAAACACTTGTTCAAACGCAAGAAAAATTAAATAAAAAGATTAATCGTAGTACCTTGTCTTTCGTTTTTAATGAAACATGCATAAAAGAAGGATTGCTGCCTATATATATATTCTGCCCAAATTGCAAATGTAGTGGGCATATACATTCTAGACGCCTTGAGTAGAGTAGTTAGCTTTAACCAAGTCGGAATTTATAGAGATGACGGTCTAATCTTTGTCCCTAATACCAATGGTCCCTTGACTTCCAGCCTTCGTAAGAAGATAGTTACGGCCTTCAAATACCTATGCCTTAAGATTGAAATATCTTAAAACCTGAAAATAGTCAACTTTTTGGATATTACACTCAACCTATCTAATGATACCTTTAAAACCTTCCATAAAGTTGATCAAACACCCCTATACATCAACGTCCACTATAACCACCCTAAATCTGTGATAGATCACATCCTCAAAACTGTGAATACAAGAATAAATAGTCTTCTAGCCAAAAAATCTTTGAAGATAATAAATTTATATACAACCAGACCCTCAAAAATAGTGGTTTTGGACAAGAATTAAACTTTAACGGAGAACTAGTAAATCAGAATAATAATAGAACTAAAAACAGAAAGAGGAAGGTAATATGGTTTAACCCACCGTATTGCAGGTTCTCTAACATTGATATAGGAAGTTTCTTTCTACGATTAATAGATAAACCCTTTCATAGTAAAAATCCACTACATAAAATTTTCAATAGGAAGACACTGAAAATTAGTTATTCATGCGTTAGAAATATGGAGAAAATTATATCTTCCCACAACTGTAGAATAATTAGAAACTACCATAGTAATGAAACTCAATCTAGTAATCTCTACCTGCAATTGTAGGAATAAAGACCTTTGTCTAATCAGGGGTAAATGTATGTATGAAAATGTAGTGTACGAGGCAACAATCTTCCGCGAGGAATATATAAACCAGAAAAAAAAGATATATAAGTATATCCGCGGGTGACTGGAAGCAACGTCTATACAACCATAGACGCTCTTTTAGATATAGATACCTGAAAAATCAAACTTCCTTATCCAAACACTACTGGGATCTGGTGTATAAGGGACTAACCCCACTTTTCGAATGGAGATACTTATCAAGAGCTAGAACCTCTAATAACTTCCGTGATCGGGTGATCTGTGCATTGCGGAAAAAAAATTATTATTAAAGATAATAATCAAGATGAGTTGCTAATTCTTCGTAGTGAGATCTTCTCTAAATTTAGACATAAAAAACGATTCAAAACATAAACACGGTTTTATAACGCTTTGTTGCTTATGACAGTTCCATCTTGGTTCAATAACATTGGGCATGACATTTTAATGGAATGACTATTTTGATTATCTATATGTATCATTGTGTATGTTTATGTGATGCGCTATGTATTTAATTTTTTTTTTTGTTAATCTTTATTCATGTGGGGATATATGTGTAAGTGGGTATGTACGTAGACGTTTTCCCTAATAACTTATATACAAAATATTTATATACCTAGGTATATATGTAAACGTAAGAGATAGATACGCGTTAATCACTCAGCCGATTTTTAATATTTTTAATATTCTTAACGTTGTCTTCCTCAATGTTCTTGAAGTGTAAATTAATTTAATTCCACCGGTATATTTTATGTTAAATGTATATATGGTCCCCAAAATGTTTTTTTTTAATTAATATTTTGATTTTGAGAAAATTTATTTGAGCTTTTACATTTTGATTTATATACAGATATGTATATGTGCGTTCATGTGTGAGTATGTGTGTGTGTGTAAGTGTATATATGAATATATATATATATGTATGTATATATATATATATATATATATATATATGTATACATGTATATATATGCGTATATGGATGTATGTATATGTAGGTAGATGTGTATGTAGATGTGTTTATATGTGTGTGTGCATGTTTAGGTTTGTATGTATACATATATATCTGTATATGGGTGTATATGTACATATGTATGTATAGTTAGACGGATAGATAGAGGGATACATTGTTTATTTGTTTAGATGGGTGTGTGTATGTATTTGTATGGAGATGTGTAAGGTTTTATGTATATATTGTTTATGTGCACGTATGTGTATGTCCGTATGCATATATGTGTGTCGATGTATATATGTGTAAGAGTGGATGTGTATGGATGTATGCGTTATGTATGTATGTGTATGTATATATTTATATATATATATATTTATATATATATATATATATATATATATATATATATATATATATATATATATATATATATATGGGTGGGTGTGTACACGCCTATATGTATGTATGTACGTGAAAATATAAATATGTTGTAGTGTATGTGCGTATACGTATGTGTTTTTTGAACATAGAAATATAGGTCCTTGCTGGATTAGATAATCGTTATTTTTATATGTTGATATTAGATTTGTAACCTGTAGTCGATATTACCTTTGTCAAATTTTCTGGATTACATAGCGGTCCTTTTAGAAATGCCCTTCGGTTTTAGTTCCATCACCCTATCTCACCCCACCCCTTTTTCTTTTCCTCTCCCTCTCTCATCTTCTGAGCTTTAAGATAATATCGTCTATTGTGTGTGTATGTCACCACAAAATGTATACACTTTTCCGGTGTATCTTTAATGTATTAGACATTTGAAAATATTCATATTTCTCTCACTTAAACCGTCTTTGACTCCCCTCTTTAAAACTTCTCTCTGTTAAATTTTAATCCCCGCTTCATCTTTAGACCTTCCTGTTCTTCTCTCGTCTGTTACCCCTCCCTGTAGCTTTCATTTACTCTAGCATTCGTCCCACACTCTCATACATACACTATATACAGTTGTTTTTTTCTGTTTTCTTTTTGAATTTGTAGATATGATGAATTGGATCGTATTTACGATTCCAATGGAATAAATTATGACCATGGAATATTAGTGTTTAAGCCTTTTTATTATATCCTTACTCTGTCCTGGACATTGAGTTCTACCTGGATTCTATCCTCTTGGAATTATTTTTTATACATAAATATATGTATGTGTATGTATGTATGTCTATATATTTATATATTTTAGATATATATTGCATATGTATGTGTATATTTACCACTAATATCTATATATATATATATATATATATATATATATATATATATATATATATGGGGGAGGTATTTTAATAAATGTGCCCAAAAGCTAAACTTGTGTAATTCAGGTGCGAAGATGGGCGTTAAGATATTCTTTAATATTATATGAAGTAAATATATATATATATATATATATATATATATATATATATATATATATATATATGAGGCTTGATCAGATATATATATATATATATATATATATATATATATATATATATGAGGTTTGATCAGAAATTATCAGTACTAGTGCTTCTCTGAGCAGTGCACTAGCCATTTTCTTTCATACAGATATGCTGTGCAACTAAAGTAAGATATTATGCATACTTCTTGACAGACACACACACACACACACACACACACACACACACACACACACATATATATATATATATATATATATATATATATATATATGAAGAAGTATGCATAATATCTTACTTTAATTGCACAACAATATCCCAAAGGAATTGAGAATTCTTAAACAATACTTTTTATAAAATTTTGAGGTCATTAGTTATGGATAATAATAAAGATATATGTTTTCTTAAATTAGATTATTTTGCAACAAGCCGACGCGTGTTGATATCCTTACAGTATTAAGTGTTGTTGAAGCTATCGTTAACATTTTTTTTTCGAGATTTAAAAAATCTACGTTTTGTTCAATTTCACAAACGAATCAATGAAATATGAATGGGTTGATTTATTTGGAAAATACTTTGACAAAAACCTACTTCGGCGGTTTAATAATTTCTTAAATTTAATTTTATTTTATTAGACTTTATGGTAACAATAATTTTTAAGACCTTTTTTCCTTTTTATTTTTTAACAGCAAAGAATACATTCTTATGATTTCTTACACTAAAGCATGCAATATACAACAGACCATGCGTAATTATTTCAATTCTGGAGCCAAATTTTAACTTTTTGAAGCGTTTGGCCATGTGATTTGTTTATGGTTCTCGCAAAAGCAGGGCGAACTAGAAACTGGTTTCTTGTATATAGAAAATCTTAAAGAAAAGATATACAAAAAACAATATTGCCTTTTTTATAAATGAATATTTATTATTTTAATCATTAAATTGTTTTCATTTTGCATGTTAAACAATAAAACTTTTAATTTTTCAAAAAAGATTAATAAAAAATTATTGTACTAAACTATGCACCTTAGTAAACTACTTTCTACTCGCTTAACTGCAATTCTCCCCAAAATTTGGTTTCGATAGGTCAATATATGGCTATTTTAGAGGGGTGGCGGACATAAAAACTAACAGAAGTCACAGAATTACACACACACACACACACACACACACACACACACACACACACACACACACACACACATATATATATATATATACAGTAGCGAACATAAAGATCAGAACGATGTTAAGAAAAAGTCTAAATGTGAAATAACATTTTATTTTAAAGCTTCATAGAACATTTTATCAAGGAAAAATAAGGATATAAAGGTAAATTATATAATTCCAAAATATAAATCTCAATAAACTTATTTTGATAAAGTTATAAGATTAATTATATAACATTCGAAAAAAATAGATGATGAAAACCATCAGAACGATTAACAAAATCATACTATTATAATAGATACATCATATCCAAATGAAAATAACGTTCATAATTCATTTGATGTGTAAAACTTTACTTGCGATAACAGCTTGACATCTTTTGCTACATGAGCGAATTAATGTCTTGCATTCATTAACGGATATTTTCTCCCATTCTCCTTTCAATTTAGTCCATAGTTCTTCGACGTTTG
This sequence comes from Acanthosepion esculentum, assembly GCA_964036315.1. Lineage (NCBI taxonomy): Eukaryota > Metazoa > Mollusca > Cephalopoda > Sepiida > Sepiidae > Acanthosepion > Acanthosepion esculentum. The sequence continues at coordinate 46,388,298 of OZ038476.1, read as the reverse complement.
TTGGATTCTTTTCCTTAGCTCTTTCATTTAGTAACTTCCAAACATTCTCAATACGATTCATGTCTTAACAGACTTCGCTGTGTGACACGGTGCGTTATCTTGCATAAATACAGCTGGTTGATTAATTGCAGTTCTCAAATTAGGTACAACATGTTTCTACAATATCTCTTTGTATACAGTTGCGTTAATTTTACCGTGTAACCTAACAAGAGGTCCCGTACCAGCAGCTGAAATCATGCCAAACACCATCACACTTCCTCCTCCAAATTTAACGCTGCTTTTAGTGCCCTGAGGAGAATATCGTTCCTTAGGACTGCGTCGAATGAACCTTCTCCCTTCAAAACCGAACATGTTAAACTTTGATTCATCGCTGAAATGAACACAATCCCACTGTTTTTCTGTCCATATGACGTGTTCAGTGGCAAATTTCAATCGGTTCATTTGAGTCTTTTTTTAAATATAAGGCTTCGTAGAGGCTACTCGATTGTTCAAATTTATTTCATTAAGTCTTCGGAAATAGTGTGCCTTGATATTTTAATGCCACGGTTAGCTTTAGCTCTTTTAGAGATAGCGGTTGCTGTCGCAAATCGATCCTTTTTTGATTTATTACCAATCCATCTGTCTTCCCCTGCAGTAGATTTCCTAGGCCTGCCAGGTGGTTTCTTGGCTTCACATGACCCAGTTTCCTCAAGTTTTCTTAAAATACTACGAATAGGACTTAGATTTCCCCACAGTCTTTGAAATATCCCCAATCGAGGGTTTATCTTCATTACATAACTTGACTATCAGTTTTCTAAGTTCCAATGACGTCACAGATTTTTTCCGCCATGTTTACACTGCAAGAGCCAGTAAAGAGTCGGTGTAATTTAGTAAAATACCCTATTTTATATTCTTACCCTAAAAAATTTCAATAATGCAAAATAATTATTAAATTTTATGGATTTATTTAATCGTTCTGATGTTTTTGATCATCTATTTTTTTCGAATGTTGTATATTTATTCTTATAACTTTATTAAAATAAGTTTATTGAGCTTTATATTTTGAAATTATATAATTTACCTTTATTTCTTTATTTTTCCTTGCTAAAATGTTCTTTGAAGCTTTAGAATAAAAAGTTATTTCACATCTAAACTTTTTCTTAACATCGTTCTGATTTTTATGCTTGCTACTGTATATATATATATCGCTCTTGGGATGAGCGGGGTATCCGACTAGATACGAAAATCCGGGTTTATAGAGCTGTTGTCCTTACTATCCTTTTGTACAGCTCAGTTACCATTTACGCCAGCTTGATGTTTTCCATAAGAGCTGTCTGTGTGCCATCTGTGGAGTTAGCCTTCAAGACAGGACATCTAATGTAGACCAGTTTAACAGGTGTAATGTTGGAGTAATCGAGACTTTCCTCATACAGTCTCAGTTGCGGGTGGACTGGTCATGTGTTGAGAATGTTTGATGACAGGATACCCAAGATCGTAATATACAGTCAGTTACATCAGGGCTACAGGAATGTAGGATACCTATGGCTAAGATACAATGACAAGCTGAAGAGCAACTTGTCAGCTGTCAATATACCTCCTAAAACCCTCGAGCCTTGGAGTGGGTAGAGTGGAGATCAACGTGTTTTAGTTGACTTGGAGGCTTTCAATCTGTTAGTCTGAATCGTCTTCAAGAAGCGAGAGCAAGATCTAAAAGAGCAGACAATCTAAAAGTGACCTCATACCACAATCCTCACTCTTGCTCCATATGCGGCCTCTTTTGTAAATCACTTGCGGGTCTTAAGTGTGACTTTAGATTATGGCACCAAATTCATAACTGAGTTAATTGGTTAAGTTGTCAGATCCTCATAGGTCGAAATTGATGGGAGAGTCTATTATATATATATATATATATATATATATATATATATATATATATATATATATATATGATAAATCTAAGAAATTTATTGAAATCATTGGGAGATATGTACGCTCGAATGATATTTGTAATTTTTATGTTGTTTACAGTTCTGTTAAGTTATTTTGAGTACATTATATACTAGTGAACAGACCCAAATGACTTGACTCACTTTATAGTTCCCCAAAAGAAGGTTAGCCAATCAGGAGACGGGAAATATTCAATCCGTCTTTTACAAAGGCGGCCATTTTGGTTACTCTCTCCGAATGTCCAATGCCAACCTGTCAGAACCAAAGATGACCAAAACAGAAGAAAGAACTACGCTCTGCTACCAATATCCACTGCTAACCTGAACTATGCTTCCCTACTGTCTTCGAAATATTCACTGCCAACCTCTGCATTCTATACTCAAATACTACCGTCATCATAAACAACAAGTTCATTATATATATTTTTTTATTTTTGTTATATCAAGATATTTGCTTGTGTTAGTTTTTCTAAAATACTTTAAGGGTAATTTGATTTGCCCGTCGGAAACACGGTTGGGAAATTATTTTTGATAGGTGTTTGTTTTCTGTATCTCAATTCGTTATAAAGTAATATGAGCGAAGAAAAAATGTTTAATTAATCATGAGTTTCATAGTAGCAATTTATAGCTGTGAAGATATTCACTTTTGTAATTGAGAAGACAAGAATGTTTGCTCTATGGTTTTTCACACAGCAAGTAAACGTATGACTGGTAAAGTCAGTGATAACTCTCGGGAAAGACATTTTATTGTCATGCAATGTTCATAAATGTAGAACCAGATTTTTATCAAGTTTTTTTATTTTATTTCGTTTGCGTCTTTCATTAGTATGAATATCGATATATCGAACATAGGCTGATTGGTTGATTTTGTTTAGCAACATATCAACCTCTATAGATTATTTGATGCTGAAATCTAAATATTTTGAACACAATTTTATGGCTTCAGCTAAATATATTTTGAACGAAATAGTATGCCTTCAACTGCTGATAAAATGTACTGTTGGTAATTCTGCTATGAATAGGTATTGTTGGTATCTTTACTATAAATTGATATTGTTGTCAATCTTATATAAAAAAATATATTGCTAGTATTTTTGCCATAAAAATATATTTATATTTATTATACTTTCATAGTGATTTTTCGTTTTGTTCTTGGGGGTTGACTGTTTAACTATAGCTGGCACCCTAACAGGTGCTATCACACCGGGTTAGAATGGACTTTGAACGAACAGCATTTAAGAGGTGGATCCACTCTTCCCAACACCTTCACTCTCCCGATCAGAGGCCTTGTTGACGGACGGAGTTTATTGTCAAACAATATAGTTCGTTTGAGCACTTTCCATGGAAATAACGATAGAACAGTGAGAAGCTTGCGGCGTTTCGTCTGTAAGAAAGGTGTTGTAAGGTGAAAAATAGTGTATCACTCACAAGGACGAGGAGATGTTTTTGAACTCTATCGAGACTGGAATGTGAGGACTGAGTAGCTCATATCTAACTATAACATCAGTACTCCATTTTATGCTTGATCTGTTTCTTATAAATGTAGAGGATAGCACGAGGAGACAGGTCCTTACTGGAGCGGTAATCTTTTGCGATAGATCGTATGTACAAGTTCCAGTTGATGTCTTTGTTGAGTTTAAGGCCCAGTAGTCATCCAAGGCACGAGCCCACCCTGAGGGAACAGCCATTCATCGTGGTTAGTGATAGTTTAGTGAAAGCGTGAAACCTGTGGAGTGAGTAGCCACGGTCAAATGCAAAATAAACAAGAGAACTGTTCCACGAACAGAATTAACGAAGTTTGCAATAAAAAGAAAAAAGAACAGGTCAAAAATCAAACAAGCAAACAATATATGCAAGAAGAATTAACAGTAATAAGGCAAAAAGTTCACAAACTAAGAATTGGCGTCGACACACAAAAAACAATTTGGACAAGCGAAACTAAGAATTGGCGTCAACACACAAAAGCAAGTGTGGACAAAGCGGGACTAAGAATTGTTGTCGACATACAAAAGCAAGTTTGGACAAGCGAAACTAAGAATTGTCGTCGACACACAAAAGCAAGTTTGGACAAGCGAAACTAAGAATTGGCGTCGACACACAAAAGCAAGTTTGGACAAGCGAAACTAAGAATTGTCGTCGACATACAAAAGCAAGTTTGGACAAGCGAAACTAACAATTGTCGTCGACATACAAAAGCAAGTTTGGACAAGCGAAACTAAGAATTGGCGTCGACACACAAAAGCAAGTTTGGACAAGCGAAACTAAGAATTGGCGTCGACATACAAAAGCAAGTTTGGACAAGCGAAACTAAGAATTGGCGTCGACACACAAAAGCAAGTTTGGACAAGCGAAACTAAGAATTGGCGTCGACACACAAAAGCAAGTTTGGACAAGCGAAACTAAGAATTGTCGTCGACACACAAAAGCAAGTTTGAACAAGCGAACATAGCGTTATGACATCTTGACGAGGCGGATCGGGATTGAGTTATGTCAAACTATAAACCGGTTTATTTTATTGGCTGAGAAAAAAATCTCAGCATGCATTTGTGTGCGTTTGCTTATAAAAGGGGTGAAGCAAATGTTCTGCAGTCATTCATATTATGGATTGAAATAATCAGCTCAGGGTCTGATTGGTGATAATTGAATGAAACTAGTTTGGTTGACGAGGCATTGAATGTAAACAGCCAGTTCCCCCCCACTGAGATGTTGGAGCTATATCAAAGGAGATATCAGCTGCTAGTGTAGAATAAGTTATAATGTCACATTCAGAATTAGGATTATTTTTTTTTGACAAAACTGCTATCAACATAAGTGTAACCGCATGACTTTCAGTCTTTTGTAGACGAAAGGTAATAGACGGAAGGCTTATTTGTGATAAAGTAATCATATTTGTTATGTACAGAAGTTTATAGTCTGTAAATGCTTCTTTTTATAAAATGTTATGTCGGCTTCTGCTGCGCTCGTTCTAGCGGTGAAAATGTGCCTTAAAATATGCCAAGTTCTCCAGCTTCAAGGTCTTCTTGGCTGCATACATATATATGTATTCGCTTATGTGTGCCTCTTCCTCCATCCTCCATTGAAAACACAAACACACACGCGCCCATATCATAAAACAGTTGAAGACGCCGCGTCCTCGTCTCAGGAGCCCTATCATCTCCATTTTTTTTTGTCTGCTACTTCCTTCATGTCAGCCTAAATAAATACTTAGCACCCTTCGTTAAAGCTAACGCCCCAGACATTTCGTGTTGTATAAAAGCATCAAATGTTTCATTTTGTTTCCTTTCTACTTCCTTGAAGAAAACCTCAAGTATCTTGGTAACTGACGTAAGGACAAAAATATAAGACTCGCTCTTCGTCTCTGTGCTGTGTTCATTAAGGATATAGGCGATCATGGCTCTCCACAACTCCCTGTCCTCTGTAGCCGTTAGTAAAGTTTTCTTCTTTTTGCAATATCTTCTAATTTTTATTCTTCCAACCATTTAAACAATCTCTTGGTTTATTATCTCCACTTTTGTTCGGATACTAGTTAACGTTATTACTAATAAGCATATAGTAGTGTACAATACCACTACTTATGTAACATGTGATTAATATATTTTTGGTGGGGATGTAGTTTATCTTATTCTGTACTACTGAGTATCCGATCTAAAGCAAAATGGAGGCAACCACAAAAAATAGCCAACACCGTCTTTATATTAATTTATTTCCAGTACATAGGAATGTTCCAATTTTCCCAAAACGGGCCAGCACAGCCATTCAAAAAGAATATTGCAATGCAGTCGTGAAAGCGTTAAGAAGATCGTTTTGAAAACCAATTATCTAGTATAATGCATTTGATAATCAATGGGTGGTTTACTACTGTGTAATCATACAATTCTATCACAAATAAAAATAAATAAAATAAATTTAAGCCAATGAAAAAGATGTTGTCGAACACTTAATGCAGTTAGCGAACCAGTTTCGCAATCTTAAGTAGTTTCCTCTTCATTAGATAGTTGAAGAATTTTACTCTAATTCCAATTTACCTAAGAAACTTTCCCATTGAAACACTGAAATCTTGTTCATGAAGTAAGCAGATAACAGAAGAGGAAGGAGATCAGCATGCCCTATCTAGTGATTTACTAAGCATAGTTTAGATGTAGCAAAGGCTGAAAGTAAGGGGCACTCAGTGATTATCATACTCACTGTTCCCTCGTAATTGATCTAGCGATATAAGATTGCTAACCATTACATCCCATCAAAGTGTCTTAGTTTCATCGTTGAGGTTGAATCAGCTATGATTGATCGATTGATTAGTTTTCTACGGATTATCTGTCCTTTGTAGATTTAAATAACCTGCAAATATGGAGTATTGCTGCCATATATGGTCTGGACACCCTTCTGTTTGTCTCAAGGTTCTTGATAAAATCCAGAGACGGATATGCAATGTAATTGAACTGATCTGACATCTCGTCTGCGGTCGCTCTCTCACAGATGTGCCGTCACCTCCCTCTGTCTTTTTTACAAATACTTTCATGGTAACTGCTCCGATGAGCTGCTTTCGCTGGTTCAAACTTCATGAATTTATGCGTTCTACTAGGCTGGCATCTCGCCCTCACCCTTTCACTGTTAAATGTAGCCGTCTCTTCTACTCCAATAGCTTCATGCCTCGCACCTCTCGCCTGTGGAACTCCCCCCTTTCCTTGTTTCCCTGATTGCTATGATCTCCAACTATTCAAACGTCTCCAGATGCGTTGATCTATCCCCTATCCGTCTCTTCATCCTTTCCTCTATCACTCCTATTTGCTCTCGCTCCAACTCTCTGTAATCCCTTGCGTGCTAGTGAAACGCTTAAAAAATGTCTTACTAATTAATCCATAGCTGGGGAGAAGAGGAGGATCTATACCTTTCCCTGTGTTTGTGTAAGTGACTATAACGAACCCGATTAGAATTGGAACTCGGCTTCCCGATGAACAATTCCGAGTTATTACCCATTATATCATCTGCACTACCGAGATTACAGCACCAGGTATTCCCAAACAGTCACCCATCGAGATAATGGCCAGGATCAACGTTATTTAACTTCAGTGCTTGTATATATTGATTCTTAGTGAAATCTGCCATCTATAGTCTGCTGCTTAGAAGCTTTAAGAAAACGTAAAAAGATGTGATCAACATAAATTGGAAAGGAACATTAGTCTGTATTTAAACACTCTTGCTCAATACTGGTCATAGAACATACATCCTTGTGCAAATTAATTGAAACAGCCGCTTTAGTTTCCTTTCTTTCACTATTCGGTCAGTTGTAGGCCCATTGGAATGATATAGTATAATCGATTTCTATTTTTTCTCAGATTAGGCCATTTGCTGTGATAGGCAGTATTATGAATCCAATTTCAGAGTGTATTATGAAATTTTTTTGGCGTTGAAAAATATTGTCATCCATGATTGTATCAGTTTTTATCACGCCCATACACTATTGTCTTCATTGTCGATTAGTTGTCATACGGCCATTGTCTGCGATGGACGTTACTCCAGTCAAGTGTATGAAACTTGTAACGCTGCACGAACACACTGACCAGTGAGCAAATGAAAGTACTATACATTGGTTCGGAAACTGATTTAAATCCAATCGAGAATCTGTGGTCAATCTGCAAGGAACTACTTTGTGGAATGGACATACAAAGTACGAACATGTGGTCATGTTTCATTGGAAAAATACGAAAAAAGAAAAAGCAGAAAATAATAACGGAGTTATTCGTTTTCTTTCAATTAATTTGCACAAGGGTGTAGATTTATTAAGAGAAACCAAAATATTGCTGCCAAATCAAGAGCAACTTTCCCACTGTGTCGATAACGACTGTCAGTGGCCGATTAAACATTTTCCTAATATGCTTCGATAAGTAATCGATTAGAACGTCGAAGAGAATTATTGATACGGTCACACATCAACAATACATCATTTATGTATAGCGATGCAAATTAAAACGGTTAAAATTTGTTTTCTGAGGAAATTCCAATAAATGAATGCAGTAGTATGTAATATCAGTCCTTCTCTATGGCAGCGAATGCCGAACATACGAAGAAGAGGCATGAAGCAACAAAACTGTGATTCCATAGAAGGATATGATGAGAATAATACAGACTTAATACGTGAGTAACGGGGAAGTTTGAAAAGAAAAATGGAAACCGAAAGCTCACTTATACTTAGAATCAGAAAGAGTTTGAATTTCTTGGACACAAAATGAGAAAAGACGAGTTGGCGAATTTAACACTCATAGAACATACTGAAAAGGGACAGCAGAAAGCAGAGCGTAACCTATCTAACGAGATTGTGCAAATGGTTGACAGAACAGTTAGTGCGGGGGGAAATGGAAAGCCAAAAACTGAAGAAGAAGAAATCATAAAGCAACATTTATCTTGAATACTTTCACTTTCAAATAAGAAAGTATTTCTACATTATAGAGTCGCTGCCTCTCTTTCAAGTAAGTGTAAATATATTTGTTCTGTTTTACAGTATATAAGGTCATATTGAAGGCTGATCTCAAACCACTACATTCTGTTGTTAACTGGAGCAACGAATGGCTTGTTAATTTTAACGCTTCTAAAATTAAACTACTCTCTGTTAATCATCTAAGACACCCATTTCTGCCTTCCATCAGCATGGCTGGTGCTAACCTCGAGGAGAGTGACCCGTTGTGCTTTCTCGTGTTAATATTCTCTGCCGACATGAAGTGGAAACACTACATTGAATTAGTTACTAGGTCAGTTGCTAAGAAAGTTGGCTCATCTAGTGTCGATCTAGACAATTTTTCTCTCCATAATCTATCTTACATATCTATAAGTTTGCCATTCGCCTAAGCTTGGAATATTGCTGCCACATCTGGTCCGGAACTCTGCTATTTATTTACAGATTCTTGATAAAATCCAAAGAAGGATCAGCAATATTATTGATCCTGACCTAGCGTCTTGGCTTCAGCAACTTACCCACCGTCGTAAAGTTGCTTCCCTGTGCCTTTTCTATAGATACTTTCATGGTACTTGTTTGGATGAACTCTTCGCTATGGTTCCTAGACTTTTTGTATTTAAGCGCAATTACTAAATTGTCAACAAAGTCTCATCAATTTACAGATAAATTGGCTAGATGTAACCGTAATTTCTATGCTAACAATATATTTTCTAAACCAAATACTAAGTTGGGCCAGAGGTTCCACCATTTAATTGATAAACATTTCCCTCTCTTATTAAAATATTTAACAGAAACACATTAAAACTACGTTATAGCTGCACCGATAATCTTGAGAAGATTATAAAGTTAAACAATAATAAAATTTTAAACCAATTTAAAAATTTGAATCATAATGCATGTTCCAAGATAAATACTATTGTTAATATTAACCAATGTAATTATATGAATTCCATCCAATGTCCTTTACCAAACAAACGTTTATGTAGATCTCTTGTTTATCTTAGTACTATTTCTACAATTGAGAAACCGACTGTTAAAAAATTCTATATTGGTAGTACTAAGAATTCTTTTAGTACTAGATTGTATCAACATATCTTGTCCCTCAACAATAGTACTTATTGAAATAATACATCACTTTCTAAATATGTCTGGAGTTTAAAAGATGCTAATAAAACTTCTAAGGGGAAATGGAAAATCTTAAAAATAGCTAGATCATGTAGATCTTTATATGAACCCTGTTTATGTGTTGACATGAAAGGTTGGAAATTATCAGATTTTTTGATAAAACTCATTGTTAAATCAAAGAAGTGAATTAACTAAATTGTACACAGTGTACTTTTTTGCTTGCAGTTTAGTTAAGCTTTTGAATTTGATAATGCTTTTTATTATATTTTTATTAAACAAACTGCGATGCACCTTATATGGCTTATTTTTCTATTTGTATGATTAATTTAGATTTAATATAGTTCAATATTGATCTCCTGTTAGTATTATTAACATCTTATATGGATGTACTGGTATTTGGTTGGTTTTTTAGCATCTTGCAGTGATTGGTTGGTATTATTAACATCTTACATGGATGCTCTTTATTTAACGGCTGCATATTAATTTACCAAATAATTCTATACGTTGAAATTATTTACTGGTTTCTTAAAGAGGATTTATTTATCAACTACAAATATTTTATGTAGGAAACTCACAAAGCATATAACTAGTTGGCATTAAATTACCTCCCTACCCAATCCGCTTTTATTTCTTAAGAAAGTTGTTTGTCATATTTGTATACCCTTTACGAATTAACCTAACCATCTGTATCAGTTTTTAATCTAATGTCTGCGATATGTTTCAGACAACTTCCTGTCATGACTCATTTCTTAAAAAAATTCCTTTTCCCTTAGTTTGAATTTAACGTAGTTCATTTTCGATTGGTTGATCAAGGTAAAGCCTTCAAGTCTATATTTTTTCTCGAAAAAAGAGGAGGTATTTTGCTTTTGAAGTTAAATTAATCGTTTACTCGCTAGTAATTTACAAACACCCGAGGAAACGTATTGATATGCGTCGAAACAAGACTGCTATTGGGTAGCGATTTTTGACATAATTTTATTTAATATCCTAAAATTATATATATTGCTAACCGAACGCTCCTCTGTGGCTCAATCGGTAAAAGCACGTCAAGCTATATAACGGTTCCGTATAGGATACAGGTTCGATTCCTGTCGGAGGACGCGTATTGTCTATGACACTTTCTCGGACATTCAGGCCGGTAAATGTTGTTAATACTGTTTATTATAAACAGAGCATTTACTTAAATATTTGTATCTGAAAAAAAAGAATGTATAAAAATATCTTCAAATAATTGTCGGACTTTGTCCATTTCATAATGATATATCATGTAGGATATATTGAAGGCAAGAGGGACATTAGGAAACAATTTATAACCTACCTAAAGAACTTGTGGAATAGATATTAAAATGACAAATATTACTAAAAGCTACAAAAGGTAGAATATGTGGAAAGCCATGATCGTCCACGCCCAGAAAGGACACGGTACATAGAAGAGCACACACGTTTTCAGGATAAAAATGTAATAATGATTATTTAATATTTCAATACTACCCAGGTTTATATATTTTTCAGCACTCACAGTACGACAAACACAGAGTTTTAGACTTGATGGGAAGGTTTTCTTTCGGCAATCATTAGCAATACGTACGTTGTGAATTGTAAATCAGGACAAAAGGCGTGCCAGTGTTCAGGAATGAAGGCAAGCATTATGATTATTCTGACAAATACTAAAATAATTCTGAAAGTTAATATTGTCGTTCATGTGGAAGTGTTTATATTGTAATTAAAACAGATTTTCTTTCAGTTTTACTTAACCTATTAAAAGTACATGATCTCATCCACATGGAGGAAAATGAAAGCATGAAGAAATGACTATCAAATGTAAGAAGACGGAATGTGTGGTCATTAGCAAAAAGGGTAGCTCAAGTTACGAGCTGCAAATTGGAGATGTTAGAATCAGTTAAATAAAGAAATTTAACAAACGAGAGGAAATGTGACGAAAAATCAGAAGATTCATTGTAATAGCAAATGACGCCTTCCGAAAGCTAATCCAAATGTTAAAATAATAAAAAATCAGGAACATTTTGTTAGAAACGAAAAAAAGAGTGCTGAATCTCTTATGTAATACCAATCCTCCTAAATGCTAGTAAATGCTGGACAATTTCCACGCAGTTAAAGGGGATATCTGAGGTATCAGAGATGCGTTTCTACAGAAACATGCTGAGAATACCATAGACGAAAAATGTGAGTAATGAGGAAGCTTTAACAAAAATGGGAATGAAAAAGACACTTGTGCTTACGATCAGAAAAATAGAACTTTTTGGAATACATAAGGAAAGACGGCTTGGAAAATATGACTCTCAGAGGACATATTGAAAACAAAAGAAACAAATGGGAACAATGAGTAACTTGCTTAAGGAGCTTGTGTAAATGAATGGCAAAACAAAGACTAGGGGTGATGGTAATAAGACAAAAACTGCTTAGTGATAGAAAAGATAGGACGTTAAGGAGAACAAGATCGCCTACATCCTGAAGTGATACGCTACATAATGAAGAACAGTGCTTCCGTATAATCCGGTAGTAATAATAACAATAAAAATATTAATCCAGGATTATTTTTTCTCATTAAAAGTAGATAAGTTCGCCTATCGCCAGTTTCGCTCTCCTCCCTAGACTTTTAAACAAGAGTAAAGTATCATCTCTTGTTTCCTGTTTAGGATGGGCTTTTGTTTCCTGCTAAAGTCTACTTCAACTTTTTACTTCTCCGTCTACACACTGCAATTTCATTTAGTATTTTTTTCTTTCTTTAATAAGAGTAGATAGGTTTGCTTATAGATCGGTTTACACTCCTCCCCGGTTTTTTGAACACGTATAGAGGTTTAACCCTTGTTTCCTGTTTAGGATTGCGTTCCCGGTTTCTTCTGATACCTTTTCATTCTCTTTAACTCCCAGTAGCTCCCTTGAATCTTAGTGGCATTATCGCCTTGCTTGGGGTTGAACTGATTAAAAAAATATATAGGTTTATACTTTTAAGAAATGGAGAGTGAGAAGAAAGTCCTAAGCATAAACTACAAGAAGACAGAGTGTATGTTCGTTAGTAAGAGGATGAACCCGAAATGCGATTTGAAGGTCGGGAACACTAGAATCAAGCAGACGCGGAAGTTTAAATATCTAGGAAGCGTCTTGACAAAGGACGGTAAGTGCGACACAGATCCGTAGGCGTATTGGCATGGTCAAGGACACATTCCAAAAGCTGGGCATAGTACTGCGAGACAGAAGGATTTCTATGGTAACAAAGAAAAGAATACTGAACTGTTACGTGATATCTGTCCTCCTTTACGGCAGCGAATGTTGGACGATTTCCTAAGATGAAGAAGAGACTCGAGGCGACAGAGATGTGGTTCTGCAGAAGGATGCTAAGGATATTATGGACCGAGTGTGCGAGTTGATGTCTTAGAGAGGTTGTAAACAAGGAGGAGGCTTATACTTAATATCAGGAAGAGGCAGCTGACATTTCTGGGACACATAATGAGGAAGGATGGCTTGGAGAATCTGATACTCCCTGGTCGAATAGAGGGAAAGAGAAACCAGGGAAAACAACGCGTGACATACCTGGCGGACTTAAGCAAGTGGATGATAGAACGTGGTCTGCGGAAGGAAGCAGAAGGAAGGAATTTGTTAAGAGCTGCAAGGGCTAGAGAGAGTGTGGAGAGCCATGATCGCCTACGTCCTGAAAGGACACTTCAAATAAAAAGAAATGCTCACCGTCAAGATTTTTCGGACGATGGGCATTATTATATTCCAAACTTAGCACAGTACTATTTACTTGAGAGTTCCGAAATAAAATCCTTTTATTTACAGCCCTTTTGCTCCGATGACTGAAATATGCTTGCAAGTTTTAGAAGTAAGAATTCCTGCAAATATGTTAGCAAGTAGTTGCTCTCAGCCCACTCTACCTTGACAACAGATAGCCATATCGAGAATAGAAACTGTCTCCATTCTTCGGGATGTTTGAAAAACAGGCAGATTATCGCTGTTGGGATGCCAGGGTGCAGAGCGTCGGTGTTCGGCGTTAATGAATGACAGGAAACACAATCTGGCAATCTCACGCGGCGATGTTTCAATCTCCCTGTCAATTGTATGCTTCGCTGCATTCACACATCGACACGAATCTCTTTGTGAGGAACGATCGTTAATTGACAGTAAAGAGTTCCAGATTTATTTATTTTTATGTACCGTGTCCTTTCAGGGCGTAGGCGATCATGACTCTCCACTTCCCTCTATCAATTGCAGCTCTCAAAAAATTCCTTCCCTCTGCTTCCTCCCCAGACCACGTTCTGTCATCTCCGTGCTTAAGCCCGCTAGGTATGTCATGCGCTGTTTTCCCTTGTTTCTTTCCCTCTATTCGACTTGTGAGTATCAGATTCTCCAGGCCCTACTTCCGTGTCCCAGAAACTTCAGCTGCCTCTTCCTGGTGTTAAATATAAGCCTCCTCCTTGTTTGCATCCCTTCCAAGACCTCATCGTTGCTCACACGTTCGGTCCATGATATCCTCAGCATCCTTCTGTAGAACCATATCTCCATCGCATAGAGTCTTTTCTTCATCTTTAAGGAGACCGTCCAACATTCGCTGCCGTGAAGGATGACAGACGTCACAAAAGAGCTCAGTACCCTTTTCTTTGTTATCAAAGAAGTCCTCCTGTCTCGCAGTATTCTGCCCAGCTTTTGGAATGCGTCCTTGGCCATCCCAGTGCGTCTATGGATCTCAGTGTTGCACTTACCGTCCTCTGTCAAGTCACTTCCCAAATATTTAAACTTCCGCACCTGCTTGATTTTAGTGTTCTCGACCTGCAAATCGCATTTCGGGTTCCAGATTGATGAATGTGAATTCAGAGGTCCAAGCCTACATTTTCATTCAGCTACAAAATATAATAGTGTTTTCTTGTACGGACCAAGTGGCAGGAAAGAGAATAACAGCGAAAGAGGTTCATCGCAGATACCAGACTTGGAAATATCCATGCGCGAAAAATAAATTAAAAAACATAAATAAATAAATAAAAAAAAACAAAAAAAAACAAAAAAAAACAAAACAAAAATAACAAAAATAAATAAATAAATAAAAAAACCAAAAAACAAAAAAGTCTTTTGCGCCGCCATAAAAATGATTCAGGCGATGTTGGTTTCGCTTTCTACAATGGACGATTATTTCCCACGTTCAGCTCCGTAGTCTGCAGTTGAACTTTCGACCTTACGACTTTGCTCTCCGGTGAACCGTTTCTATCTATATTAAAGTTGAATGTTAAACGCTTAAATATTAGAATAAAAAAAGAGACTTAGAAAAAAGTCAAAAAGTATAAGAAAAATTTACTTAAGTCTAAAATAAAATAAAAAAATAAATAGAAAAATACGATACCTTTAATATACTGTTATATTAATAAACTTATACGTTTTAGAAATAATTGATGAGTTAATCTAAACAAGTGTTACACGATAGAGCAATGGATAGCGGCACGATAGAGCAATGGATAGCGGCTCGAAGGGAAATCGGAGTTCGAATTCCAGTCAAATCCATTACATTCACTTCCGTGCTAATACAAATGGGAAAGGTATGAATCCTCTTCTCCTCCGCCCAGCTATGGGTAAATAGGGGACAGACCTTGGATGGCAATTGGTCTACCAAATTGAAAGAAATGGCAACCTACTGCGAAGAAAAAATCTGCCTCGTCAGTCATGTATCGAAAGATACATGATCACCTAAGCGTGTATCATGCATGACACACAACTGACTGATCAAACAAGGTACCTCCACTAATTCGCTGATAAAAGAGCATACCATGATGAAAAAATGTCCCAATTTTTTTGTTTTTTTTGTCAAAATCTTTGTTATTATTAAGAGGAAAGACTAAAGTATTTTTTATTATTTAATTAAATGGTTTAATACTTTCTAGCACGTTAGAAATTTTGGTTAAAAATCTTGTTTTTCTTGCGATTAGTATAGTACACTATACTTTGTTTGTATACTATACAGTGTTATAGTATAGCATAGTATAAAGAAGTATATTAAATTTTAGAGGTTTGCCGTCAAAATCACATTGATTTGGAAATTCTTGCAAAAATCAAATAATTGTCGGATTTTAACACACAGAACTTATTCACAAATGAATGAAAAATATTTTAGAAATTTTGTTTTTAGAAAATCTTGGTAAAAAGATTCTGATCACGTTGAAACGCCGGTTCCCGTATGACCACCGAAATTAAGCAACGTCTAGCCTGGTCAGTACCTAAATGGGTGACCGCTTGGCAATACCATGTGCTGTAAGCTTGACTGTGCAGGTGGTGCGATAGATAATGGCTCTTTGATTAACAACTCCAAGCCGAGTTCCAATTCCTGTTATATTCACTTACGCTCAATTACCCTTGGGAAATGTATGCATCTACCTCTTCACCCCCAGCTATGGTTTAATTAGCAAGTCTTGTATCTCAATCATTAATATTAAAAAATAGAATTCTTACAATCTAAAATATTTTCTGACTTTAAATCACATGCAAAAGGTTGGTAATCCGTAAAAAACAAATCAATCAATCATTGTTAAATCCGAATGCCAATTGCTGTAGTTTGGTCATTAAACAAATCATATGTGACTTGTGGTTAGAGGAAGACCCAAGAGGGCACTTCGACGTGGTGTAATGGATAGCAAACTTGTATCGCTAGAGCAATTACTACTGAGTAGTGAGTTCGATCCTCAATAGGTGCTTCATAATTGCGGCCTTGTATCACATCTGAGCTACACTACTACTATGAGATTAAAGATTTTCATTGTTGGGTCGATTGAGTGAGTATTACGATGTTTTCTCAATAAAAATAGCAGCGAGCAGAATTATAAAACCATTTTCATAGCTCGATATGTTAGTCTGATTGGGATGCTTTTAATTATTTAAATTTTATATGTCAACAAAGGTTCTTCGAAATGAATATCAAATATTTCGTCTCAAAAAAAAAAAAATAAAATAAAATAAAATAAAACGGGACAATCTTGATAAAGAAAGACTGGAATCTTAAAAAAAATTTAAAAAACTCTAAAAACAAAATAATCATTTTAAAAATTTATTTCGGTACCAAATAAATGTACATTCGATATAAATTTCCTTAAGAAAATATCAAAATATGAAATATAAAAGCTTTTGGTACATCGTATTTTCATTTCGTGTGCATAAATAAACAATAATTTGTTTTACGTGTATTTAAGTGTTTATATACAGAAAAGAAATCTGGTGATTTAAAATATAGCTTGTAGAAAATCTGAAAAAAAATGAATGAAAAAATGTTTTTTCTTCCATGAATTCGTTAGATTAAAGCATGATAAAATTTTAAAGAGTGGCTAGCAATGGTGAAATTCCTCCGGTACTAATACATTTGACGTTTGAAAAAATGTAAGATCTCACAAGTATTTAAATATTTTTGTTTCAAGAAAAAAAGAAATTTCGGAAAAGTATAAGAATTACTACAGAACTAAATCTACATTTCGTAACTCCTTATTGAAAAGTAAATATTCTTTTCATCAGCTCTTCTTTATTTTCGACGAATGTCAAAGTTAGAAGTCCCTTGATTTTTACATTATGCAATTGTTTCCAGCAAAATTCATTTAATTTCTAATTGTAACAAACAGAAGAATTGGTCTATTTTACAGTGTTAAGAAATATTCGAGGTTTTTCAAATTTGTCAATTTAATTCTTAATTAGTTCATTTTTAAATAAATAAGGGCTAATTGCAAATTGAAGAAGTAAACGAATTAAAAATTAATTAAAGATTTAAAGTTTTAAAAATAAAGAATTAAAATTTTTAAGTTTGGATGCCTTAACTAATAATATATAAGAAACACTATCCCGGACTTACGTACATATTCAAATTCTTCAACACCAACAACAAAAAAATGTAATCCTATTGCTTTATATTATATATATTGACTTATATAAATTTATATTTCAAATTGACTTCAGAGACGCTTCCATTCGAGGATGCTTAAATATTATATTCAGCGGATACCCATATTTAAGTAGACGCTCCATTTTTTTTATTTTTAAACAGTATATTTATTATACCCGCCTGGATATTCGAGATAACTTATTAACGAAAAAAAAATGCGACCTCCGACACTTAATAAGTGATAATGAGATATATATAAGATTTGGATGAGAATAACCTTAAGTTTTGTTCTTACTTAATCAAATCGATTTGTTAAGTAAAATCCTTTTTTCTTTTTTGTTCTGGAGAAAACGAATTGTTTTTAAGTTCACATATAAAAATGATAATGCGACTGGATGGGGATATGAGCTATACTGAAGTTATTGTCGATTGAGTTTGTAGAATTAGTGGATATTAGTGATTTAGAAATTTTTGGTAGGCGATGACCTAAGATAAAATATGGCTGCCATTTTCATCTTACTTTCATTTTCAGCATATTGGAGTGTCATTATTAGAAAGGTAAATTCCCATCGTTAACACTCGGCTTAAATTAATTTTCCTTCTATTCTGGAGATATTCAGATCAAGTTAATTTTAGTTAAATTTTAGTTAATTGATATTTCGTTGATGGAATCAAAGTATTTTACCAAATCGTTTTGATGTTCGTATCATATATAATCTTCGCTTTGGTATTAACCATGTACCTTAGATAAATAACCTTGATAATATTTCAAAATAGCCGACGTTATAATAATTCATATTTTAAATACTAATTAGATTTAGTTAACAGGGATTTTAAGAATATTATTTTTCAATATTATATATGAAAATTCAAACCGTGTTCGGTTATCTTTCTAATTAATCAATAAAATTAATCAGGTATTCATGCAGATTAAAATACGTGTAAAACGACCTAATATAAAAGTGCTAAAAACAAATGAGAAATATTTCTTTTTTATTTGATATTACAAAAATGAATTTTTCATTCGAGGAATACTGAAAGCAGTAAAAATTATAAGTGACAAAACTATGGCAGCTGTTTCCACAATTCTTTAGCCAATTGAATCGTTCTTTCAATTTTAAAAGATCGCTATTACAGTATTCTTATTAACGACAAAAATAATTTAAACACTTTTCTATTTGGCAAAGCATACAACTATTTATTCAATATTGTTTAATAAGAAAATACATTTTTCAAATTAGTTATCGTCGATTGGCAATGTTACCCACAGAAAACCAAACAACGTTGATGAGAATCTCAAATTTTCAAACAGTGCTGTAAAAATTATTAAATATATGTATATATACAAGTGCCGTTAAATAACACTTAAAATAGTGTTGTCCCCCCCCCTTCATATCTGCTTTGTAACGATTATTTAATGTTTAAGCTGGAAAAAAAAGAAAAAGAAAAAGAATAAGAAAAAAAAAGAAAATCACAATAAAATAGTTGCTCATTTTATACAATATTTTCACTTTCCAAATTTTAACCAAACATAGAAATCTAAGTAATGTTTTAGTTGCTCCCAATTTCGTTTATGGCCTAACCTTAATTTTCTATGGATTGGTATGACAGTTTAATACCAACATGACATCTATGTATATCTATATAAGTCTCTAAAATTCAAAATAATATCTTTGTTACGTTAAACAATCACTTCTTTGCAAGAGAATCTTAAACCGTTTTATATATTGATACACATACGCATCCATTAGACGAAGATCTGTCTGAATACAGGCATATATGTATGCGTGTCTGCGAATGTCTTTATAGACGCATACATCTATAAATGCAAGCATATTTAGGATTGTGTGTGTATATATGTATGCATGAGATGTTTGATTTAAGTGTATATCCAATAAAAAAAACTTTGTGATGAGTTCTTAATCTTTCAGTTTAGGCAGTACAAAACAATCCTCAAATTAATCCGCCTTGATGGAAACGTTTTTTTGATGCTGTAAAACACATCACCATTATTATTTAGTTATTCTATTGCTTGCTGTTTCAACCATATATTTCATACCGCTACAATTAACCATTGATGCGTATCACAAGTTCGTTGGATGACGACAATCGTTAAAATGAGTGTGCAATCACAGCGAACGTCACTTGATAACAAAAGAGTGATCTACGTTCCCAACGTATCGCTTTATAAGTTAATTATCACCATCTTGATAGCTTTCAGTCGTTTATGAGTTCAAAAGAATCTCGTTTCGATTTTGATGCAAGTTTGCTCTCCTCAGATGGTTCCGGTACGATTCTTCGGTAAAGAGTGTATAATGCTTTCCTCACGTCACTGTCGACGAACCAGAGCACTGGTATGATCCCAGCGCTTGAGACGGCCAAATAGGCAAAGACGTCCAACGCAATCCAAAAACGCTCGTCGTGTTGTCGGTAACCGTTGTCCATTATATGCTGGTGGAAGCATTTCAAAACAAACATGGTAGCTGCGAACATAAGATTAACTACAATCCCGGCGGTCAAAGAGCTACGTATGGATCGTCGGTCAACGCTGGTCAGCAGACGATAAGATTGCAGCCCTCGAGACTTTAACAGAAAATAAATAACGATGAATGTACTGGCCACTGTAAATAGGCAGATGATGAAGGTGAATAAATGAAATGCGCGGTTTGCCGGTGGTATCAGTGCTGAACTACAAACAGGGTTTGGCGCAGGCAATGACATATCAGTCACGGCATCTGGATATCCGTTTGTTATCGTCGTGACCGGCACTAAGGCGAGAGATGGCGTCGTGCTGTTGGATGCAAAGCCGACGAAGTATATTGGCAAGGTGACCAGGATTGTGCTGACCCAGGGAAAAGCAAGTAGGATGCCACAGCCGACCGAGTTGACCCGCTGAAGGTAACGATAGGGACTTATTGCCTGAAGTACTCGATCAACACTCACTACGAACATGTGAAACTGAAAATAGAAGAAAAAAAAAAGAAAAAAGATGAACTTTTTTAAAGAAAAAAAAGTGCGTTTTGGAGGTTTCATTTTTGTATCATACGAGAAAGTGCTGAAAAGTTCTCAGCTCTTAGTGACCGAAACTGCCAGATATTTGGCTATTTCATCAGCTTCGGAGATCGGCAAATAAACTTTTTAGTACTCCCTCGAATTTAAAAAATAAAAAGGTAAGAATAAATATGAAAATTGAAAATGAAGTTAAAAAATAAATCAAAATAAAAAAAAACGACAAAAATTAAGCAGAAAGAAAGGAAAACAAAAATTAAACAAATAGAATAAAAACAGCAAATGAAATATCAGACATATGTAGTGAAAGGGCAACGTTAATGCATTAAAATCAAAACGTCAAATAAAATCGGCAAGAGAAATTCAGAACGATAGTAAATAATGATAACGACTGGGAATAGGTGAAATGACAATAGATGTTTTCAATTCTATACTTCTTAAATGATTACAGGATTGATATTTACGTATCAGAACTTAAAACCGTACAAGTCCTCATAAGTCAACCGGCAGAAATATCATAGCACATTTTATGGAGAAAATAACGACGTGGTTAAATGATTGCAACGCCGTTCGCCCAATTGCATGGGAATGTTAACAACATCTGTAAAACTTAACTTATTTATACTTATGGTGGTTAGAAAAAGGGGGAGCAGAGGGCGTGAACTACGAATTGAAGACGTCAAAATCAAGCAGAAATTTTATGACAGTGTTGTAACAGAGGAATTAAATTAAATTCGACGGGATAAGTACACGTCCTTCTTTATTTGTATGACTCTTTGATATCATTCTAATCTTGTTCTAGTGTCCTAATTTTGCTTCGCGCTCTGTTCATCATGATTTGCATCATTAGTTATGTAGCCCCCCCCCATTAAACTGATTGTCTGATGCAGGTCATGGTTTCTTAAATAATCTTACGAAGATGTATTTAGCGAAGTCCTCTGCTAAGTAGAAATCTAGAAAAAATATGTCAGGAGTTATAAATAGCCGTCAAGTGTGAAATTAGTTTGCAAAATTTCATTCTTGAAAAACGACGTCGGAAAATAAACCCAGACCGAGGCGTTCATCGGACTTTGATGGTGAAGCTCATCATTGGGAGAAATCAATTCACGGCTAAGTATTCGGAAATAAACAAAGATGTTAAACACATGTGTCATATATGGATAAATAGATAGGACAGATGAATCATGGTGAATATTTAAAGGAGTAAAATGTAATTAGTTTTTGAAGAATAACGTTGATAAAGAAAAGCGGGAATTATTTATAACTCGACGTAATAATTTCCCGCGTAAATTATTTATAACTCGACGTAATAATTTCCCGCGTAAATTATTTATAACTCGACGTAATAATTTCCCGCGTAAATTATTTATAACTCGACGTAATAATTTCCCGCGTAAATTATTTATAACTCGACGTAATAATTTCCCGCGTAAATTATTTATAACTCGACGTAATAATTTCCCGCGTAAATTATTTATAACTCGACGTAATAATTTCCCGCGTAAATTATTTATAACTCGACGTAATAATTTCCCGCGTAAATTATTTATAACTCGACGTAATAATTTCCCGCGTAAATTATTTATAACTCGACGTAATAATTTCCCGCGTAAATTATTTATAACTCGACGTAATAATTTCCCGCGTAAATTATTTATAACTCGACGTAATAATTTCCCGCGTAAATTATTTATAACTCGACGTAATAATTTCCCGCGTAAATTATTTATAACTCGACGTAATAATTTCCCGCGTAAATTATTTATAACTCGACGTAATAATTTCCCGCGTAAATTATTTATAACTCGACGTAATAATTTCCCGCGTAAATTATTTATAACTCGACGTAATAATTTCCCGCGTAAATTATTTATAACTCGACGTAATAATTTCCCGCGTAAATTATTTATAACTCGACGTAATAATTTCCCGCGTAAATTATTTATAACTCGACGTAATAATTTCCCGCGTAAATTATTTATAACTCGACGTAATAATTTCCCGCGTAAATTATTTATAACTCGACGTAATAATTTCCCGCGTAAATTATTTATAACTCGACGTAATAATTTCCCGCGTAAATTATTTATAACTCGACGTAATAATTTCCCGCGTAAATTATTTATAACTCGACGTAATAATTTCCCGCGTAAATTATTTATAACTCGACGTAATAATTTCCCGCGTAAATTATTTATAACTCGACGTAATAATTTCCCGCGTAAATTATTTATAACTCGACGTAATAATTTCCCGCGTAAATTATTTATAACTCGACGTAATAATTTCCCGCGTAAATTATTTATAACTCGACGTAATAATTTCCCGCGTAAATTATTTATAACTCGACGTAATAATTTCCCGCGTAAATTATTTATAACTCGACGTAATAATTTCCCGCGTAAATTATTTATAACTCGACGTAATAATTTCCCGCGTAAATTATTTATAACTCGACGTAATAATTTCCCGCGTAAATTATTTATAACTCGACGTAATAATTTCCCGCGTAAATTATTTATAACTCGACGTAATAATTTCCCGCGTAAATTATTTATAACTCGACGTAATAATTTCCCGCGTAAATTATTTATAACTCGACGTAATAATTTCCCGCGTAAATTATTTATAACTCGACGTAATAATTTCCCGCGTAAATTATTTATAACTCGACGTAATAATTTCCCGCGTAAATTATTTATAACTCGACGTAATAATTTCCCGCGTAAATTATTTATAACTCGACGTAATAATTTCCCGCGTAAATTATTTATAACTCGACGTAATAATTTCCCGCGTAAATTATTTATAACTCGACGTAATAATTTCCCGCGTAAATTATTTATAACTCGGCGTAATAATTTCCCGCGTAAATTATTTATAACTCGACGTAATAATTTATCGCGTCAAATCCGCAACCACTTCGGATACAAGTTTGCAGATATGATTAAATGCGAACAATGTAAAATAGCAATGCAGATGCTTTGATAAGTCGTAATAAGAATCAACTAGAAACCCAGAATAGCAACCTTATTCTAAAACGAATAGAGCTATACTATAATATTAAAGTAAATACAGGTCACCCAATACATACCAGATGACCATGCACCCTACTTATCGTCAGGGAACTTGGTTGTCTGAAGTTCGGAGATTAACAGTCTTTATTATTACTTATTTAACTTGTGTAATAGTGTAGACGCTACATTCGCCTTCTGCAGGTATGCGCTTCACACACGACTAAAAGAATATCGATAATTGTGCGTTTTTTACGGGCCGACACGTCCCCAGGAGTGGACAAGATATGTTTTGATATTGAGTTACCATCTCTAGTTCGGTTACCAACCAAGGCTAGAAAGCCTTGTCAGTCCTGTTATTTAACCCATAGCTAAGAGAAGAAGACAGATTCATATCTTTCCCAGGGGCATTTGTGCGAAATTTGACGGAATTCGCCGATTTCATTTTCCGAGAGAGTAGTCGTTAAAATACCTCCACATCCACAACTTTTTTTTTTTCACTCATGATTCGAACGATATGAACTCCGAGTTGCCTCACATCTCCTTTGTGCTATATAATCCTTGAATATCATTTAGTACTTTGTACTCGTCAATATGTTCGTTGATTCATTCTTAGACATGTCAACGCTTCTGTCACAATTACTGTGTAAAAATCAGTAATAAATCGTAGGCAAGTCAACGCTTCTTCAGTTATTTAATGCCGAACTTTGTAAGTTGCCACGCAATGAGGATGAAATTCACTCTTCTCGGTTTGAGCATCTTTTGGAACACAAGTTCATCCCCAGGCCTGAAGTTGAATTCATATATACGAACCATAGCAACAGACGCTGGAAAAAAGGGCCGGCTCCTTATACCGACCCAGAATGGGTCTGAATCTTTCTACTATGCACTATCCTTACGAGAATTAGATCAGACCGAAAATTAACTATTGCTGCCATATCTGGGCTGGAGTTGCCCAACCATTGTCTTTCTATACTTGAATTCAAAATCGTTTACACGGACTTGTAGACGATGAATTAAATATAATTCTACAAACCTACCCCCACAGACACAACGTCCCAAGCCCCTTGCTACTCTATCGCTATTTCCATGGCAAATATTCTGCCAAGATATATTCCCAATTTCCACTTGTTCAGACTTTTATAGTTAGGATCACTTCCGTATTTTATTGGTAAGAAGGAAGTTCCAATCTGATAGCTTCTTTCCAAGAACCGCTACTTTATGGAATAAACCCCCGAAATGTATTCACTCTGCACTTACTTCCCCCTCTTATATCTATACAACCTCATTTAGCATCCCTTTACCTCTCGACTCTTGTGTTTTGCATTGGTTGAAAATTTAGTAAGAAAACTAGCAATTCAGACTATCTTGTGTAAACATTAACCTACACAGAGGAGCCTCTCATCAACTGGAATAGAGGTCATATATTTTAGTGTCAGTTTATGCCCATAGCTATAACGCTCCATTCTAAAGAACATATGTAAGCATGTAATTTCAAGCTAATATTTAAATTCGTCAGGTTAGAGAGCAAAGTCTTCTTCCCTGCTTTATGATCGATGTGAATTAACAGTAACTATTACACCATAATATCTACGATCTTATCGGCTCTTTTAGACGAAACAGTGAAACTTAAATTTGAGATATAATTTCTTTAGAATATTATCCATGAAATAAGCTAAGCTCCTTTTTTTCCATGAAATAAATTATCCATGAAATAAGCTAAGCTCTTTTTTCCCCCAGAATAAAAAAACGGTAATGATACTAATATTATTCAGTAATAGACCGAAATCGTCATTTTGTGATCTATGTCCAAGCCGCCTAAATAATGCATAAACATGAAAACTGTATTGCATTTAGCTAAATCCAATGAAAGTGCCAATTTGAGCTTCGTCCAGTGTTGATCTTATCTTCATTTACTGTTTATCGAAATATTCATGAATGTGAATATTTAATTATATTACAAACTATCAACAATCGATTTTACCCTTCGTTTGCAACGACTCAAAAATCCATGGCCACAAACTAGCCTTATCTTTGAACTACAAAATTTGTTCACGTTATCGCTTCGTTCTACCTCCCGCCATCTATTCATGTATTCTCTCAATGACATTCACTGCTGAAAACGAGCGTCACATAAGACAGACGATGGGTTTCTTATCAGCAACCATTTTATGCATTTAATCACAACTCATGCCGACTAAATTGAAATTCTGCTTTTAAAGGGTAATATTACGAGACTAATCATTATTTTTTTTTTAATTCTTAGTCCATAAATTGAAATGTATTGTTTAACTTTGATTATTATCGGTTCGTTTGTTACTTTTGTACTGGCTAGTATTGTTTGAGTGGTAAATTGCTAATGGGCACCAAACAATCGCGATTGAATCAGACGATATTGGCAGCCATTTTGGCTGAACTGACAGTTGACTTCGCTATCAGTTCATCGTGAAAATGGGGACAGCACGTGTGTTGAATGACGAGAAGAAAAAGGAAAAGTAAGCTTTAAAAAAAAAGTAGAAAGAACGCTGATAAAAATCATATTGGATGTGAAGCAGTACGTATTTAACAATAAGGCGAATACTGGACATTTTTGTTAGCCGCGATACGGTGTTACCTGTTTGGCTGATTGATCTCTTATGGCTGCGGCTGTCCTTTTTAAGGCAAAGTTATTAGGCTTGACATTAAAGAAAAAAAACCGCAGATATACTGTAAAGACGGGTAATGAACTGTTGAGGCGCACAAGCATGTGTATAAGAAAGAGTATGTGGTCAACATATACAGTGCCAATAGAGATTAAATATGCGAAGTGAGAGGAGAAAAAAGGACATTTTTGCACATACGCATAAGCGGGCAACATATTCAAAGGTTTGATTGATTGATTGATTTTCTACGGGTTATCAACCCTTTGAAGGTTATTTAAAGGCAGAAAATATTTTTTAGTTTGTAATAATTTTTTTTAGATAATAATGATTTGTTGATACAAGTTTTACTAATTAACCCATAGCTAGGGGCAGAAGTGGTGGATTCATACCTTTTTCAAGGGTATTTGCTTAAATAGGTTTTTATACCAGAAATACTTTGTAATAAAAAAATTATTACTAGCAATAAACTTTGAAGGAAAAATTATTATTAGCAATACTTTTAAAAATATACCAGTAATACAAACATCTATACATTCTTAAGAAATTGGATTATACTAAAAGATATGGTTCAAATATATATGTATACATACACACCTTTTTTTCCAAATTATCGCTATGAACTTATTTGAAAAATGTTGTTGCATTAAATGACCCATTAAGGTTGATATGCCATAAAACAAAACAACCAACCTTTGAAATATGTTGCCCGCTTCCTCTGTCACGTAGAAAACGAATCAATCAAATTGCACCTTTTCCCAATCACCATATTACTCAGTGGCAGTGCGTTAGCAAGCGTATATCTGATATTTTGGGTACATTTCCCAAGTGATATTTCCTACATCTAGTTTGAAATAGAGAGTCTCAGAATTTTAGAATCGGTCTTTGTCCTAACCCCAATTATTTGTCAAGTTATGACGGTTCAACTTGAACATGTTTAAACATTTATTTTTATATGATTAGTTCCGGATAATTGCTTTTTCTGTTTATTTTTGCGAAGGAAGCCATTAGAATCTTGTTGAAATGAATATAAGTGACATACAGGCTTAACTTGACACCGTTTTAAAAAAGAAAATGACCTATATCAAGAGGATTTTGAGGCCCAACAACACGAAATTATCAAACTAAAACAATTTTTTTGGCATATTTTATCTACTTTTCTTTTTATCTCTGACTCCAAAACTTCGAACGCCGCTAACAATCTTTTTTCTCCTTTTTAGTAAAATTTCTCAAATATCAAAACAATTCAAAATCTGCAAAATTTCAGAAAACTGTTCTCGGGAATATATTTAAATTTTCATTTTAATTTATCATGATACCGTTTTGACACCATAGGCTTGGCACCAAATATCAGTTATCGACGTAAATATTATTATATTTATCGGAAAACCATTATCTAGACCTCTGTTTTTAGGGATACTGAATTCATTTTTGGCACTGGAAATCCTCCCTATGGATGTCTAAATGGGTTAAATGCAAAATTTAATTTCTTTTCTGGAATTCTGACTTTTTTCCTGCAGACCATGATTTATAATCCTGAAGACCAGTTTCTAAGAAACGCGATGATTTTGTTTTAATCTTACTGTTAAGTACAAATAACATTAATATAGTTCCATAATGAAGTTTAAAATCAATAAAAAACA
This sequence comes from Acanthosepion esculentum, assembly GCA_964036315.1. NCBI lineage: Eukaryota > Metazoa > Mollusca > Cephalopoda > Sepiida > Sepiidae > Acanthosepion > Acanthosepion esculentum. Next base: position 46,360,631 of record OZ038476.1, on the reverse strand, counting down.
AAAACAAAAGAAAAAGCTGTGTCTGCATGTTTGTACTGTGCGAGCCCCCTCTGTAATTTTTCTTCCAATAAAAAAAGGGAAAATCCTCATTGTATTAGAGTAACCGAAAAATTGTCTGGAACACTCCACTGACTTCCACGTACTTCAGAGGATTCCTGCCTTCTCTAGATTGAAACTATTGGATAGGTTGATAACCTCACTAAAATTCCTGCAGCCGCATCCAATAAATACAACTCACATATGGACAGCTGTGTCCACACATTTACACTAGCACCACGCAGACTACTTGTCCTGTTGCGTAGCTTCCGTTACTTAGGCGAATGTAGGAGATATACTTACATACCTAGACGGAGTAGTCTATGTGTATTACACACAGGGTGTGATCGATAAATTATCGTCTAAATTATGCAAAAATGAAAATAACACTGACATCTCATTTTAACAGATACATTTACCAAAATTACACAAAAACATCTTAAAACAGTAACGAATAAATGTATTCAATAAAATCGCCATTGGCTCCAACCAAGGCCTCTAGACGTTATTTGGAATCTCCCGGATCTCTTCTGGACGGTCTCCTTGATTAAGTTGATGAATGCTTGCCTTCAGTTCATCTTTGGTGTTACAAGGTGTTTTGTTGGTCCCTTCCTCAACTGTGCCACTCACATAATAATCAAGGGTGTTGTAGTCTGTGGAGTTAGGTGGCCAGATGTAAGGGATGATGTGGTCTCAGAAAATGTTTGACAGTCATGACGGGATACTCCGGCTTGTGTGGTATGGTGCAGAGTCCTGTTGCCCGACATAGGGTCTTCCATCAGCTACCCTCTTGACTCAGGTCAGTACTATCTCCGCAATGCACTTGATGTAGGCCTCTGTGTTGAGTCTGAAACCCCCACCAACAAATGCAGAAGCTCTATTCGTATCAGAACGATCAGAATGAATTTTCGAGCTCCCGTATCTTCATAATCACCATTAGACACATCCAACTTTTTTCCGAATTCTCTGCACTGTACTCATATTGACACTCTGAAATGTACTTATTAGAGCTTCCGGCGCGAATGCCAAGCAGTACAGAAAGCCGTTTCCAAATTTCTCGCTGAGTGAATTGCGTCATGGCGCTTTTTTTCTCACAGACGATGCCCAAATGACCCGACTATACTGTAGAGTTTGTTAAAATCAAAAACAATGAGCGAAATTTAAAAAAATACAAAATGGCGACAATTTACCCATCACACCCTGTATATGATAATAATAATAATACAAAGAACCCTAAAAATACACTGGCCGGAGACAAGAAAATAAGATAATAGTCAAGAAAAGAGAGAAGAAAGAATTTATGATGCAAAATGAAAAGGAAAAATGTATCAAGTGGCTTATTTAAAGCTGCACATTGCGTTTGTTTTCTTGTCGCTTCGCCGTTCAATTCCTTTTCTCTAGTATAGCGGATATCGGAGCAAAGTTTGGATCGGCATGCCAAGTTCAAATTCCGGCTGAAGTAGTAACGTTCTCTCTCGTCGAAATGCTCTTAGGAAAGGTAGCACTCAATATCCTCTCCCCGGACTCCCCAGCTATCAATATCTGATCAGACTAAGAGAAGAAAAACTGAATTCAAAGCCAAACTGAAGAGAGATGTGCTTCGTCAGGCCTAGACACACCCACATGCCGTACTAATGCGTTAGAGATTCGTAACCAATTTGAAATATTTTGATTTACCGATACACCGCCCCGGCATCTAATCACCATAAGTAGAATAATGTGTCTATGTCTCCGAGATGAGGTATTATGATTAATTACGTTATTTACATTATTCGAACTATTATCCTCATCTTCATTGCCATATTCATAACCTGAAAAGGGCTGGAGCGTACAAAGACCGAAACTTTGTGAATATGGCAATAAAGATGAGGATAACAGTCTGAATAATGTAAAAAGCAGAATAATAATGTTCATATGAGCAACTTCTTACTGGCCTTTTGCTTCTTGTCACTGCTGATTTATTCTGTTGCATAAGCAGTTCTGAAATAGATCAGCTCGTGGTCAAGGTTTCATGATTCGACGAGTTAATATATACAACTTGATTTCGTAGGAGATTGATGCTACCAAGTTATAAAATTCCTTGGTATTAACTACTGACACCAGTGATGTGTTCTAGGCGGGATCAGTGTTAAGGCACTTAAAAATGTCAGTTCTGACACGTGTTGTTTGTATTGTAGTATGACACTTTAGCGTTTACGTAATTGGTGGAAAAATACGTAGATCTGTTTCCAAATTCATCGCTGATAAGATTTTAGAGGCGAAAATTAGAGGTTAGTCTCCAATGAAAAGCGCTATTTACTTGTTAAATTGATAAGCCAGATGTTTTAAGTTTTCAATAGATTGTCCTGTTTGGGAAAAAGACGGTGTTAGCTTTAAGCTTTTTAACAAATATCGCGTCATTTCTATTGGGTCGAGGAAGCAAACTTCTAAGAAATTTTATTCTTTCTCTCTTATCTCCTCAATCCAGTTTCACTGCAGTTGGCTTGCGTTATTTCATTATAAAGATTGTTGATAATTTGTTAGTTGAATGTATGTCAAGGACAATAATTTAAGGTATGTAACAGTGGCCGAAATAAAATCGAATTTCGATTGTGAAACGATATCTGTGGTAGGGACACCCACATATAAGAAGGATGGCAAATTATTTTATCTCAATCAATTAAACAAAAAGGAATAAACCAATAGATAAATAAATGAAAAATTTTGGGGTCAAGTGACACTAGACCGGACGCCAAAAATTTCCGCTCGCAGTTTTATATAAACAGTCACAGTTAGGATCGAAAGTAGTTCCGGTAGAGATTTTACCAGATACAAGCTATGCGCAGAGAGTTCCGGGCTTCCCGTTAACGGGCGCACGCTGTCCATCGAGAGACAGTTGCTAGCTGCGCGTCATAATGTAAAGATGGGCAAATGGATAAAAGGAGAGTAAGTTCTCGTTGCTGAAGGTAAAAACTGATCTGTTAATCTGACACGACAAAAGTTGTCACAAGTGTCACTTACCTATCCGCCTAGACTTATGGCTTCCAAACTTTTTTCCTCTGGGCCGTATTTTCGGCATTAAAATTTGCTTGCGCTTCACTAAATTGTGATAAGAAGTACATTTAAAAATAAATAAAAAAACAGAGAGCGCTAAAGGGCGATAACCGCGGATTCGAAGTCAGAACGTTTTCATTGATAACTCTCTCCTCCAAGTTGCGGACCCTAGTTACTATATTCTTAATACTTGATATAATGCAAAAAAAAAAAAAAATATCACAATGATAAAATCGGTGAATATTTATAACTATTTACACTGGGATCCATGCATGCATTTACAAGTTATCGATAATAATATTTTATATTTTGAAATTATATTTATTTTTAGCATATGAATATTTTAAAAATTTTTTTTGATTTTCTTTCAGTCAGTCCGCCTCACCTGCTACCCTCATCCGCCGCACCTACGAAGCGCGCCACGCCTTTTGGAAATTACTGACCTAGACGGTGCAAGTGAATTGCTAGAATAAACAAATAACTATATAGGAAATAGGACTCCAGTCTTAAGTTCTCTGATTGGTGTTAATTACGATCTTTTGATTCGTTATGAACATACATTGGACTCCGCCCCCCAGTCTTCTTTTGCTAATCACCGTAAAGGAAAAGAGAGGCGCAGCGTGATGTTATTTGTCCGGTCGGTAAAAAGCTGAGAGTGGGGTCTGTTGTATGTTTACAATATTTATTACTATCGTTTAGGCGAGCCGATGTGCGTTATCACTGAAATTAGTAAATAGAAAAAAATTGACTATTCTGTTATAGGTATTTATCGATCTCCACACTGGGATAGGATGTGACACAAGGTCGGATTAATGTTAGGGTGAACATACGCGTACGTACGGTTCAAGGAAAAAACTACGCAATCTCTGCAACCACTGTCACGCTGGTGCTCGTATCCAGCAACCCAACCTCTTTACTTCAATGAGTGAGGTGATGCCGTAGTGTTCGACTCCCCGTGACCAGGATTATCTATAGTTTAAAAAGGAGAACAGTTACTAAGCTTTGATCCCAGTCTGGTGTAAATTCAAAATGAAATACGATCTGGTAGAGAAGAGCAATTATTGATTTATGAATAATGAACGCATAAACATGTTGGTACATGATCATTTACGACTTTCGGATATTATAATTACCATCATACCATTACCTCTATTTACATTGTTGTCCTCAACTTTATTGCCATATTCACGACTTTTCGACCGTTGTACGCCTCGGCCTTTTTCAGGTGATATTAGTTGTAATTTTTGTTTTGATTTGATTTGGTTTAGGGCATATCAACCTCAATGTCGACAAATTTTTTATTGCTGGTAATTTTTTTTCGAAAATGTATTTGTTAATATTTTTTCTTAAAAAAAATCTTTTTTTTTTTCAAAAATGTATTGCTGGTTATATATATATATATATATATATTTCTGGTATTAAAACCTATTTTTACACTTTCATAGTATTTTGACCTCAGTTTGGGGGTTAAATATTTGCACATAGCTCTGACCCTAACAAGTGCTAAGTCCCCCTCCTTCGGGGTCAGAGTGGACCTGGGAACACCAGCAATTAAGATCAGAGGCCCTGCTGTAATTTCGATCGAACACTTTATTTAGTCCACAGAGGTAGATTGTAATTCCACATACCATGCCTTTGTATATCTCTGTCTCCAAGGACACTCGGCCCAGTGGATAAAAGCGTTGGTTGAGTGATCCTAAAAGTGACTTGGCCCAAATAGTTGTGAGTCCAGTACCTGGACGCAGCATAGAGAACAAAAACTTGTACAGTTGAGCTACCAATGAGAATTAAGTGACACTGACATATCCAATGTCATGGCACATGGAATTATAAGAATCTACTTCCGTGGACTAAATAAAGGATTCATTTGGAAATTACAACTAATATCACCTGAAGAAGGCTGGGGCGTACAACGGCCGAAACGTTGTGAATATAGCAATAAAAATAAGGACAACAGTCCGAACAATGTAAATAGTTACAATACCTCATCTCAGAAATATAGACGGACATTGTTATGCCAGTAAAATATAAATTGTATAAAAGCTGTTCGAATGTTCTTTTTATCCGAGCACTTTCGGCTATACATTTAGCCATTTTCAAAATTATTAGATCGCATGAGAAATTGTATAAAAAAAAAACTAAATAAAAGCATCTTGTCTGTCGTATTCAATGAAATGTGCACACACACACACACACATATATATATTATATATATATATATATATATATATATATATATATACACACACACACACAAAGGGTCATTCAATAAATAAGGTGAATTTTTCGGTATAAGGACTTCTAATACAGATAGAAGCTTACTCTTTTTTTATTTTCTTTGGTTTACTCCTTTTTCACATGGATTTAATTTATTTTACAGATTAAAAAAAAACAGAGTTTTGGTGATTAACAAAAAATGGCCGACCAAGAAGCATGCTCCAGGATTGATCAGGGTCAGGTATCAAGTTTTTGGTTGCTGAAGGGTGCAAACCAGTAGACATTCATAGGAGAATGTCAACTGTGTATGGTGCCACATGTTTCAGCCAAAAAATGTCTACAAGTGGGCTAAATTGTTTAAAGAAGGACGGAGCAGTGTTGAAGATGAAGACAGGCCCGGGAGGCCTACAGAAGTGAGATCTCCTGAGGTGATCGAATCAGTCAATGACCTCATTCAGTCTGACAGAAGGGTGACAGTGGATGGCATTGCAAGGACTTTGAGCTTATCTGTTGGGACAGCACACAAAATTGTCCATGATGACCTTGGCTACTCGAAGGTCAGCTGCCGGTGGGTGCCAAAGATGCTTACTGCAGAGCACAAACAGAGGAGGGTCAAGTTGTCCCAGCAGTGTCTCTCCCGCTATGAGAAGGATGGTGATGAGTTTCTGAAGAAGGTGGTCACATGTGACGAGACATGGCTTTGGCACTATGAGCCTGGGTCCAAACGGCAGTCCATGGAGTGGAAGCACGTAGGCTCTCCAGTGAAGAAGAAGTTCAAGTCCCAGCGGTCCACGAGGAAGGTGATGCTCACCGTTTTTGGGGATATGCAAGGCCGAATCACCTTTTTTCATTCCTTGAGAAAGGAAGCACTGTGAACTACTGTGAACTGCTGAGGCAGGTCAAGAAAGACAAAGAACAAACGCAGGGGTCATCAGTCAGAAGGAGTAATCTTGCATCATGACAACCCAAGGCCTCACACAGCAGCCCAAACGGTGCAGACCATCAACGGGCTGGTCTTGGAACTGCTCCCTCATCCCCCTTACAGCCAAGACCTTGCCCATTCAGACTTTCACCTGTTTGGTCCCTTGAAAGCGTTCACGAGAGGCACGAAGTTTAAAAGTGACGATGAAGTCAAAAGTGTTGTGAGCGACTGGCTGAGACATCAGTCCAAAGATTTTGACGCTGAGGGAATACGGAAGCTTGTGCACAGATGGGAAAAGTGTGTGACAGTGCTGGGAAACTACGCTGAAAAATAAAAAACAAAGCAAGCTTCTATCTGTATTAGAAGTCCTTATACCGAAAAATTCACCTTATTTATTGAATGACCCTCGTGTGTGTGTGTGTGTGTATATATATATATATATATATATATATATATATATATATATATATATAGACGTACCGGCCTTGTACAAACACTGATCACGATTGATTAGGTTCTCCTTTCCAGAAACAGTATCTAAGGTCAGCTCAGAATAGTTGCAGTATAAACTATAGGTTGGATGTTTGGGTATTGGAGAAATACAAATTTGCTTGAGTGGATAATTGCAACAGAGACTAGCTATCCACCCTTGCAGATGGCCATATCGGAAACGAGTGTCTAATCTCCATACATAATATATTTTATTACTTAAATATTATTTTAATGGATAGCCATATTTGAGTAGATGTTCCGTTTGTTTATTAAACTGGATATTTACTTACTTACGTCTAGCGGCCTGATTACTAGAAAAATCTTATTAAAGAAAAGATTATCTGTCTGGCAGGATTCGAACTTGCTTCCCTCTCGTCAAGGGAAACTGTCGTTAGATCCGACGTTACACAGATTCAACCACGGAGTAGGCTGTCGTCGATCAAACAAAATATCGGATGAATAAATAAAATAAAATCCTTCAAATTATTAGAATGTTTACATTAGAATATGAAAGTGGGCAGAAATAAATGATTCCAGAGTTTGAGAATGATTAGGGTTTATAAGGCACTATTCGATTTTACTTGGTCCATACTACTTTAGATAGATATAGAACTAGATAGATATAGGACTAGATAGATAGATAGATAGAGGACTAGATAGATGACTAGATAGATAGATAGAGGACTAGATAGATAGATAGAGGACTAGATAGATAGATACGTATGCAAAAACAATACCCTGTCTGGTAGCAAAAGCTGTCGGTGACGCAAGGGGTAGCAGTACCGCCTTAACCACCGAAACTATGTTACCTCCCCTGGTTGGCGGCTGACGAGTGCAGGGTATTGCACGTGCTTCCACAAGTTGCATGTAGAGAAAAAGAACAGAATAGAGCTAAATAGCAAGCGCAAAAGTATTATGATAGAAATTAATCTTAACTACGACGGCACAATTTTTGTATCATTATAATATCAGCGCGTTTGTAGATTAAATTGTCTAATGAAAACAACGGCACTTAAAAAGAATGAAATTTCCTGAATTCCTATATGTATTCATTATACTCCATCTGTATCTACTTGCCTTGTGTATATTTCGAACTTTCAGTCATTATCTTTCTTTATTGCTACACACAAACAGTGCACTTACGATAGAAAAAACTCTACCCCATGTTATTTGACATAAATTACACCTTATGTTATACTTTTAGCAAATTGGAATATACAGGTTGACCCCAAAAAACGGGAACTTTTGAAGTGCGTATTGCCAGACATGAGCAAGTGGAAACACTGCGAGACAGTGACCTTGAGCAAGTACAACATTTCACCATTTTAGTAACGAGAATGAAATTCACAGTATCCCAGCTGAGATGTTGCAGCAGTCAATGAGGAATCTCAACAGCAGATTTCAAGAATGCATTCGTACAGGAGGACGCCATCTACAGGACGTAATTTTTAAAAAATTAAAATTCCATCATTGTTTCTTAAATGGCATGTTTTAAGGTTTCAATTACTATGAATTAAATATTTTCTTCCATCACTCTTGGTTTTATTGGATTGTTAAAAAGTCCCCGTTTTTTTTGGTCGCCCTGTACTTACCTTAACAAACCATTAATTATTTGGTGGTGTATATTCGAAGTCCGAAATATACAAAGAGTAATAATTATAGCCGAGCGATGAGAAACAATAAAAATTGTTTTTTTTTCGAAGTTCGGGTAAAACAACGATGAGCGTAAAAAATAAAATGTCGTTTAACATATATTTCGTTTTCTATAATCATTAAATAACGGCGCGAAAAGTGAAATCAGCGTGCCAAGTTCAAACTCCAGCCGATATTGTTGTGTTCAGTTTCGCATATCTTTCCTCCCGAGTCATTGGTATAGATTTGGTTGGCAATCACACTAAGAGAAATACAACTGAATTCAAACGTGCAATCGCACGGAGACAGGTAAAAAAGTCTAACGACACAGACAGTAAGTTGACGAAATTTAATGGTTAAAACAGCAAAAATGCTATGATCACCAGAGCGGAATCGATACACGACATCCTGGTCGGTCAAGATAACAATCACTAAGATATCGTAATTACTTCACAACATTTCTATACTGTACAGATGCCACGCGAAATTGACACGCTTACTGCTAAGGCTGACAAACAATAGAGAAAAAGTCAGCGAATAAACTCTATACAGCATAAAATTAAAGAGATGAAGAACTGGAAAGAAACAGCTGTAATTTTTAACGCAGAATTAAAAAAAAAAAAAAACAGGCTTAGAAAATTTAACCTATCGCTTCTCGGACTTTTGACCTGAGCTGCAATGACCAGCTAAAACAAGCTTTGTGCCGAAACTCGCGTAAGTGGGGGCTGAGTAAATTTTAACCATTGCCCGAGTGGAAACGCTCGGGTTCCCCGCGTTAAACAACTGATCTTATGCGGCATCTTAACACTAAACTGACCTTGTTACATTCTGCCAGCGTGGAGCGGCAAGAAAACAGTCCCTTCTCGGCGTTTTGGCTGGGATCCAAGTGTATTATTTGCCCTCGGGTGTATAAACTACATTTCAGTTGTGTGTAAATGAACAGAGCGCAAATGAAAAATATTATCGAGAGGAGCCCAGTCTCAGTAGTACCTCCTTCACTGCACTAAAGAGGTCACTCAGTTAAGTGCCACACGTGATACACGCTTGGGCGATCATGTATCTTTCGATATATGACTGACGAAGCAGAAGTAGGTTGCCGTTTCTTTCTGTGTTGCCAACCAAGGCTAAAGAACCCAGTCTGTCCTGCTATTTAAACCATATGGGGGAAGAAGATATGATTCATACCTTTCCCAATGGTATTTGTGCGTAAGTGAATATAACGAACGCGACTGGAATTCGAACTCGGCCCTCAGAGTTCTCATTCAGAGCTGATATTCATTAAACCACAACGCACATCCGTACCAAAGAGGGGGGATCAGTATTAATAACGATGCCAGCTCAACGGTTGCGCGGACTGGGCTATTTTTGGAACTGACCCCGAGTGCACGCGCTTCGGCTCCGCACATTAAACTGAACTTGCTTTGGACGGTTAAGATCAAAGTGTAGTGTATATTTTTTTATCAGCTTAATTTGATTCTCCCTCTCCCCACTTCTATCTTTCATTCTTTCGACTTTCAAAACGGAATAGTCCATTATTTATGAGATATTGGCAAGGCGTAACGGTCGTGCGAACTAACGAAAGGAGAAACGACCACAATTATAATAGGATATTAAGGAAATAAAAAGACAATAAAATATCCGTTGATAGGCGCGGCAAATTCTTCGGGCTCTAGAGACACCAGGTACGCATCTGTACGTGAGAGTGGTCAGATGTCAAAAACACATGCTAATCGTTTTCAAATTGCTCTGCTCTTCTCTTGTGTATAAGACATTATATTTCATTTTATCCCAGCTTCAACAAAAAAAAATCTAAGTATGTTATGATTTGCCAACAGTGAAGATGACGATTATAGTTAACCGTGTATTAATTCCTCACGCATACATTCTTGTGTCTAGACAGTTTAATGCTCTAACTAATACAAACAAGGTTATAGAATTGTTAGGAAAATGAAAACACTCGATTGCTTGTTAACAAAATGTTTACATCGAAACTAATGTGTGTTCTCTTAAGAATTTTAAAAACAGAATAGGAAAGACACAGTTATGCTGTTTAAAAAAAAACATCATGAAGACCTCAATATTCAGAAAAACGGTACTGTTAGCAGCGTTTCCGTTTATTGCAGAATACTATTTCAGTTCTGTAGTAAGTTATAATGCTGACATAAATTTAAGTCAGTCTTATGTTTATAGTTATCAACAGCCTCTAGGCGACAACATATAATTCTGCGTGTTCCTTCCTTTGCGCGTCCCTTGCCATTACCTCAGATAAATAATGGACCATTCGTGTGTGTGTGTGTGTGTGTGTGTGTGTGTACGCGCGAGAGAGAAAAGGATAACGCCTGCCCCAGTGAAATGGAGAAAAAATGTCAGTTTTCTAATCGTTTCCTTTTTAACCTCTTTAAATAAGTACTTTCATTCAAAATTCTGATTATTATTGCAATATTCTGTTAAAGTTGTTAAGCTCAAATATTTAGCGATGCAGTCGTGGGATTTCCAAGGGTATTTTATAATCGTAGAAACTGTAAGATCAATAAATGAAGAATCATGACTCCTCATATAATTAAAAAAAATAACTGTCTATATTTCTGAGATGAGGCATTATGTACACTATTTACATTATTCGGACTATTGTCCTCATCTGTGTCGCCATATTTATTACAACGTTTCGGCCGTTGTACGCTCCGACCTTCTTCAGGTGGTTGGAATGTCGAACTTAACCCTTTATTTCGCTCACTGGAGTAGACTGTTCTAGTTTCTCGTGCCATGTTTAATGGATGTCAGTTATCAGTTATCTCCTGTTAATTCCACTTTCCAAGTTCTCCACTGCCTGAACCGGGTATTGAGCTCACATTCTTTGGGTCCTGTCAATGGATCTAACCAACGCCTTTATCCACTGTGGCATGTGTCCTCAAGGTAGCTGTTAATAGACACACTTTTTGTCATTGTAGTTTTACACGAGCTTTAAAAAAAATAATGACAGCCAAAATTAATTAAGACAGACAACCTTGAAAATCATGAAAACACACTGCATTTCGAATATGCGTAAGAAAAGTATATATTTTAAGTACTAGCGTTCATATTTCCCAAACGATTAACTCTTTTCAATCAAAGCCAAACAATACAGTATGAAGATAAGATTAGTGACCAGAAGAAAATTTATCTCTCAAGGTATACACGTCATGCATAAAACATTCTTGAAATCACAGTGCACTTACGCACAAAAGTTTTGAAGTTAAGAAAACCTACAAATCAAAATTACCATGATCAATCGAACAGACGGAATTTTGATCTACTGCCACGTTAATACGTCATTGTAATGTTTATGTTAGAGACACGACGAAACACCATTAAAAAGAAAACGTTGACTTGCTATTCAATCACGTCACAACGATAGAAAGGTAATTGACAGAAATTATTATTTCGGACAGAACTACACACATTTTAGCGGGTGGTCTCCCCACTCTCCGAAACCACTAAGCTACACTATAATAGCAACTACGACTATTCCAGCTAGCACCATTTTGTAACGATGACATGAGCGCTATTTTTGGTGATGAGTGATTAAACCTTCTAGTATGATGTATTGTCTGTCTGCCTTGTTTTTTTTTTCCTTTTTTTAAGAGAATGATGACGCACTCTAGCGACACTTTAATCACCTGGCCCTCAAAACAAATAATCTATCATTAGTTACAAAATTGCGTTCAGGCCCATTTAATACCTGTGTAACGTCTACAGCCGCGGCGACAGCTGAAAACAAATGAATTTTCAACGAACCACATTACCTTCCTTATAGCTGGATATGCGTGTGTATTTTGAGCGAAAATGTCCGAGTAGTTCAGTCTGGATTTAAAAAATATCTTCTATACTTCGAAGTAATAAAGTATCAGGCATTGTAGCCCAAAGATTATACGATGACAGAAATAATTCAATACGATTGCTCATATTACATTTATTTTACTTTAAAGAACAATTAAATTAATCCATTAGTTTTATATGGCTTATCAGCTCATTGCGTGGTTATTTAATAGCAGAAAATATTTTTAGATAGTAAGATTATTTTTTTTAGATAATAAGGATTTAGTGCTACAAGTCTTACTAATTAACCAATATCTGGGGTGGGCGTAGAAGAGGTGGATTCGTACCCAAGGCGATATAACAAACCCAACTGGAATAGGAACTCGGCTCTCCGATTAACAATTTCGAGTCGTTATCCATTACACCACCCGCACATCCAAGCTTACAGCATCTGGTATTCTCAGGTGCTCACACATCTAGGTGCTAACCAGTCTCGACGTTGCTTAACTTTAGTGATCGTACGGGAACCGGTGTTTCAACGTGATATGGCCGTAAGCCAGAACAGAGGATGAGATGGGATGGGATATTCAACTACAGCGCACAAAGAAAGAAAGAGCATTATCAGGCAAGAAGATACTGTACAACTGTTCAAATTCGTATAATCTTTTCAATGTGCGAGCATTTTTCTTAACCTAAAAGTTCATATATACCTAACAATATGATTTTATATACTTATTATTGGCTTAACATTGCTCCATTACGTAATGAAATTTCATAGTCCATGAAACAGAGACGCAATATATATCTCATTACCATAGCGCTGAATTCAGGTTGTTCATACATTACTTTTGGTGTTTGAATCTGTTTATGTTATGTCCTACCAGCCATCTCTTTGTAAGTAGAAAGGGTGGTTGGTAGGATTAAAGGTCATTAGCCTGTAAGTGTTATATATCTTTATATAAAATTTGATCATTGCAGTTTACTTTTGGTTGCTATGCATGTTTCTCATCCTCGATTGAGCTATAACGAGAGACGACCGATAAACCGGTTTAGCTGTATTTTTTGTTAATTATGTTGCATTTCGATATTACCACTTTACGGTAATGTTATTCCTGTTTACCCCCTTTTATATTATTAGATTTTCTTGTTTTAAAATGTCCGTTTTTATTGCTTAAATATTTTGTACACCTGCAAAAATATTTCAATACATTATTTTTTATTTCTTTCGTTTCATGTTAAAGAGAATGATTGTATATGAATTTATTAAAAATTATAAAATATAATTAAAGTAAAAGAATCCCTAGCGTGAAACATGTAAAGCTGTCAGTTTATTTCTTGTAAAATGATTATATATATATATATATATATATATATAAAATTTTCAGATGCACAAAAACAATTTACTCACTACAAAGATGCAACCTTGTTTCGGTGCATTTAGTTGTACCTCGACTGGTGAGAACCAAAAATTTTAATAAATAATTATTGCTTTACTCTCGGTATCGAGCCCTCGTTTGAGTTAATGCTGTGAACTTTAGAATCTATATATTATTTTCGTTCTTATTGCATTGATTATATATATATATATATATATATATATATATATATAAAATCATAAACAACAAATAACGATGACGTTCAACACATGCACATGTGCGTACACAGACACAAAAAGAGAAAAACAAAAATCAACCTAACACCGATAAATAGCGTACAAATTATTTTTTAATTTCGTATAAAAATAACAAAAATGAGAAAATCTGCTGTCAATTACTGAAACCTCCTGATGAGTTGATCGAACGATTACAAAAAGTTTCTTCTACGAAACTCTGGAGTCGGGTGCTGAATATAACATCAATCAGCTAAGTGACAAATTTTATATTTGTATTAATCCTTCCTCTCTATAAATGTAAGGTATTTAAGAAAAATTGATATAATTTCTTAATCTAATTTCGTAACCGATTTTTGTTCAAATGATCTCAGTTTTAACAGAATTGAAGAAATAACTCTAAATTCTATGTTTTCTGTTTCTTTTCGGATATAGAAATACCATTCGATAGAAAAGAAAAGGCGTTTTGTGTGTTAGAGTACGCTCGAACATAATTGAACAAGACTTTCGATTTTTTTTCTCTGGGGCGATGCGTAAGGTATGGCATATGTCCTCACTCCTGCTATAAGCCCAGAGCAATACAAGCAGAGAATCACTGCCGCAGTGGAGACTGTTATCCAAGATATGCTGTAACGTGTTTGGCAGAAGCAGGCCTACCAACTTGACGTGTGCCGTGTCATAGGCGGTGCGCATATTGAAAACTTGTGAAATCGTTCATGAAATTCACATAGCTTAGAATTTCTCATTGAAATTTTGATCAATATTATTTTGCTAACAATAAGCCTTCTTAGTTTCATTTGCCTAGACTATGTAGTTACTCAGATATTTACATATATAATGAATACAAATGTTTTTGAAACACCCTGTATTGAAATATATATATATTGAAACGCCCAGTATATATATATAAGAAATATATTTTTAAGGTGTGGTATATTTATGCGATAAGATGCTCAATATCAGAAATAGAGCGTATGTAACTATGAAAATAAAAGTGAACATTGAAGTCAACACTTAGAGGCGACAGGCTGTTTCATGCTAGACGTCTAGTATGAAACAGCCTGTTGCCTCTGAGTGTTGACTTCAATGTTCACTTTATATATATATATATATATATATATATATATATATATATATATATATATATATATATATATATATTACAACTGGAATTAAGATCTTTTCTCTGTTTAATGAAAATAAATATTGAGCGGTCTTTTGTGAGTCAGTTTTAAAATATTTCAAATTTTCTGTCATGTTAATAGAATTAGCCTGGATTATACCAACGGATTACTACCTCTGCGTGCATATATATATATATATATATATTCGATTCTCGGTCGAATTCGACGTATGGGGGTCAAGCAGATCTAGGAACTGACAGCCCGACACCAGCATATGAGTTTTGATTATAGTGGTGAAGGTTTTTTTTTTTTTTTGAAGGGCCGAATAGAAAGACCTGGTACACACGGTCCCCAAACGACCCTCCGCAGGTTTTGAATTCAGAGTTGTCCTTCCAGTTGCCATCCAATAATCCAGCCGGTCCTGCTATTTACCCATAGCTGGAGGGAGAAGGGTATTAAGCACATAAGTGAATGTAATGGATTCGACTGGAATTTGAGCACGGCTCTCCGATTCCTCAATCCAAGCAGCTTGGGTTGAGGAATCGGGCTGGTGTCGGGCTGTCAGTTCCTAGATCTGCTTGACCCCCATACGTCGAATATATATATATATATATATATATATATATATATATATAATTGGTGTATACGGAATAAATTCTAAAAACCAAAGAATACTATACTTAAAAGAGTGCTCAACACAGAGTAAAGCAAATGTAATGTATTATAACCTAATTGTGTATATTTTGTCTTTTGCAAGATTTCATTCTCCCCTGCCCATATCACCACTTCAAATGTATCTAAGTTGTAGTGATGTTTTATGTCCCCATTAGATTAGCGTTTTTTCTAACTGATATTTGGTGTTTTCAATTAAAACAAAATAAAATATGGATTTTTTTTTCAGTTTTTTCTTTAAACAATTTTATTATATTTTAAACTTAGTACAGACTCGATTTAAAATTGAAAATTTTTAATTTTATCGTAAAACCTAATATTAATCAGAAAGATTTCTATTGTAGTCTAAACCTAACATTAAGGCATTAATAATTATAAACAAGGTTTGTTGTCAAGTTTTTTGAATTCTCATATACTTGTAATTTGATTGGTCATTGCAGCTTATGTAACAGCGTTTCCCCTATCGAGGTGTGTTTGGTTGATTTGACCCTTTTAAAACTTTATTCTACATACAACACTATCACTTGATAAGACACCAGAAGTGTTGAAACAAAATGGCTATTTTTGTAGTGATTTTATAACATAATGCAGTTATAATTTTCGAATATCTCTCAGAAGACCAAATATATCTATGATTTTCAAATGATAATAACTAGACATTAAATTTAAATTTTAATTTATCCCCCATTTTCTCTGACTCATTTTTTATAAAGAATTTTATTTATCCGTGATCTTGCCTTCTCAGCATGGCATTATGCCGAATCACCCGTCAAATATTCTTTTGAAACGTGTGTCAAATCAAATTTCATATGTTTTGTTCAAATGGGAATAAAATATTATTTAATTTAATATCCCAGAATCGTTGACTAAAGATAAGAAAATTTAGAGTAACAAAACTTTTGATAGCTTATAATGACATTTGTTAAATTAATTAAATATTTTCTTCATTTTTTACAATACAGAGATGTTGTTTATCTACTAGCAGATTAATCACCAGTATTGTCAGGATTATTAATGCATCGTCTAGTGTTTTTTTTACGGTTTATCAACCTTAATATTTTATTTAATGCCGACAAGAGTTTTACAATAGATTCGTATGAACAGAATATGTATTCTTTGTAAGAAATAAAACTGTAGATCGGGCTTCATTGATGCATTTTGTAAAGAGGTTTTTGTCGAGAGTCAAATGTATTGCTGGTAATATTTTTTTTCAAAAATGTATTGCTGGTAGTTTTACTATAAAAATCTATTATATTTTCATGGCGTTTTGACCCCAGTTTGTGGGTAAGTATTTGGCTATAGCTGGGACCCTAAAAAATGCTGTCACACGGAGTCAGGGTAGACCTGGGAACAACAGGAATTAATAGTTGGTTCCACGCACCTTAAAGCCTCTCGATCAGAGGCTTTTGCTGCCGGATGTAGCTTATAGTCATACCCAGGAAGATTGATGTATGGATAAATTATACAAATCTACATGTGTTTAACACGTCGCCGGGCACACAGACATTACACTGATACTAAAACGGGGGAGAAAAATATATTCGGCCAAATACTTTGTGATATTTAAATTCAGACTGACGACTCTATGCAAATAGCATGACCAAAGAATGAAGGCGAAACCGAGGAAAATATTGAGACTTCGTCTGGAATTTTAAATTTGGATGAAAATAATGGTCGTCCCCATAATCGTAAAAGCACCGAGAAAAATCATTTTTTAATCATTTCGCCCCAAGCAAATCGACAATGCTACTAGGAAGCATTGCAGTTACCGAGAATGAAAGAGAATGAGAAGATTTTACTGGGGGGGGGGGAAGTGAAGAAAAGGACAATACATGAACAGGATTCAGGAAGACGGAAGATGGCAACCGACATTGCAATTTAATCTTTTGAAGATTATATGTGGCTGGAAAGAAAGAAACCGGAAGAGAGTTCCACGGGCGAGAAAAGCAACTATTAGAATAGAACTGACGGTTGTATGTAACTCATTCAACAGCAAAATGATGAGACCTAATTGCCCATCTAGTATAGCACACTTAAGGTACTAAGGAGAAAAGCTCATCAGAACAATTACCATGAAAATAGTTGTAGAAAAGACAGAGGGAAGCTACGTCACGTAGGTGAGAAAGTCACTGAAATCGAGATGCCAGGTCAGGATCGATTACATTACAGACCATTCTTTGAATTTTGTCAAGAATCTCGAGATATGTAGTAGGAACACCAGACCAAATATGGCAGCAGTATTCAATGTACGGGCGAATGGTAGATTTATTCACATGCAAGGGGGATGCTGATGAAGAAAATAGTCTCTCACGACACGGCGAACTAACTTCCCTAACGATAGTCGTAGCAAGTGCTCTAATATAATCCATTTCATGTCAGTAGAAAAAAACCAGAAGAAATTCAAGCTACGTCACTGTTACATATTGTTAGAATATTGAATAGGCGATTCGAATGTTCTATATCCCCTTGGTGGGGGTGGTCTTGAGCGATGGTATCGATTCAATAATAATATTGCCGCCTTCTTTCACAGCCGGTGATCGCTAGTTGTTTTAGTTCGGAGATAAAAGACCTCAACAAAGGGTATTTTAAACTTAACTAGTTTATTGATCGTGTCGACGTGTACACTTCTAACTAGCCAGTTGGATTACTCCCCCATCACACTGGGAAACCGCTTCTAGACACGACAGAGAACACATACAGTCTTCGACGATTAAGCAAAGACTCTGAAAAACCTTTCTCTATCATTCCCACGCTAGTTCAGCCAATCAAAATCGAATTCCTTTGTTTTGTCTTGTATGTGACCTCAAAAGGTCAAACTAAGGTAAATCAGAGCAGAAATACAATTCTCTAAAAAATAATAGTTTGCTAAACTATTATTTAACACTAAGAGGCTTGTTACAATCAAGTCTCCATCAGAGGTCGCTGATGAGGATAGACATAAAATAATTAGAGAAATTTACTATGCTTCAAAATATCCTTGATATTTACATAGCATAGCTTAGTGCGGCACCAGACCGTGTCGGGTTTACGATTAGTGCGGCACCAGACCGTGTCGGGTTTACGATCAGTGAGGCACCAGACCGTGTCGGGTTTACGATCAGTGAGGCACCAGACAATGTCCGGGTTAGGATCAGAGCGGTATCAGACCGTGTCGGCTTTAGGATCAATATGACACCAGGCCATGTTTCCTTTAGGATTATTACGGCACAAGACTATATCGGATGTAGATTTAGTGGAGCACCAGACCATATTGTGTTTAGGATTGTGCTGCGTTAATTTTACACTTACATGAATTCTCAGATCAATAGTTAAAAATGTCATCAAGCGAACGAATCGTTATATCTTAAAGATCACACTCCTTCATCAACCCCCATAGCCTGGTGCTATAGATTAAAAAAACAAAAAAACATTACGAAATAACAAAAATGCCATCATTTGAAGACTTCCAAAAGCGGCAACAACTAAAATAGATAGCACATGTAACTAGATGTAAAAATAATGCTATACTCAAGATCTTGACTATCTACATTACTTCAAATAAAATCTTAAGGACCCCCACACCATCGTTACTAGAAAGAGCGATAACAGTCAGTGAACTTTTGAAGCCCATTTTCCTGAAAAACTGTTTTAAGAGGAATTTTTTAAAATTTCAACCGACAGTAACGCTATCTGGTTAATGATGCCGAATATTTCCTGATAAAGAAACGGCTATTCTCACCATTCCTATTCTACCTCGAAAAGCTATATTCCAAATATTGGCCTTTACCTGGAATATGACCCCTGCAACAGGTATCAGTACTAAATGGATAACTATGGGAGAATACGATATATAAATTCTATATATCAAGCAAATGGTGGGTAGTTGAATGACAAAAATGGAAAAAAATTCAATGTGGTGCGTTACGTCCTTCCAAAGGACATCGCCAGAGAAAAATAATATTTTACTTGATGGGATTATATATATATAATCCCATCAAGTAAATGTTTGCGAAAGGAATTCGCCATTTTATATCATTAACTTTACTAATCTACTTTTTGTATGAATGATTCATTGTAATATAAATTGAACTGCACCACATATTTGATTTTAAAGAACTGATCCGACGTGCAAATTTTCGGGATAACAACAGAGACATTACTTTATTTATTGAACAATTTAGTTCATACCACATTGACTGATAAATTCCTACAACAAAAAAATTGTCAAATTACCATATTAGTAAAAAAACGCACACTCTTAAATTTTCAAAAAATTCAACCTTAGCGTTGCGACTGCACGCTCCAAAAGTTTGTATCCGTTAACAATAACTCATTTAAAAAAAAACATATTTCGAAGCGCATTTAATCTTTTCGTCCTTGATACTACCTAAATTTTACTAAAAACACAATAATTTCCATGCCTGAGGATGACTGAATGTACAGTTGAATGTACTTGCGTATTAAAAAAAAGACTTTATACAGCTTATAATTATTAAAAACAAGGATCATAATATTCATCAAGTGATTTATAGGTTAATGCAACTTTAAAATTTTGTTTGCAAAAGGATTTCGCTATTTTATATCATTAACTTTACTAATCTACTTTTCGTATGAATGATTCATTGTAATTATATATATATATATATATATATATATATATATATATATATATATATATATATATGGGATAGAGAAGGAAATACAGACAAACGTTGGTTCTAATTATGCATGATGAGAAACGCTGAAAACATAGGGATACTTAAATTTAAATTTCTGGCTTCCGACGTGTCTAACCGAACTCATTCAGTTCCCTAACATTTCTGTTACGGATTTTATTGCTGATGTTTTGAATATTTCAAATTGGCAGGAGAAACTGTAGTTACATCCGACGTGCGTTAGACATTCTCAGGCGCGAAATGCGTTGATGAACAAGTAAATCTGAATAGTGCCTCATAAACGCAAATCATACCTAGATTCTCGAAGCATTTATACCTGCACAGTTTCGTATCCGAACGTAAACAAAACAGTTTCTAAAGAAGTGATGAATTTTTATTCGTTAATCCGAAAGGTTTTATTACGTAAACGTTATTCAAGCCGGTAAACAAAATAAATATATACTGTTTAATAAATAAACAGAGCCTCTGCTCAAAGATGGCTCTCCACTAAAAATAACATCGGATTAATAAATTAAAAAAATCATTACTTCTTTAGGAATTACTTTGTTTACGTTAGAATACGAAACTGAGCAGATATGAACGTTTCGTATGTTTTAGAAAGATTTGCGTTTAAAAGGTACATATTCTAAGTTGTTGTTGTTGCGGTCGTTTTATTAAGAAAACAGGGAGTAAATTTACCGTGACTCAGAAATTAGTATAATTTCGCCTTAATAATTTTTTTTCACTTTTAAATAAAGCCGAAATAAAATTAAAATTAAATAAACAAGTCAGTCACAAACCAAACACTATGCTTCATATTATCTTGACACATTACAGAATTTAAAGTCTAAATTTTTTTATGCCAAAGTAAATTAAAGATTTCGAAGTTTAAGCTATCTCATCTTGGAAGATTGCTGTAGCAATTATTTATGGTACTCTCTGCTATTTAAGCACCAGTAAGTCAGTTATGTGCCATTCGAGAAACGGCAGGGTTCGCTCCGTTTGCTTTTGCGCAAATGAATCCATACTATTTTTTAAAAAATCATTTTACCTCAAGCAAGATGATAAAACCGCTAAGATACGCGGGATTACCGAGTATGAAAGAATAAATAAGAAACATCATTAAGGGGCGATAACAATAAAAGAAGAGGAATCAAGAAGATAGTATATTGACTTTTATTTGAAAGCTTTGAAGATCAAATCTGGCTGGAATGCAAGAAGCGAAAGATATTTTCACGGGCGAGAAGCGATAGTAACGAAACTGTTAGCATAAAACTTATGGTTACATCTAGCCATTTCAACTGTAAAATGATGAGACATTGTTGCCAATCTAATCAGTCAGTTATGTGCCATGCGTGATGCAAGCTTAAGCGATCATATATCTTTCGATAGATAACTGGCGAGTCAGATATTTTTCTCGCAGTAGGTTGCCATTTCTTTCTGCTGTAGACCAGTTGCCATCCAAGGCTATAGAACCCGGTCTGTCCTGCTATTTACCCATAGCGAGGGAGGGAGAAGATGAGGATTCATACATTTCCCAAGGTTATTAGCAAGTAAGTGAATGCAATGGATTCGACTGGAATTCGAACTCGGCTCTCCGATTCCTCAATCCGAGCCGCTATCCATTACTCCACCGTGCCACCAGGGCCTCAAAATTATGAAGAGGTGTTGAAAATTTCTCGGCCCGACCCACTTTCCAAAAGTCAACATGACGATGGGCAAACGTCAGAGAACTAATTATGGGAAGTTGGTCACAGGAAAAAAAAAACTTAGTGGCAAGCTAATATAATTTTGATAGAGTTGTGGATATACTCACATATATTTGTGACTAACTTTTCAACATATATTTACTCAGCATCTTCGTTTCATCCAGAGAAATACCATTGGGACATCCTATGTGGATGAAACCCTAACACTGTTTTTCTACTTATTGTTTCACGATAAGTACTCACACCATTACTTTACTGGCTCTAATAATAATTTCTGGTTTTGTGATAACTTACCGGTTTAATTTACTAAAAGCGGAAATTAGTAGAAAGGGCATATTTTGGCGACGGAGGGAATACGAACAACGTCAGACCGGATACATAATCGCCTCACATGGGAAAAATGGACTTGGAACCAGACTCAGACATAATATAGGTACTGAGCTGTACTAATAAATATCATATTTTAGTAAGAGTAGGCCAGTAATATATTTTTCAAGAGGAGGCTGACATTGGAGAACTGAAACGAAAGGTTTTCAGCGGGTAATTCTTATCTTTTCTCCCAGTTTATATTGAGCCTTGTTGGTTGAAACTTATGGATTCAGATACATAAATTTTACATACTTAGGAAGCGAAATGCATTCTACTGAAAAGGATATGAAAATTAGTATACCTAAAGCCTGGACCGTCTGGAATAACATGGATCTAATCGACCAGACAACTTCAAACGGAGTTTCTTTCGCGCAACTATAGAGGTGGTTTTAAGGTATGGTCCCACTGCTCGGACATTAACTAAAACCTCGAGGCTCAGCTAGATGGAACCTACACTCAGATACCGAGATATACTTAACATCACTTGGAGACGATATTCAACTAAATCAATGCTCAATGAACCCATCCCTGATATTTTCACAATCTTACGTGAACGCAGAATACGCTAGGCAGGACACTGCTGGCAGACAAAACAAGAACTCGCGAGTGTAGCAACAGCGATGAGTCTAGGGCAAAATAGCTAAAGAGGGCCCATCCTTCCTCAGAATGGTATTGAATTCTAAGTTTGACTTTCTCAAACTAGTTGCTGCTCAAGACTAGAAATTCCAGTCTGTCCTGCTGTTTAAACTCTAGATGGGGATATGGATGAGGGAAAAGAATATTTGGGCGAGAGCGACGACTTCGGCGGGAATTTAAACTCGGCACACCAATTGTACTACCACTACATTTCAAGCACGTCGAAATCGGTTATAGATTTGATGTTTCGTTCGACTGACCGTGTACAAAGGACAGCATTTGCAACAAAAACGATATATATTTGTTTGCGAAATGTTTTCACGATTTTATATCATTAACTTTACTAATCTACTTTTTGTATGAATGATTCATTGTAATATAAATTGAACTGCACCACATATTTGATTTAAAAGAACTGATCTGACATGCAAATTTTCGGGATAACTGAGACATTATTTATTGAACAATTTAGTTCATGCCACATTGACTGATAAACTCCTACAACAACAAAATTCTCAAATTACCATATTAGTAATAAACGCACTCTCTTACATTAAAAAAAAAAAAAAAAAAAAAAAAAAAAAAAAAAAAATCAACCTTAGCGTTGCGACTGCACACTGCAAAAGTTTGTATCCGTTAACAATAACACATTTCTAAAAAAACATATTTCGATTCGCATTTGATTTTTTCGTCTCTGATGCTACCTGGATTTTACTAAAAACAAAATAATTTCCATGCCTGAGGATGACTGAATGTACAGTTGAAAGTGCTTACAGAGTAAAAAAAAAGACCTTATACAGCTTGTAGTTATTATAAACAAGGATCATAACATTCATCGAGTGATTTATAGGTTAATGAAAGTTTAAAATTTTGTTTGCAAAAGGATTTCGCCATTTTATATCCTTAAGACTTTACTAATCTACTTTTTGTATGAATGATTCATTGTAATATATATATATATATATATATATAAAGGTTCATCTTTTCCAAGGCCCAGTGGCCACTCGAAGTAGAGGGTTACGTTCGAAGGCCATTTGTGTCTATAAGAGTGAGAGTTAACGGTTAACCAGAGCCTTGAACCAGTTGAGATTACAGTGATCGGGGGAACATCCTGTTGGAAGTCGGTCCACAGGGCAGTAGCTCGCCGGAAGAAGATGCTCGAGTGGAACGAACATCTCACCGAAGGATTACGGAGGGAATGTGGGTGGTTTGCTACTATGTAAGAGGGATGGCTTGTTCTTGCTTTGAAGGTTTGACTTAGCGGGAACATGGAATGTAGTTCGGCCGAGCACTTTTTTTGAGAATTATTTACTGATATAATTCCCACTATTTAAGCCATAAGAGGGGAGAAGGTGAATTTATACATTTTACAAGGTTATTTACGCGTAATTGTGTATAACGGACACGTCTTTACACCACCCACATATCCAAACTTACAGCATCTAGTATTCTCAAGCAGTCACCCATGTAGATGCTGACAAGGTCCAACGTTGCTTAACTTAGGTGTTAGTATGAGAAACTTTATTCAGCGTGATATAGCGGTAATCTTTCTTATAATTCTCACCGCTCTAGCCCCTTCATATATATATATATATATATATATATATATATATATATATATATAAAGCTTAAAAATTCACTCAATTTAATTTGGCATATGGCCAAACAGTGTAGTCGCACCACTAGGCGATGTGTAACAAGCATGTTTTTTTAGATATTCGCTTGTGTAATGAGTGCATTCTTCACTAAGTATCACGCTTACGACCCTGTGCTTGTAAAAGACTTTTTTTATGTGTCGGTTCCCTTCAAGACGTGGGTGATCATAGTTTTCCATAAATTTTTATCCTTTGTAGTTCTTCTCAACATCTTTTGTTTGTCTTTTCACCATTCTTCCCAGTCCCTCTTCTGCCAACCATTTACACAAGCTTTCCTTCAGCATGTCCTGTGAGTGTCAAATAATCTAAGCCCTCTTTCCTCATTTTGTGTCTTAGAAATTTCCACTGTGTTTTTCTGATTCTAATTATAAGTTTGATTTTGTTTTCCCATTTCCTTAAAACTTCTTTGTTACTTATCCAGACCATGGTATCCTCAACATCCTTCTGTAGAACCATATTTCTGTCGTCTCAGATCTCTTATTCACCTGTCAGTCTATTTTGCCGCATTCATGATACTACATAGCAGTTCAACTTTTTTCCTGTTTCTTAATACATTGCTTAGCTTTTTGTTGGAATCTTTCGCTATCCCAATGCGCCTTCAAATTTCGGCATTACATTTTATGTGTTCTGCAAAACACTTCCTATATATATAACTTTTTGTGATTGCTTTATTTTGGCATCTCCAATTTGTAGTCTCCATTTTGGGTTGGTTTTCTTGCTGACAACCATACATATTTTTCTTACACTTGATAGTTCGTCCTTCTCACTTTCCTTTACGACCTTCTGTAGGAGTTCCTGCACTTTACTTTTGAGCATATGATACCAATACTGTATCACTTGCATATCTTATGTTGTTGTATCTACTACTAATACATTCTAGTAGGACACCAAGTTCTGCTTAATGGTTAAGTTAATTATTTCTTTCTCGCTGGGACAGTGGTCAGTATTCAAGTTTTAGTAAAAGCCAATATTTCCAATGCTTTTCCACTCCCCAAATTCTAGTTAGAAGTCTGATGTAAGTTTTATTTTCTTCTTGCTGGTAAGCTTGGTAAATGGACATCTGTATAATAAATGTGAATGTCACTGTGTTACATCTATTCAACTTTACTCCTAGAGGCCGTAGCCCGACATATACGATTTTGGAATCAGGCCGAATCCGTGAGCAAAAAACATTCCGGGCCGGATTCGGACCCGCAATCGTGAAATTTTGGATTCCGAAGTTTTCATTACTGCGATTGCTTTCGACGATTTTTACCTGTTTTTTTTTAGCGACGAATTTTTTATACGACAACAATTTTAATAAATTATGAAATCCAGCAAAAGTCAGCCATAAAATAAAAATAATTGTTTGTACAGAAAGTAAGGACCTACGTACATCAAATTCTATTTAAATTATGTGGCAACAGAAGAATTATCAAAGATAAGCTTAAATATTAATTCAATACTTAAGTGGAGCGATCAATTCTGAGTTATTCTGTAGTTTATTGTTGTCTATCGCCTCTCCTCCTCCCTACCTATTGTGATGAAGGCCCACTCAGGAGTCATCCGCAGGAGCTAGTTTAAATGCTGACCGACAGGGCGGCTTTTCAGCTATTTTAGAATAACTTTGACAGGTTTTCAAAGATAAGGGATGCGGGTTTATGACGACATCTAGTTAGGTATTATAGTCTAACCGGTAAGGCGTTGACGCGTTCTGATAGAACCAGAAAGATATGAAGCGACTTTAAATTTCGCTGAAAACGTATTAGTGACTTGCGATGTACACGGTTTAATAATGGCAGTACAACAAATATAAAAAGGGACTGAGATGCCCGAAAAAAACTGGGCAAAATTTAAAGAAACATGAGCTTTGCGACAAGCCGAAGGAAACATGAGCTTTGCGACAAGCCGAAGGAAACATGAGCTTTGCGACAAGCCGAAGGAAACATGAGCTTTGCGACAAGCCGAAGGAAACATGACCTTTGCGACAAGCCGAAGGAAACATGACCTTTGCGACAAGCCGAAGGAAACATGACCTTTGCGACAAGCCGAAGGAAACATGACCTTTGCGACAAGCCGAAGGAAACATGACCTTTGCGACAAGCCGAAGGAAACATGACCTTTGCGACAAGCCGAAGGAAACATGACCTTTGCGACAAGCCGAAGGAAACATGACCTTTGCGACAAGCCGAAGGAAACATGACCTTTGCGACAAGCCGAAGGAAACATGACCTTTGCGACAAGCCGAAGGAAACATGACCTTTGCGACAAGCCGAAGGAAACATGACCTTTGCGACAAGCCGAAGGAAACATGACCTTTGCGACAAGCCGAAGGAAACATGACCTTTGCGACAAGCCGAAGGAAACATGAGCTTTGCGACAAGCCGAAGGAAACATGAGCTTTGCGACAAGCCGAAGGAAACATGAGCTTTGCGACAAGCCGAAGGAAACATGAGCTTTGGAATAAGCCAAAAGAAACATGAGCTTTGGAATAAGCCAAAAGAAACAGTCTCCTATCAATAATATTTCAATCTCACTGCACTCCGTATTAGTTTTTCCCCCTATGTGACCAAACAAAGTATAGTCCATGTTTGCATTACAAGAGTGAATTTATGGCTGGCTCTTCAAGCATTCTATTTGAGGTTAAGGGCACTAAAAATATGTCACTTGAAATTTAATTAAAATTCTCGTCCCAATAATTTTGCGTCAAAGAAGACAAGTAAAGATGTTACTTGTCTCATAAGACTTATTTTGTAAAAGTCAAAATATTTCAAGACTTTTAAAGATATTCACTTTCGGTGAATTTCATATCTTAAGAATGACAGCTTTGTTTGGAAACACATAAGGTTTGCTCGTAAAATGTTAATCTTTGAACTATGACAGTTAACGCTTCTTTACGTCGAGTTGGGCAACTTCTTTAGAGAACTGATTTCCAGTTTCACCCTTTAGATTGTTATTTGGTACATTAAAACTGTATTCTTAAAAAAATATACGTAAAATAAATAGGGAATTATCGAATTTAATGGTTTTTATCTTGCCACTATAAACAGTTGTAACATTTGA
>OZ038476.1:46315554-46328054 GCA_964036315.1 Acanthosepion esculentum | reverse complement strand
TCGATGAATTTAAAGTAAATTTCCATTTTATGAGAGTTCAAGCAAGGGAATAACGCAATGGAGACATCTAGAAAATATACAGCGTTTATGTTTAAGGAGACATAACTGACAGGTAAGTGCGATATTGCTTTGTAAAGGTTTGGAAAAAGACAGACCAGTTCATCGAACTTTGATGTTGAAGCTCTGAAGTCATTAGTAAGAAGTAGTCCATGGCAAAGTACTTGGCATTAGCAAATATGTTAAACACGTCACAATATATCATATGCTGACACTTAGAAAAGATAGGTGTAGTGAACAAAGCTGAATGTTTGGATTCCACACGCACTTAGCGAAATGAAGAAAGCAGATCTTTGATAAAACAAAAGGGAAGATAACATATGAAAGCAACACATAAGGCATTGCAGTTGAATATTAACACCACATTCATTTACTCAGGTATTTGTTGAATAGTAACAAGTCATTTCTTCATCAGATGTACACTTACCGGTTAATCTGCTAGTACCGGATTGATCCCACCTTTTACCTATAGAATCATATACATTCCTCTTTGCCTATATTTGACGATGCTCTGAAAACTCTCATTCGAAATTTGTGTCCATGTTGTTATAATGGCATTACAAATATCTTCTGGATTGATAGGCTGCATATCCAGGATTCGAATTTCCCTTTCCATCACATCCCGAAGGTGCTCTATGGCAATGAGATCCACTGTGGAGGCCGTTTTAACGTAAAAAAAAAAATTAAAAAAAAAAAAAATGTATTTCTTAAACCAATCTTCAACTACTTTCATTTTTGACACGGTGCGTTGTCCTGCTGGATGTAGTCACCGGAGGATGGGTTCACCGTAGTCATAAATTGAGGCAAGTGATCAGTCACAATAACTAAGTAGGCTGCAGCATTTAACAGTTTTTTTGTTGGTATAAAGAGTCCCCATGTCTCCTGAGAAAATATTTTCCATATTATTACGGCACGAATAACAACCTGTGCCGCTGATACAAGGCAGGTTGTCTCCATATGTTCATATTGTTTACACGAAATTTTGAATGTCGCAGCAGACAAGGTAAAGCTTTTCTAATCTTCTATTACCAGTTATTGTGACATATGTTCCACCCAATGTGATCTGCTGCTGCTTCAAGGTTCGAGGTTTTGTGCGTTTAAAGTCATTCGATGATATGCCTCTGTTGTAAATAGTGATTTTTGGAAGTGCTATTGCCTTTATGTCAGCTTGAACTGATCTGGTCATTCTATTCCGTCCGCTTTTATCAAAAAGGGATTTCCACCCACAAAATTTCCACTCACTGAAAATTCAGGCAGAACAGCAGTCTTTGAAATACTCATGCTCATCCGTCTGACACCAACGGACATGCTGCGTTTAAAGTCACTTAAATTCATTATTGTGTCCATAATAATGCATGAAATGAAATCCAGAAGGTCAATACGACCATTTTAAATCTAATATCTGATAAATTACAACCTCATTATTTGTCGATTGGAAACTACTGGTTCATATATATATATATATATATATATATATAAAAATACTTAAAAATTTCGCTCTCCGATCATTTCAGTTAAAATTATATCCAATGTCGGGTCTGCTATTGTATCAGGCGATATATTCCCTTGATTTACCTATCAGGCATAAATATAAATTTAAACCTGAATTAGTCTCATGATGAGAACTCTAGATCTCCAGCTCCAAAAACTGCAAAATATCTATTCCATATAACTTTCTCAAAAATGTCAACCTAAATTTCTTCATCACAGTTTGAGAAGAGATTCAAAGAATAAACCTTTCTTAGAAACCCTTGCTTCTTTGACTCGTTTTTATTCCAAAAGATAAAAGCCAGATCATTTTAAGTGTTGCTAATCAATTGACAAACTGCCCCAAAATTACAAAGAAAATTAACCGGTATTTTTAACCACTGTAAACCAAGCATGACTTTCTTCTGTGGCACGGTAAAGTGAAATGACTTCTAACCGATTGGGATTGTTTACAATGAAAAGGCTGAAGAGAAAGGAATATCAGGAATAAAAGTTGCCCATGAACGTTTGAATATCTGTTCTAAATGAAAATGCGGCGCTTGAAAGCAGCAAATTATTTTGGTAATTTAGCAAAGGTGGGAAAGATGTAAAGGAAACTCAGAAAGAGTAAATTTGTTATCATTTCATCCAAAAATTGTCTACACAAAATTCGATTCTCTTGTATTGAATAGAGATTAGTTTTGTTTAAGGAAGATTTCTTTATAACACGTTGCGATACCAACATCAAATCGGAACCTTTGTTTTTATTTTTATTTTTTTTTAATTCTGTATTTCAGGTTAGATTAACTTGTACAGCGAGAATTATCTTTAATTCTACCGGGGTTTATTGTCAACGGATCTCATCACAGTAATTTACATTCGATTGATAATACTATCTTTATGTAAAGTTCAAAGGAAAAAATAAGAATTAGATATTCAGTCTATGAAAGCAAGAAGAAAAGATTAACTCTAAGGTAGAATGTCAGGAAAAGATATTCAGTTACGCGTAAAAAGCAAGTGTGGAAATTCAACGACTTATTTTGTGTAGTTGCAAGTGTGACACAAATCCAAATGTACATAACTAAAACATGAAGTGAACAGATTACAAGGAAGGGGAAATACATAGATATCTATAACATATTGGGTTCATTATCCATAGTTATACAAAAATTGAATGCTAAGTTCGCACAGTTACTACTGATTACTAAACAAGTTTCGCAGGTCTTTGTTTGGTATATCTAGTCCCACTTGATGCCCTGTTGTTTGTGATTATGCTTGACTTAGTTAAGCTCAATGAATATCATCCATTGATAAAACAGAAATAGTAATTGTTGTGGGGCAGACCCCTTTTACACAAGATGGACTCGTCCAAAGTATACTTATACTGACAGAGAGAATACCTGCAGGTTGAGATACGTTGAGTCAGGGTGAGTGATACGGAGACAGTACACAGGGTGTTCACACACACAGACACACAGACAGACAGACAGACAGACACACAAGACAGACAGACAGACAGACAGACACAGAGAGAGAGAGAGAGTTACGGCTTCACTTACAGAGACTTGTACATATACATTCTACTAACCCGCATTCCTGGACTACTAATCTTCACTTCAAGTCTGCATTCTTACGTTTAATACACTTATTTTTCTATCTCAATTACTGGCGTTGTTTATTTATTTGTGCAGGATTCCATTCCCGGAATCCACAACAGTAATCTTAGCAGTTTCCTTGTGAGCAATTCTATAATCTGCCTAGCTAATACAGTGTGTGTGTGTGAGTGTGAGAGTGTGTGCGTGAGTGTGTGTGTGTGGTGCTGCGGATATCAGCACGGACAATGGAACCGGTATTCCGAGTTCAAATACTGAGTGAGCTTGTTACATTCACTCCAAAATATGCTCTTTAGAAAGATATGAATTCATTTTTCGTCCACTTCCCAACCGTTATAGGGTAAATAGCAGTGCCGATTGGTATCTCTATTCTTGGGAAAGTAGCCCGTCTTCTACGAGAAGAATAGCTTTGAATTATCATTATTATTATTATTATTATTTAAACCCCATCCAACACGTCATAGATCATCATAGTCGAGTATGGACAATTATACCCATGTCTGACAGACTTCGTGAAACCGAGAACTGAACATTTTGGAAAACTTATTCTGACATCTGTCCATATTTCTGAGGTATTGTAACTATTTACACTATTTACATTGTTTGAACTTTTGTCCTCACCTTTATTGTCATATTCACGACGTTCCGGCTGTTGTACGCTCCGGCCTTCTTCAAGTGTGTTATAAACCGTTCCTATGAACACTAATGGTAATGTTCCAATCCTCATAAATACGTTGGACATTATTGTAATTGGGGGTAATATGCTTAGTAGTCCACCACTAGCAGTGGTTTACCTCCTTCACGCCGCTGGCTAGCATTGTATTTTGTTGATGTTATAAAGATTACCATTTCATTTCCAGCCTCCGTTTTGCTTATTCCTCATTCAGTAACCCTTTCTAGCGTAAAACAAAGTGATATACGTTCGAACCGAACCATTTATTTTGTCCACCGAGGTAGATTGTTCTAGTTCTATGCCTTTTCTAGATATCTCCGTTTTAGTTCATTAATTCCTTTTAGCAACTCACTTTCAAAGTTTTTCTTCACCTCTGCTGCGGCCGGGTATTGAACTCACAACTCTTTGGATCAAGTCATGCTTTTATCCACAGGGCCAAC
Source organism: Acanthosepion esculentum (assembly GCA_964036315.1). Taxonomy (NCBI): domain Eukaryota; kingdom Metazoa; phylum Mollusca; class Cephalopoda; order Sepiida; family Sepiidae; genus Acanthosepion; species Acanthosepion esculentum. The sequence goes on along the minus strand of OZ038476.1, from coordinate 46,323,804 downwards.
TTATATTACCTGAAGAATGCCGGAGCGTATAACGACCGAAACGAAGTGAATATGTCAATAAAGATGAGAAGAATGCAGATAGTGTAAATATGTATTCTGACACGTTTCGCTGATCAAACAGCGTCATCAGAAAAACGAATTTAATTCCGATCAAAGCTAAATTGATGAGACAGAACATGATTCACATAAGTCATATGATCGCTGGATTATTATTTCTTTCGTGATTTTAAATGTATCGATTTTGTAAATTAGATTTTGATAATTTCAACTCCGGTTTATCTATATATTCATTTGTTTTAAAATTTTTCCTATAAATCCTACATTGTTTCAACACCAGTTTAGCAAGAACAGGTGAGGAATCTGGAGAAAAATAAACCAAAAACGGTCGTATATTAATAACAGTGATCTCGCAGACCATGGCACTTTTAATGCATTTTTGCCCGAGTGGATTATCCTCATCTTATATTTAAAATTGTCATCATTTATCGTCATAAATTATCTCCATCACTCTTTAACCATGAGAAACGGACAGAGAAAGTGTGTATGCATGTGTGTGGACACTAATCAACATTACATGGTTGCTGTCAGTTTCACCCATCAATACGATCTTCAAACCAAGAGACGCTACTCCTTTATCGAGTTGTGTATATAGATAACTGGGATAAAGTGAAGTTGAGCAAAGGTGAAAACCGGCCCTCCACAGTTTTTTTTTGTTTAGGGCTAAAGCTTAGGGTTATTTATGGTCATGACCTCTAGATTGCTGGCTTGTTTATACATACACACACACACACACTTCATTTATTTATTTATTTTATATATTTTTATTTGTTCCTAAGTTTTAGCATTTGGAATAAGGTAAGCACCTCCACTGAATTTTCGATGCCTAAGGTTTAAAATGATTTTTTTTTTTAAATGAAAAATCATTCTTGAAGCTTTCATTTTAGCTTTAATTGAAAGCTAACTGATTAAATTTACTATACTATACTTTACTATAGAAATTATATTAATTGTAATCTTTTTGGTCGCTTTCACAAACTCGGCCATTTTTGACACATTTTGACATTTGTAAACAAAAGTTAATTCTCGGTTTTAAAAATCTTCCAAAAATAAAATATACTTTTATGAAGCTTTATTCGAAGAATATTAACTGATTTAAAGTATAATTAATCTGATTTGAAAAAATATTTACTTTAATTTTAAAATAACAGAGAAATGGATTTTAAAAACAAACGGAGGCGATGATTACGCTCTTATCACCGTCGCTAGTCACTCGTAGTTCACTTAATAAGTGATGATAAAATCTGTCAAAACTTTTACTGTTGTTCTACGGAGAACATATCTGTTAAAAGATTTTTTTTTTAAAAATGACGGATGAGCGCCTTTTTTATATAATTCTTAAGTACTCAGAAATCTTTAAAATGTTGGAAAATATTCTCCGTAATTTGATTTTAGGAATGTTGAATTTAAAGTTACTATAGTCAACGCTTTTATTTTCTGATTATGTCGTGTATGGTCGACCATACTTTCAAACAAGGAAAATTTACGTAATATTTTATATTCATAAAAAAATAATTTACTGACACCATCTCTTCCAGTCAATGTACACGCCTCACTCGTCATTACCATTTTTTGTAACACTCTACATTAAATGGCTCTCAAGCCAGGATTCATTTTGGACAATAATCATCAAAGTATCATTACTTACCTGGAAAGCGAAGTCAAAAGCCACCATAAGTGTATGGTAAATCCTGCAGGCAATGATGCCGAAAGACCAGTTGAAGAAGTAAGTGTGTGTGAAAAGAGAATGTCCAAAGACGCCCCATAAAATCCCATTAATTGTATAATTAAGTAGGATTTTGTCTAACGGACGCATATTTCCAGTGCCAGATTTGGACATCAAGGTGATGAAGAGGAAAAGGTTTGGCACCGTCACCAAAATGCTAACGCCAATATGTAGTAAGTAATAGTTGAACTCTTGATCGGGTCGGCCGAGTTTATCCGAACCATATCGATTCCGTAAGCCATAGCTGGGATATTCAAATTCAAAGTCAGTCATCTGAAAAGAAAGAAAAAATAGTAAATCTGTTAGTAAAATTCCAATTGAAACAAGATAAAAAAAATCAAATACAAACTCGTAAATATGATATTGGTACTGACCACTTTATCCTTATGGCTCTCCACAACTTCATGCCCTTTTCCCGCCAATCATTTACACAAGGCATTTAAATAGGTTATTCAGTGCTCATATGTCTCTCTTGCGTTTCATATATCCTGTCAGTGTCAAATTTTCTAAGCCCTCTTTCATCTTTATGTGCCCTAGAAATTTCGACCGTCTCTTTCCGGTGTTCAGTATAAGTGTTCTTTCCGTTCCTATTTTCTCTAAAACTTCGGCATTTCTCCCATTTCCAGTATATGGTATTCTCAAAATCATTTTGTAGAACCTCATTTCAGTTGTCTCCGGATTCTTCTTCATCTGGGACGAGATTGTCCAGCATTACTGCTGTACAGGAGGACTGATATTACATAACAGTTCAGTATTCATTTCTTTCTTTTTAACCAGGTTTTCCTGTTGCTTAATACTTTATTTAGCCTTTGAAAGCTATCTCAATGCGCCTTCGTATTTCAGTATCACATTTCACATCCTTTGTTAAAACAGTTCCTAGATATTTAAATTTTGGGGGTTGCTCCATTTTGACATCTCCAATTTGTAATTCGCATGTTGGGCTCTTTTTTTTTTGCTGACAACAATAAATTCTGTCTTCTTGCAAATAATGTTTAGTCCTTTCTTCTCAATTTCATTTACAGAAACTCCTAAATAATAGTATTTTCCTGTTTCTGTGTGCTATTAACATTATATTAATTGCATATCTGATGTTGTTAAGATTATGGCCGCCAATAATGAACCCATTACAATTCTCTCAGAATCACCTCACCGTAAAGGTTGAATAAGTCTGGTGATAATACATACTTGGCTTAGATCTCTTTCTGTTTTTGTACATTTACTGAATTCATTTTTCTATATCAAGTTTACCTAACACTTCCAAAAGATTTTGCGAAGCATTTTATCAAACGCGTTTGAAAAATCTATAAAACATAGGTACTGTTGGAAAATGAAATAAAATCAATAAATGAAATGAGTCGTAGGGCACCACATGTATTGCAACCGGAGTAGAAGTGGCGTTTCTTGAGAAAGATAATCTGACGGAGTCCATCCCTCTACAGGCAGGATTTTTTAATTCAGGGTTACCTTCTCCTAGACAGACTGCCACCAAAGGTTATAGAAACCAGTCTGTCCTGTTATATACCCATAGCTGGGGAGAGAGAGAAGAAGAGGAGGATTCATACCTTTCCCAAGGGTATTAGTACCTACGTGAATATAATGGATAATACTGAATAATTAAAAAAAAAAGAACTACATTATCCCATTATACTAGTAATAAAGGAACCGGGAATTTTAGTACCACATTTGGCTTCGTGAAAAAAGAGAAATATTTCCCTTCCTCTCTATCTGTTTTTCTCCCTTCAAGATGTATCAGAACTTGAATAACAGGTGTCCCCCACTGAGGCACGTTCGTCTCTCCGGTTCACCGACGACTGAACTCAAGTGAGTTCAGTCGGCACTGTAAGGGTTAGGGTTAACCCCCAACCCTAACAGTTTCCAACGCAGAGCATTCGGACGAGTTTTTAAGCTCCCCTCACGAAGTAATTTGGTGGTTCAAACTCCGCGCAAAGCTGACATGAGCACGAACATTTTAAACAGTGTTATCATTATTTACCCTAAATTACTTCTGGACCAGAAAAAGAAAACAGACATGCCCAAGAGATATTGAGAACTACAGTTTCCACTATAAAAAAAAATGAATAAGCGGTCTGTAGTAGAAACACAAGTTTTTGAATGATTCTTCTTTGTTTACGCGTGAACACACGCCCACCTAAAATAAACCAAACAGGAAATCCTTAAAATATATCGTATATATCATTTTGCTTTTAAATAAAAGTTGTCTGGATAGCACTTACACTTTTCACTAGCTTGTAAAACATATGTTATTATTATAATGTTCTGCCATTTACAAGGTCATTTGTAAAGACATTTATGCCCGCCTTGTACAGCTGGAACATATGTATTCACTCGCCTTTATATTAATGAGAATATTATACTGTAATAAATGTATACTGTTTATAAGCGGTTATTAAATCCTTCAAATATGTTGTCTATGCTATATTGAATTTTTATTAGATGAAGCATTGTCAAACATTAGTGAATTTCTTTTCATCACACGCACTCAAACTAATATTACGAAAACTACCAGCACACATAAAAACAATGCCATTCAATATGGATTCGAGAAATTAGGGAAACTATAGTGCATGTTTGTATGGATAACTTTCATCTTCTGACAATCGAAAAAATATTGGAGCTCTAAGGATACAGCAGCTGTTACCGAAATACTAGCTTCAAGAGGTAAACGAGATCAGAGTTCGAGTCTGCCAAAAGACTACATTTTATAGCCACGCTGTATATAATTAGTCATAGACAGCCATTAAAAGGATATGAAAATGAATACATAAAGAGTGAGTCAAGTCCATGGATATATATATATGTTATTTTTTTCCATACACTGGAAAACGCAAACACTAATATGTGTTTGCGTTTTCTAATGTATGAAAAAAAAATAACATACTTTTAGCAACTTTGTTTTGTTTTGTTTTTTACTGTGGAATATATATATATATATATATATTAGTAGACTCTCGTCGCGGATGACAAATAAAGGATCATTAAGAAGGGAGCTCAACTTCTATGGACACATGCGTTTCCCAAATCCTGCATATATTTTGCAACCTATTAAACAGATGAGACGTGTGCTTGACCCATTTTATATATATATATATATATATATATTTACGGTAAGCTATATTTATAGGTTGAAGTGTTCAATATCAGTGTGTATGTAAATATTAATAAAAAAGTGAAAATTTAAGTCAACACTCTGAAGCGACTGTCTGTTTAATGCTTAAGCGCAATACATTTCAATATACATTTCTCATGCTTTTTACCCATAAGAGTCTTTTCTGCTCATTAACCTTGATTGCTTTTCACTCCCTTAGCCCCTGTGATCTAAGTCAATTCTTCGCCGTTGAGAGCGGGAATGGTTGCTCAAGAGATCTTTCCACTTTGGAGCAGTTTTCCTGTTATTTCTGCTCTCAGCAATCAAGTGTTTATCTTCAGCAGAAGTTCTTACTTTTGATGCTCCAGCACTTTTTCTGTCAGTATTTCCGTCGGTTTCTATCTGCCTTCGTTTCGAATATTGCACCCCATATCTAAAAATCTTCAACTTCTTGAAGCCTTCTTTGAATATAATTTCTAATTTGTGCCTTCAACGCAATGCTTTGCTGCTTCGGTTTTGCCATTTTTTACGAATTAAGTCAGAATTAAAAAATAAATTTTAAAAACGATGAAAATACTATCGTCATGGTACAAACTTTTTTTTTCTTCAAATAGAGACAGTTCTGTTTACAACATTATTACCGAGTTGACATTTAGGACCTGTATTAACATTTAACTTCGATTCAATTTTTTTGTAATCTCAATAGTCTACTGGGAGTTTAATGGTAAAAACAAAATATGTTTCTCATATTTTATTCATAATTTAGCAACATGTATTGTGGAGAGACGAATCCAAATTTAAACATTTTGGTCGTAAGAGCCTGAGAAAGATTGAAATATAAAAGCAGTTGTACTGTAGTTGCTGAAAGATTAAGTTTTACTTTAAAAAAATACAAAAATATATCATGTTATGGTGTGTTTTTTAAGAAATGCTGCGTCTCCCCAAACTTTTTGCCTGTAGTATATATATATATATATATATATATATATATAGATTTTACAGTGTGGACAAAGGAATCACTACTTCTTGGTGACTGTCAGTTTCACGCTTCAATGCGATCTTTGTCTGAAGATCGCAATGAGGCACCGTGAACTGCTGATTGTTATGCGCAGACTGTCTATAGGAAATGATGCAATTTCCCGTCAAGGAAAGTTTGAGAAAAATCGGATCAACTTTGGTGCAATTCCTAATATATATAAAACGCCTATGTACGTTTTCTAAAAAAAATATAAAAACACCCGACCACATTTTTTTGAGCAATCGGGTGTACAAAAAATATGCGGTCGCTTCGTAAGAAATTTGTGGAGATAACGCGCGTGTGCGTGATTCCATCAGAACATTTAAATAATGAGAATATTTTCAAAACGCTTCAGAACAGTTTACTTGTCAGACAACATGAACAAAACTGTGTCGCACCGCAAGTACGCTTCTTTGGCCGCTGAATGAACAGTATCAAATTACAATTCTCAACTTGGAGATAATGCTTTTAAAGACACACGGCTGCTGATATTTCTCTGTGACTCTCAGAGAAATTAAAGGAAAACAAAACACGAACGATTAATTTTTTTCTCAGATTTTTCTACATTTCTTGGGTTATAAAAATAAAATAAAATAAAAACTTCTATTTTGTAACACTCATGTTAATCGTTTTCAATTAACTTTATTTCTACTACATTGTCTATATTATTTGTATAAAGACACTAGTTCCGATATTGAACATTTTTTTCTTTAGATATATTGTAAATTGCAACTGTATATATCGCAGAAAGTGCTTCAGAACAAACTAGTCTGTACGGTGACAAAACAGAGATCTGTGTAGTCAATAACGTATGAATAACTCATAAAAGAAGGTTTTAAAAAATAGGATTTCAAATCTACAAGGCAACGACGCAGAACGAGTTGGTAAAATTCTTAGGAAAATACTACTCAGCTGTCGCGTCGACATCAGTGATGGAAGAAAAAGAAAAACTAACTGAATGGAAAAAGACAGGTGTTTGCTTTCTTTGATAGATTACGATGTTAAATTCATGAAAGCGAGCGATAGTAACGAGACTTGGCACATTTCTATTTGTCTCTGGCTGTTCAACATCGACCATACGGCAGATATTGTTTATAAAAATCTTGCTTATATGAATTCATCGTCTTTATCTCCTTCTCTCACCTGATCTCCCAGTCTGTTCACATATATGTCGTAATATGCAAAAATGTCATATGGGATTTAACTAGCTTATCTAAATAAGGCAAACCTTAAAATGGTTTGTATATAAATTTCAATACGCTAACTGTAAACTTAGTTATATTGGTGATGCGTCTCGTTATTTTCTACTAACGTATAAAGGAAAAATCTAATGAAAAGTCTTAAATTTGCAAAAGTTTGCTAAATAATGATCAGTTAAAAACAAAAATGCAATTTTAATTGTTTCTCTATCATATTAAAGAAGGATTCTTAATTACACAAAATACTCTATATAATGATAAAACGACTAAAAGATATGCGAAAATTGTGAGATTTAAAGTTCTTTTTTCACACTAAAATAAATTCTGTTTAAAAGCTTTCAGTAGATAACTAGAACTCAAGAAAAGTTAAAGTCACTTATCTGGTTAGTCGACTCAAGAGTTTCGCGTCGAAACGCTCATCAAGCCCAAATGTTTGATAAATCACACACGCATACAGACACATGGATCAGATAACTGGCCCTGATGAGTGTCTGACCAGATGAATCACCTGAACTTTTGTTTTTTTGAAAACACACATTTCTAAAAAATTAACGCCTTTAATTTTAATCTGATATTGTTATGACTTCAAAAGTATGCAGTTTCGATCCCTGCTGGAGGACACATTTTATTTATTCAGATGTCTCGAATGCGCAGGTCGATAGACATAATACAGACTGTTTAATAAATAAAAATGGGACATATATTTCAAATATGAAGTATACACTAAAATAACGCTTGAAGTTATATATAATTTGTTTACATTTGGTTACGAATCTGTGCAGATATGGGAAAAGATTTATGACAAGAGACGTTTCGCTTAAAGGTACAGTTCAAGCCTTGCTTGACTAATTGAGCCTTTGCCGCTCAGTTGGTCAGAGCGTATCGGATTTAACGATAGCTCCTCTACACAGAAGGACGCTAGTTCGAATCCTGCCAGAGAGCGTAATAAGATTTCCCCCACATCCTGGCCGGCAGATTAAAATAAATTAATATAATGTTTAATAAATAAACGAAGCGTCTACTCAAATATGAGTAGACACTAAATATTATGTCCGAAATTATATATATATCTCGTATATAACAAAATTTGTTTGAATATAACAGACAACAAATACATATATATAAGAAATATAGCCCAATACTA
>OZ038476.1:46310554-46313054 GCA_964036315.1 Acanthosepion esculentum | reverse complement strand
GAGACCGTCCAGAAGAGATGCAGGAGATTCCAAAGTCGTCAGGAGGCCGTGGTTGAAGCCAATGGCGATTTTATTGAATAAATGTTCTTTACTATTTCAAGATATTTTTGTGTAATTTTGGTAAATATATCTGTTAAAATGAAATGTCAGCGTTATTTTCATTTTTGCGCAATTTAAACGACGATTTATCCATCGTATGTTTACTTTATTAAAAAGACATTTTAGATTAAGTAAATATATTTTATTTCAATATTAACAGCTATATTTTCATTACTTACACTTAAAGATATCTTAAGGAATTTTCATTTGCAATTAATCGGAAATTAAATAAAAACAAAAGTATTTCTTATCCATTAACAGTTCTGCCAACGCCCACACAAAAGCTATATGTTATGCATTGTAATTTATAGATGTTTTCTCTCGAATGTTTCAATTGCTGGGCAAAATGTTTTACCCTTTAAGTTAAAAGCCTCCAAATGACGTTAAGCAATTCTTAAAAGCCTGCAGCTTTTGGGCGCACCTCATCATCACGTTTTCCTCGACTAAGGCAGCAACAATTACGGCAATTATTTCAGCGACAATGATTTAGCTTGACCGACCGACTGAGGAATGTTCTGATATTTTTGTGAACGCGACTAAGTATACAGTAAAGCTTTTGAAGAGGGCTGATTCAACTGCATAATGATCAAGGCTGGAAATCTACGCGAAAGAAGCAAAAAGGGCGTATTCGTACATGTGCCCGCTTATCCAGATAAATATGCGTACATTGGAATGATTAAGACAAGAATCACACACACACACACGTTGTGCGGAAAAGTTGTCATCACAACCCACTTTCCCTATAAATTTCGAATACTTATGTCATTGAAATACTGATTTTTGTAAATGGGTCGAGCCGACAAGTATTCAACAAGCATTCGCGTGTGTGTTTACCAAAAACGCCCTTCCTCTGCGCTGTGGGTGAGGGAGATATTTAATAACTAATATCATCGGGGATTTCGGGGCATTCAACATTAGATCCCCTTCACCAATTTACCCAATAATGGATAATCGGGACCCTGATCATTCTCCCGACAAATGAATACTAGTTCATACACCTCGACTTTGGTAGTTTGATTAATAGCTCCGAAATTTCATGTTTCAATGACGCCAACGGTGATGTATTTAAGTCGAGATTAATTGATGTGTGTGTTTGTTTGCGTATAATTATATATATATATATATATATATATATATATATAAGGGAGAGAGAGAGTAAAGGTAACAAGTCCGTTGGTATATAACCCAAATGGATACTAGTAATATAAAATATTAAAACTGATCCACAAAAAGAGCTCAATGTATTTATTATTACAGAGCGAATAATTAATAAACAATAGAATCCAAAATCACCACAAAAGCGGAATAGCCTATTTTGGCAGACGAAAATATCGGTCGCCTGTATTATCAATGAACTCAGTCCACACCGGGTAGATAAAAGAGACGACCGATAAATGAAAAAAAAAAAAAAAAATGAAAATTATCAGAAAGTAAACTTCTATGTGCTCAGGGTGAAAACGGGTTCGTTTTAGGCAGATGTAAAAAAAATGTCTCTTCATAATTTAATTTATACGGGATAACCTTATTAATGGGATAAATCAAAGGTTACTTAAAAAAATCATACTTTCGGCCTGACAACAGCTCGGAACTATACTAAATACGAAATATGAAATTAATTGCTACCTTTTGAACTTGAAGCTTTAAGATGAGTATGTAGGTTGATGCATAATAACTTCAAACGCTTTTAAAAGACCACTGGAAAATGCAAAAATGATCCGAAGATAAAAACGACCTCGGAAGGTGTATGTTAAAAGATCCTGGGCGATTCCGATACAGCTGTAATAAAGGCAAGTTAAGATCTTTATTGTCGCCCATATATGTCCTGTACCAAGAGATTATTATTAAAAAAATCTATCTTTTTTCAAAAACCTGAATTTACTCTAATCATGATGAACAGTTGTACTCTCAATCAGGTTCCTTGCTTGTTTATTTGGACACAAGCTCACTCCAGGCCTCAAGTGAAACTCGTACATCATTCTAGTTTGAAAACACACCCATATGGAAAATTACCGAAGAAGGCCTAGGTTTTAACCGTTCTTTTTACTGATGAAAGCCGTGCTGTCCTGTTCACCAGAAGAATAGAACAAGAGTAGTAGCCCTAATGTTGAAAAGTGTCCATCACAAGTTGAAACCTTAATAAGGCGATGATAACGAAGTGGTGAACCCATGGCAAGTTCCAGATAGCGGTAAGATGACAGTCGGAACATCCACTGATTTTGAAGGCTCACGTGGTGCCATAGTTTAAAAAAGAACCAAAACGCTTTCAAGGATTCAGCGGAGAAAATTAATGAATAGTATATGTGAATGTCTTTAACAAAGTGGCTGGATTCTTTGCCTGAACTTAATGCGATTGAAAATTTGTGAACAATTCTGAAAAGGAAGTTTTACATATGCGAGTTAT
>OZ038476.1:46290554-46303054 GCA_964036315.1 Acanthosepion esculentum | reverse complement strand
TCCTTAATAATGTCTTTCATTTCCTTATTCTTTCACACTCAGTAACCCCTTGTGTCTTAGTAACTTTATTGCCTTGCTTAGAGCGAAATTATTAAAATTAAGAAGATTGTTAAACTGTTATACAATGTCCGCCGTCCTCTGAATGACAAGAGTACTGGTCAGTTTTCACAGATAACAACAAAAACATGTAACAGAGATGTCGCTTTAGCAACAAACGTTATGAACTCCAAGAACAAAATATATAAGGAACGAGAATTTTTCTAAGCAAAATGAAATCTAGCAACAAAACAAACCAAAAAGAAATACAGAAAAAGTTGAAATTTCTGATACACACGAGAAAGAAACGTTAGAGAATTTAACACTCCTAGGACACACTAGAATTTATTTATTTCAGAAACGGTTGAATTATTGTAAATGTTTGAACTGCGCAGTCTTTAGGCTGAACTTCGGTGACCTACACAAGATACGCTCAAAATGTTATGACATCTATTTATTTCCATGAAAGCAGATAGGGAGAGCACAATAACGGCGCTGAATATAACATGTTTTTGGCAGCAAAGGAATTCTCTGCAGAGTCACAATTGTTGGTTATACATTTTCGAGTGGCTTTTGTCCGGAACGTGGCTTATTGCCACTGTAAAACGCATTGCCTCATTGTACCTGTTTCATGTAAGCGTTCGTGAATTTCAATGACACTTCGTCATGTCAGACGCAATTTAACAAGACTACTCTTTTATGACAGTCATAGGCAAACAGCAGCCCGCGGGAAACATGCGTCTGTTTGGGATTTCTGAATGGTACGCCTAATTTCTTGATCGAAATAACGTTTATTAAAATCTTGTTTCCTTTCGTTCTCACTTGTTCACAAACACTTCTACAAAAACACATACAATGATTAAGTATAATGTTTCTTGTATTTTGTGAGTTTTCCTTGAAAGTAGCATTTTCATCCTTTTAAACCATTGGCGATTTTCACTAAGGAAGATCATTTGTGTAAACATATTTTGCTTCAGAAACAGGAAACGCCAATGATATTTTTATCTAAAGAATAAATACATTGAGCCCCTGTCTGTTCGCGTTTCAGTACTCGCGGCTACACGCATTCGCGGATTTTTCTTTAGAACATATGTACTTTTTATTCGTGAAAACCTCGAATATTCGCGTGTTTTTCTGAACATATGCACAAATTATTCGCTGAGAACTCATCGATTCAGGCTTTTTTTTTTCGATAGAACGTATTTAAACTATTCTTGTATTATTTTCCTATTATTTAAGTGATTTAAAACATATTTTTGGTAAAAATTGGCAGAATTGTACACCTTCATTGTAAAAAACAAACGCAAAAACATGCGTAGTGATTGGGCTTTGTTAGGGGCTGCGGCTGGGGTTCTTAAAAGTGGCTTATGCTAAGTCTTGGGGCATCACTTTTTTTAAGAAAACGTTTTAAACTTTATATTTTACGTATTGTTACACATATTTTATACAGTATTTTCAATGGTTGTATCGATCTATGCGTAATTAAAAACGGTCATTGTATGTATGAAAGAAAATTTACGCTAAGTGTATAGTGACTACTATTTTTTAAAAAGATGTTTTTAAAAGGGACTGAAATGTTTCTGAAGTGTTTAGGATGAAAGTTTAAAGCATATTGGGTTTTCACAATCAAAAGAGGTATTTATAAAAACTTTTAGGGGGTTACAAATATTCGCGGATTCTAACTATCCGCGGCCGGTTCTGGTCCCTAACCCCCGCGGATACGAGGGACTCACTGTATACTTCTTTTACAAACATGTTTGTATAATAAAATTAATAAATTAGAAACAAATCACATGCAGAAGTGTGTAATAATCAATCATCAGTGAAAATAATATACCAAGATTTCATTTTGTTAAATTGTAGAAAGAATCTTTTCTTTCCAAAGAACAGAAAAAATCCACACTTCTCCATTTTTAAAGCAGATGCTAATGCGTATGGTCTTATGTTGAGAAAATGGCTGCGGTCTCTTTAATGAAATTTTCCGCCGATATTATTTTAGTAGTGCGGCCCGCCTTGTGATGTACTGTGCCTCGGGCGGCCCACTGTTCGAAAATGGTTGCCCATGCCTGATCTATGACAACGCAAAAATAAAGCTATGAGTTACTGACGGGGAGGTTTAAATTCTGTTACCATGAAACCAACATCCGGCAATATAATAAAATGAGATATTACTTCCGGTGACCCTCGTATAACTTCTGATTTACAGCTGTTTATATGAAAAAGATAAAGGAAGAAACAGAAGTCGTATACCGAGAGCACTTCCAAGAAACGGAAGTACAGCCACCCCGCACTTAGAAACCGGGTTCCGTTTTAACCATCTGGTCTCTAAGTTGAAGAGTTACTTGGTCGCTATTCCAAGCCGGTAACGAGATTGTACCAACCAGCTTCAGATAGCTTTAACACCGGTTTTGCACGATCTTTTAAGCTTTTCACCCCAAGCAAGGCGGGAGTGCGACTAGAACGCAAGAGAGTGGAAGCAAGAGTAAAGAGGCGTGATAGAGGAAAGGATAAAGAGAAGGACGGGGAATAGATCAAGGCATCTGGAGATGTCGATTGACATTGCATTTGCATAGTTGGAGATTATAGCCACCAGGGAAGCAAGTAAGAGGAAGGGAGTTCCACTGACGGGAAGAGCAAGACATGAAGCTATTGGAGTAGAAGAGACGGCTACATTTAAGCGTTGCGACAGTGAAAGGTTGGGGATGAGATGCCGAGCTAGCGGCACGTTTAAATTCATGCAGTTTGGGAACTATTGAAAGTAAATTGTCGGAGCAGTTACCGTGAAAGTATTGTAACATTTCTAATATATTTCTAAATGTTTAAAGAAGCAATGTATTAATAATAAATGTAATAAACTCACTCGAAAATCAGCTCTATATTTTGATTTGCATATTGTAACTACAGAGTTAATTTTTATGCATTATTTTACTTTATTTATCCAATTCATTTATTTGAATTCATTTTGAAGAAAGAGATAACAATCATGATTAATGTTTTCGCAGAACGTACAATACAGACACTATTTTTTTTTTTACTTCATAGGATTTTATAATAGTTTCCGAATTCCAGGAGAACGTTAAACATGCTATTTTTTAAGAGAGGAGTGTTGTATTTGTCAAGATTAATGATATCGTTGAGAGATGTATGAATATTAGAAATGTGCTAATAAATTCATTTTTTATTTGAATTAGTTAATCCAGAAAGGCTTTCAAAATCCTAACAGCTGTGAAATCTGCGTCATTTCGAAATACAGCAGATATTTGTGGAGTAGATCGAATAGGGTTAACGCATTCAAATAACCACCTCTCTGATTACACTCGAGTACTGATTAAGGGGTGGCGGGTGATTTTTTTTTTTTTTTTCAAAATAAAAAGTCCACTTTTTATCAAATCAGTTTCGCAATTGTAAAAGAACATTTTTTTTTTTTTTTTTTTTTAGAATTGAAATTTTACCTAGGAAATTCACAGTAAATTAATAAGCGTATGGATTTAATCTGGGAGAATAGAAAGCTTACTACGAACACCAAAAAAGTAGTCTATAAGGCATGCGTCGTCAGGGTGCTGCTCTACGGCTACGTGACTTGTAGCTTCTTCTCAAGACAGGAAAGACGCCTCAGCGCCTTTCATCTCCGCTGAGACGCATTCTGGGCATCAACTGGCCCCCGACTTGGTCACCAATGCCGTAGTTCTCACCTGTGCCGTTACACAACCTATACGCCATTCTCCAACAACACCAGCTCCACTGTCTTGGACATGGAAACCGTATGACACGGCAAGATCGAACGAGAACAACCTCATATTCGCTTCAAAGACGTCTGCAAAAGCGACATGCGGGCGATGGACATGAGGTGGGAAGTCGTTGCCAACGATCGTTCACGCTGGAGACGCGATTTACAGGGAGGGCTGAAGCGAGCAGAGAAGAAACGAAGGATTGCCGCCGGAGAGAAGCGTGCTCGACAGAAAAGAAAAACAAGCCGAGATTGGGGTGAGCGTCTTCACATGCATTTGTTGCAATCAAGACTGTCGTTCCGGTGTGGGCCTGTACGGCCATAACAGATGCTGCACTGCTATCAGCAACTGAGGCACAACTCTTTGGGCTCAGATCCAAAGTCTCTCGAGATGGAAAAAAAAAAAAAAAAAAAAAAAAAAAAAATGGAGTGGATTTTTTTCAAAACTTAAGAGGAATGTTCAGTTATTGCAGTTCCGTTAATATTGGTCTACGAATTAGTATATGCATAAAAATTAATATTTTGTCAGTATTCAAATCAAGTACAAATTTTTAATATTTTCCAAATGTCGATCCTATCAGAGTAAGGTGGTTAAAGGATTATTGGGGGGACTGCAGACTCTGGGGAAAATTCTGATATTTTCTGCTTGTGCATCTCAGTGAGATGCAGTCTAGAAAAGAGAGATATTGTATCTATTAAGAAAAAACTGTTTAAACGACTTCTACCAGTTTACGACTATCTCCTATAAAGTGGTACTCTTTGACACATATTCAACGATCTTAAATAAAAATAGACACTATATTCAATTCATGAGAGCTGTATGGGTTCTCTGAACATCTGCTAGTATACAAACTGGTGTTATATAGCCCAAATTAAAAAATACAAACAAAAAACAAAAAAAAAAAAACGAATTTTTGAATGCTGATTCTAAAACCAGTAAGTAGGCCCTCCAGCCCTATTAGAGTTATACAGCAGCCTTATCTTATCCATTATTTATCCATCTGACCTTGTGCCGATCTAATTTAAATTGCTAACATACACACATATTTTATATTATATTATATATATATATATATATATATATATATGGGTTCTTTTTATCCGACGTATATTTCTTATTGCTATAAACGTTATTTTTAGAGGGTAAGGTGATGCCGGTTCAATTACTGTCAAAAAGTACAATTTTTCTTCAGAAGGACATCTAAACTGAGGGCAGGCGTTATTAATTTCATTGTACTGTTATTAATTACTCAATACAATAAAAATAATCAGGGTTAGTAACTCAAACACGTGTACCCACGAAAAATAACTTTTATACTAATAAGAAATAAGGTTATATAAAAAAGAACCCATATATATATATATATATATATATATATATATATATATGACAATTTGTAAATTTTCTACTTTGACATGTTTCGCCGTTGAACCGTTGTCATCAGAAAAGAATTCTATTTCACAAGAATAACATTTGTATGAGCGGGAAAAAAACGTGATTCACGTCAAGCAGCCGGAATCTTGATTTATATTTTAACGGCATCGTTATTGACCTTAGTTTTAGTTTTTATTATATATATATATATATATATATATATATATATATATATATGTATGTGTGTGTGTGTGTGTGTGCGTGTGTGTGTGATACATGTAAATCTTATATATCGCTTTGATCGTTATTTTTGAGTGGATACTTGTATTTTAATAGACGCCCCGTTTATTTATTAAACAGTATATTTATTTATTTTCGTCTACCAGCTTGAATGTGCGATAAACCCTATCAAAGAAACATTTATACTTTCTGTCAGGATTCGAACGTGCGTCCTTCTGGGCAAAAATATATGTGGTATTAAAAAGAAAAACTTTTTCTAAAATTCGCTTGGTTTACGTTTGGATATGAAACCGTAAAGATGTGAAAAAATTTCGGGATATGTGTGACAAGAGAAGTTTTGCTTAAAGGCACAGTTTAGGCATTGCCTGATCAACTGGTTCTTTGTAGCTCAGTTGGTTATATCGTGCCGGGTTTAACGGTAACTCCTTCTGCCCTGGGGCTGCAGGTTCGTATCCTGCTGCAGAACGCTAATTCTTCTTTAAGATTTCCTGAACATTCAGGCCGGTAGACGAAAATAAATATACTGTTACTTAAATAAATGGAACGTCTACTTAAATACGAGTATCCACTAAGAATAACGTTTATAGTGATAAAAAAATCTGTCGGTTTAATAAAAATGCCATTACTTTCTCTAAAATATCCCATATTATATCAGTTCTAATTCAATAAATAAATGATATATGATATAACCTGACCGTATATTAATCGTAGCAGACTAACATATCATGGCACTTTCAATAACGCTTCGTCTGGGGAAACTATCTTTATTAATAATATCCATTGAAATGGCTTTTCTAGTTAAAAAGAAAAAGGAAATCACGTAGTGATTGAAAGCGTTAAGTTCACTTTGGATTCGTATCTTCTTTTTAAATCTTGGAATGTTTCGCTGAGGTATTTTTGGATGTATTGTTTACTTTCTATCTGGTAGACCTCTGAGCTTATGATATAAGATTAGCGGTTTTATATGTCACAGCAAGTATATATTATTAATATGAATTCATACATGCAAATTAATTTATTTCTTTTTGGTATCTTTATTATTTCAATGTTATTATTATTTATTCATCGGCAGCTAATTGAAACCATTTTGTCACGGAAGAAGAGGCATATTTCGAGGCATCCTAAAATAAATCTCGTCTAAGAACGCTGGAGTTACAGATGGCGTTAAAATCTTCAGAGATAACAAGAACGACGCTCAGATTAAATTTCAACAGATAAAGAGGGAAACAAACACAGCATAAAAAAGTGGGGGGTAAGAGGAAGAGAGAACAAGCAGAGATTCTCTCTGCCTCTCTTTTTTTCTGTGTCCTACATGTGCCAGACGACCAGCCGTTTTGCTTGTCTTCTTTCTATGGCTTCCAAGGAAGTTTTATTTTTTGTTAAGTCTTTACCTACCGTCTGCCACATAGCATATGACTTGACATCAGCAGTTAACTTCTGCCAAGGGAAATGTCGTGCTATATACAAATAGAGAAGTCAAATGCTGAGCATTTTTTGTAAGCACATTACGATCTACTTTAACTTCGAGACAACTTTAAAAAAAGAAATATAAACGACTCTTTACCTTTTCCAAAAACAAGTCGGACAAGTCATTGCTCTCTCTCTCTCTCTCTCTATATATATATATATATATGTGTGTATGTAAGTGTGTGTGTGTATGTATGTAGATATATATGTATGCGTGTGTAAAAATTCAGATATATCTAAAAATACACATATCTATAAAAAAAGACACCATAAACAAATACAAGAGAAAAAGCTTTCTTAGCTCGACGCGTTTCGTCTTCTGATTTGCATTGTTAAAGTACAAGATTTACCTTACCCTCCCACACAACCAATGAGTCAGGTTGTGAGGTCAATTTTCTTTTTATGTGTGGACCCGAGTGTTTCCACTCAGGCCGCTGGTCTTAGCTTGCCTAAACAGATGTTACGCAACTTTTTTTGGGGGGGGGGAGAACGCAATTGGAGAGAGAAATTTTGTACAACATTATTCCCCACCCATTGAATATTTGCATATTTTCTAAGGAAATGCGAATATTTGCAAGTACTTACTGAATTTACTATAAATAATTGATCCTGTATTTAGTTTTTAGAAGTTTCCATGTTATATTAATAGTTATAGATTTTTCTAGAAATCGGTGCAGTCCAAAATTATTCGTCACCCCCTTGATCGATAGCTAGAAGAGAGAAAAGTGGATTTGTGACTTTTTAAAGAGAATTTGTGCGAAAGTCAACGCAACAGATTAACTCGGAATTTGAACCCAGCTCGCTGATTCAGCGCCGATATACGTTACCCTACCTGCATATAAGAAAATACTTAACCCCGTGCAAGCAAAGGCACCCCTCTCATAAAAATCATATCTATACACATGTACCATTATCACAGTTCTCAGTGGTGTTTCTTTTTTTTTGCTTCCGATCTTGTCTCGGACAAAGCACCGTTTTTATCCATTAAAATCCAGTATTGTTAACTCGATTAATTTGGTTTCAAAAGACTCAAAACTCTTTGAAATAAATTCCTTCTATTCGTAATATTGTGAAGGTACGTTTCTGTAATCAATCACGTAAGATTAGCGACTTCGAATGACAGCAAATTTTTATATAGATTCATCAGGATTTTGGTTTTTCTTAATCCCGTTTTCAAAACGTCCATCTTCAGAGTTGTTCCAAGCGTAATCATATGGAAACAATTGCAATATTTGCATTCCACTTTTCAGATTTCGGGCAATTTTTTTTTTTTTAATTTTTTTTTACTATAATCAAAATAAGATATAAATATAAAGTAAGATACCACAAAATTTTCTCATTTGAATGAAAAATATGTAAGACGTGTGCAAAAATACGCCATTGAAACCAGTTTTAAGAAATAAAACAAGTTGGAAGTTTTTGCTCACATGTAATATTTTCTCATGTTTATCTCTTATTTCGTTAGTTATTTATTTATATTTAATTTCTATTCAAATGTGTAAACACCAGTCGAAGGTACTAGATGCTCTATGTTTTTTTCTTATAGTGTGTCCCCAAAACACAGAAGCAGAGATATACAATTTTAATTCTGTATCAATCAACTTCCCATTATTGTTGTTGTTGTTTTTTTAATGATTCCTTTTAAATACCTTATCAAGTATTTAGAGTTTGCAGCTATCGGCGCGCCCAGCCCTAATTCTGGCCATGCTACTGCATTCATTTTCGCAAAACTACCCTTCGGAGAAGTATGACCAACGCTTCTCCCCAAGCTATTGATTAAATTGCATGCAAGATTGGGATTTTTAGTACTAGCTGGTCACCAGTCTAAGAAAAGGAAAACTAAATTTCAAAACCTTAGAGAAGGCAACAGAAAATCCCGCCACTATCTTGGAAAATGTCAGATAAAAAAGGCAGTTTTGGAGAGCCATAATCGCCTACGTCCTGAAGTAACATGGTATTTTTTATTTTAATGAAATACACCAATTTTATAATGATATTCTGAAGATAAAAAAAGAGAATTAAAATGAAACCAATATTTTTAAGTATTTTAATTACTTTTCTCGCTTGCATGTGATTGGTAATCGTCAGTCGAATGCCTCAGTGGAAATTATTACATCCAAAATTGTGTTAGCTTGAAGATCCTTACTTTCTTTGTTGTTTTAAGAAAAGGGATTCAAAGATATTGTTTGCTTTTTTTAGCAGAAGAAGCTAAGTTAGAGTGGCGTGGGAAGTAACATCTCGTCTCAGTTATCATAGCATGAGTTTAGATCAATGGCGGCTTTTAGTAATCTTTGTTTTCCCCCCCTACGTTTTAGTCTAAACTTGTCATCTGTTCATATATGCTGTTCAGTTTGAAGTCTTAAACTCTCAAGACTTACGTTTATTTTGATTTACGTTTATCTTGTTATTCAACAGACCAAAATCTTCGCATCAAAACATGGGTCTAGGTTTCGAATTAGGTAATCTGCATAAAGTATAAATATCTTTATTTGATGCATGTTTCATTAAATAATACAGACAAGTTTTGTCTATTTATATTATATACATTATTTTCATATCGTCTGATAAGCTTAATAACATTATCATTAAAAGAAGAAATAAAATCACAATATTGATACATATTTTTTAATCCTATCTAAGCTTTCGGCTTACATAAGCCATTATCAAAGATAACAATTACATTACAACATATTAACCAATACACGGACAAAACAATAATGATAGTCTGTTTATGTTTACATGAAAGATTTCGAAGCAAAGACAAACTCGTGCATACAAGTCGCTGGAAGCGAAAATCACACCGCAGCTCATGACGTCACACATGACCACGCGAGTGTGAAAACAAGAAGTATTAAGTATGTGAAGCCGTTGGTATAAACCAATGGTTTCTGTTATAAATTATAGGCATTTAAAAATATTTGTAGAGATTTCATAGTTTATTTTGTTCAGGTTAGGTTTCAACTGTTTTATGTATATAGCTTCAAGAATTTTTAGTTTTTGTTTATTGTTTTCATGTTTAAGTATAGTTGTGTTTTCAACGAGGATTTTCCGGAATTGTGTATGTGGCCAGGCACGTTGTTTTAAATGCCTAAAAATGTTAGAGTTATCATTCAAATGTAGTGTCAAGCGTTGTGAAAGCGAGTTTGTGGTGCGACCAAATAAATATTATTTAATCCATTGGAGATACAATCTTCCAAAGGGCATTTGAATTTGTAAACTATGTTGGTTTTTTGCAAATCGCTAACCGGGAGAAAAGAATCATTGCGAATAATTGAGTTGGATATACTAGATTTAGTGTAGTATATGATTAACTTAATTTTTTTTTGTGTTAGGATCTGTTGTAGATATATTAGAATTTATTAATTTTTTAGTATATTTTAATCTTGTTTATAATTAGTATGCATTTGATTACGATATATATATATATATATATATATATATATATATATATATATTATATATTATATATATATATATTCCTGAGGTGAGTTATTGTATTGTTCGGACTGTTGTCCTCATCTTAATTGTCATATTCATGGCGTTTCGGTCTTTGTACACTTCGGCCTTGATATGCGTTGGAATTTCGAAACAAACCCTTTGTTTAGTCCACTGGGGTAGAATATTATCTTAGTTTCACTTAATTCTCTTTAGTAACTTGACCCAAAGAGTTAGGAGTTCAAAACCTGGCCACAGCAGTGGGAACTAGAATTTTGCAAAGTTACTAAGGGGAATTAACTGAAACTGAGATATAAGAAATGGCATGGCACGTGGAATTAGAACAATCTACCCCCCCCCTTCGTGGACGAGTAACACTTATATCCGTTCACTGGCTGTATCTGATATTCATACGGTAACGCATGCTGAATAAAGCTCAATGTAGTGACAGATTCGAATGCAAGACAGCGTCATGCCGCAGAGATCAATACAGGTTCATTTTTTTTTTTTTTTAAATAGTCGTTTCCGGGAGGCGGTTTGTCGGCTTCCGGGAGGCTTCAAGAGGCTTGAATGTCATTTCAGGGAATTTCTGCGCATGTGGGATATGATACTTCCATATTATAAACAACGGTTAATTACAGTTGGCGATGTAATTTCATTTTAAGCGGAGTAAAGAATAAGCAGGGAAAAAAAAGCATTTTTCAAAATTCTTTTTATGAAACGTTTTCACTATTTTATCGCTAGTTTGAATGCGTTTTATCGTTGCTTTTTACAGCACAGTGTCGACTCCCAGGGAAAATAGCGCCAAGGACGAAATAATAAAGTAATTAAAGTGAGGCATGAACTTGCATCTCACACCTCTTAGAGAAAAAATAAGACATTGAAGCTTTAAAAATACAATAAGCTGGATTAAAACAAGTAAGAAAATACCAAGTGTTAAACTGCCTCACCAAACAAATAAAAAAAATGTAGCAAAGCAAAAACAGAGGAGAGGAATCGGTTGAGAAAACGGCAGCATTTATTTTTTGTTTAACCATCGAGACTTCTGTGACTGAAGTGGTTAAAGCAACATCCATAAAAGAGACATCCGTGTAGTGAGAGGAGAACTATAAGTAATGTGTACGTATTATTTATCATCTCTCAGTTGCGTCTCTATCCTTGGACAGAGTGCGCTCAGGGGCTTCTCTGTCAACGGGCCGAGGAGCAACTGAGAAAATCATACTGAGAGGTGCCCAGCCTTGGGGAACAGCTGGCCGAGGCCGCGCACTCCCATTGCACAAGAGGGAGGGATCGGTGCTCGCACCGAGGCCACCGCAACCAACGGT
The DNA here is from genome assembly GCA_964036315.1 of Acanthosepion esculentum. Taxonomy (NCBI): domain Eukaryota; kingdom Metazoa; phylum Mollusca; class Cephalopoda; order Sepiida; family Sepiidae; genus Acanthosepion; species Acanthosepion esculentum. Next base: position 46,291,449 of record OZ038476.1, on the reverse strand, counting down.
TGCGGGGGCTGTGGGTAATTTTTGTGCCCGCCCGAGTGCACGCGCTCGTGTCCCCACTTTAAAAAGACCTTATGTCACATCTCATTCTCGTAGGGGAATGAGTAAACACCGTAGTGAGAGAAGAACTCAAGGCTCGCCGGAAAGTAGTCAAAAGTATATCGATGCAGTGTTATCATAAAAAGCAAGAATAACATCAAAATTAACAAAATATAGTAAACCGGCTTTCACTAATAAAAAGCTGATTTTCTTTTAAAAGCTTATATCTTCTAAAGTGCCATGCCCCGACAATTCGTAAGCGATAATAGCGCTTCGGATTCCTTTTGATCATCTGTAATATAATTTCTGGGGCACCGTTTCTCAACCTTCATACTATTGCGAAACCCTAGAAATAGTTTCCATGTCTCCGAGAACCCCTGTATAAAAAATATTATACAAAATATTATTAATATCTATCTTTGTAATATTTTTATTGTAGTTCACGTGGTAAACACCGTACATGCGTCCTGAACATTAGTGAGTCACGCAATGGTACACGAATCAAACAATTACAGGTCCTGTCCACTAACCAGTGGAGGCGGTTTCACACTGACGCCATACAGACATCGCTAAATATATTCCCAATGATTATTATAATTTTAAATAAGAGGCTGCAGCCTTTATTATAATAACTAATGATTTTTCCACAACATGCCGTAAGTGTACAGTAAAATTACGAATATAAAAATAAACAAAAATTGCTCAAGAATATATTAACTAATTGATCACAGTTTATCGCGGACCACCAGCAAACACTTGCCGAACCCTGGTGTTCCGGGGAACATCGGTTGGGAAACACTATCTTAGGAAAAGTGTGATTTTGTCGGTGACTTCTTCAAAGTTCGAAATAAAGAGTTTT
>OZ038476.1:46273054-46283054 GCA_964036315.1 Acanthosepion esculentum | reverse complement strand
ATATATAATATACATACATATAGAATATATATATATATATATATAATATACATACATATAGAATATATATATATATATATATAATATACATACATATAGAATATATATATATATATATATATATATAATATACATACATATAGAATATATATATATATATATATAATATACATACATATAGAATATATATATATATATATATAATATACATACATATAGAATATATATATATATATATATAATATACATACATATAGAATATATATATATATATATATATATATAATATACATACATATAGAATATATATATATATATATATATATATAATATACATACATATAGAATATATATATATATATATATATATATAATATACATACATATAGAATATATATATATATATATATATATATAATATACATACATATAGAATATATATATATATATATATATATAATATACATACATATAGAATATATATATATATATATATATAATATACATACATATAGAATATATATATATATATATATAATATACATACATATAGAATATATATATATATATATATATATATAATATACATACATATAGAATATATATATATATATATATAATATACATACATATAGAATATATATATATATATATATATATATAATATACATACATATAGAATATATATATATATATATATATATATAATATACATACATATAGAATATATATATATATATATATATATATAATATACATACATACATATAGAATATATATATATATATATATATAATATACATACATATAGAATATATATATATATATATATATATATAATATACATACATACATATAGAATATATATATATATATATATATAATATACATACATATAGAATATATATATATATATATATATAATATACATACATATAGAATATATATATATATATATATATATATAATATACATACATACATATAGAATATATATATATATATATATATAATATACATACATACATATAGAATATATATATATATATATATATAATATACATACATACATATAGAATATATATATATATATATATATAATATACATACATATAGAATATATATATATATATATATATAATATACATACATATAGAATATATATATATATATATATATATAATATACATACATATAGAATATATATATATATATATATAATATACATACATATAGAATATATATATATATATATATATATAATATACATACATATAGAATATATATATATATATATATATATAATATACATACATATAGAATATATATATATATATATATAATATACATACATATAGAATATATATATATATAATATACATACATATAGAATATATATATATATATAATATACATACATATAGAATATATATATATAATATACATACATATAAAATATATATACATATAGAATATACATACATATAAAATATATATACATATAGAATATACATACATATAAAATATATATACATATAGAATATACATACATATAAAATATATATACATATAGAATATACATACATATAAAATATATATACATATAGAATATACATACATATAAAATATATATACATATAGAATATACATACATATAAAATATATATACATATAGAATATACATACATATAAAATATATATACATATAGAATATACATACATATAAAATATATATACATATAGAATATACATACAGAATATACATACATATAGAATATACATACATATAGAATATATATACATATAGAATATATATACATATAGAATATATATACATATAGAATATATATACATATAGAATATATATACATATAGAATATATATACATATAGAATATATATATATATATATAATATACATACATATAGAATATATATACATATAGAATATATATATATATATATATATATATATAATATACATACATATAGTATATATATATATATAATATACATACATATAGAATATAATGTAAAAACAAATCGAATATAAAATATACATACATTTAATATATTTTTATTATTAATAATTACCCGATAGATAGATCGATCTGCGCAAACTCTGATATATATGTAAAAACTATAAATCTGCATTTACGTATATATGTACAAGCGCATGTTAACTCTTGATGTCTAATACATTCTAAGAAAGAATTGATCAGAATCCGTGTAAATCATTTCATATGACGCTAGATTCTTTTCAGCCTCTGAAGCGTGGGTCTCTTTAAGATCACTACTGCTATATTTTCAAAAGGGAAAGTCCACAAAGAACAAAAGAGTAACACTAACCTCGCGTAGAGCCGCTGAAGAAAGATATAAATATTGATACAATGACATTCGAAACGGTTGGGAGTGTCTTTAAAATCAGGAAAAGGTCCCGTGCCGTGATTTTGATCTATGTAACAAGACGAATTCGATTAAAGAGGAAAACCACTATTCTTCAGTTACATTGCAGACGCATAATGCCATTTATTTATATCTGTTTTCTAGCTTGAAACGTCAGTGAAAGAGGACGTGCACGTGGTGCAGTGGTTGGCCACATGAAACTAGGAATCGGAATGTAGTGTTCGAATTACGGCAGTGTTCGCTCCGTTCACTTTTGAGCAATACTATTGTTTTTGTTTGTAATTTTTTTTTTAATCATTTCACCCCAAGCAAGACGATAAAGCCACTAAGATAATCGGGATTACCGAGTATGAAAGAATAAAAAAAGGAACATTAAGAGGCGATAACAATAAAAGAAGAGGAATCAAGAAGACAGTAGATAACAATTGACATTGCATTTAAATTTTTGAAGTTCAAATTTGGCTGGAATGCTAGAAGCCGAAAGATATTTTCACGGGCGACAAGCGAGAGTAACAAAACTGTTAGCATAGACCTTATGATTACATCGAGCCATTTCAACTTTAAAATGATGAGACCTTGTTGCCAATCTGGTACTACGCTTAAATTCATAAAGTCTAGGTACCATAGAGCAAAGTTCATCGAAACCATGAAATTATTTATAGAAAAGACAGAAATATGGCGGTAGGAAAGCGACTGAAATCGAGATGCCAGGTCCGGAACAATAAAATTGCAGATTCTTCTTTGGATTTTATTGAGAATCGTTAAATATATAGCAGGAGCACCAAACCATTTGTGGCAACAATATTCGAAGCATGGACGAATTGTAGATTTCTAAACATGTAAGAAAAATTCTGGAGAGATTTTTTTTCTAGCACGATACAGTGAACCAGTTAGCAGCAGACCTAGCAATTCATTCAATATAATTTTTCCAGCAGAGGACGTCACCCAGAGCATGCGTTACACCTGACGTCACGATTGACTATTTCATACTTTGGGAAGGATTTGTTTGGTTGATTGATTCGTTGTCTACGGCTTATCAACCCTGTGCATATTATTTAAAGCCATAAAATATTTTTTGATTGCAAGAATTTTTTTTTTTTAGGTAAGAATGATTTCGGGATAAAAGCCTTAATAGTTTACTCACAACTGGGGAAGAAAAAGTGGATTCAAACCTTTCCCAAAGGTATTTGCGCGTAAGCGAATATAGAGACCCCAACGGGAATTGAAACTCGACTCTCCGATAAACAATTTCGAGCCATTATCCATTACACCACCCGCACATCCAAGCTTATAGCACGTGGTATTTCCAAGCGGTCACTCATTTAGATATCGACCGTTGCTTAACTTCAGTGATCGTACGGAAACCGGTGTTTCAACGTGGTGTGGTCGTAAGTCTACTTTTAGAAGGAAGTTTTTAAAAACATAAAACAAAACTTTAAAAGTTAAAAAAAAAAGGTTTATCATGCATTTTGAAATCATAACACTTTATTTTCGATAACAGAATTATATTGTGTTCAATAAAGAACAACCTTTTGAGGTTCAGATCTGACTATGGTTATATTCTAAGCGTAACAGATATGACACACGGCCAAAAGTATAGAGCGCCCAGAGAGTATCGAATTCACTATTCAGTCGTAGTTAATCTAGCTAGACAAGCTTGCTAACCATTACACCACGTCGAAGTACCCAATGATTTTATCAGCGTATCTTAGGTGTGGCACAAGGCTGAAAGTATGGAGCACCCAGTGAGAATCGAAGTCACTGCTTAGTATTAATTGATCTAGCGAAACAAGCTTGATAAGCATTACACTACGTCGAAATGTTTTATTGGTGAAATAAATACATCTGAATGTTATATTCGTTTAATGAAAACAAGCTGAATAATCAATATGTTGCTTTAAAAATAACAGAGATAAGGATATTAGTCCGAATAAATTATCACTTTTTAATCATATTTAATTCTCTTAAGTCCCATAAGGACGTAGCCGATTATGACTCTCCACGTCATTCCGTCTTTTATTGCTCGAAGTAACTTTCATCCATTACTTTCCTTTTGTGTCTTTATTCTACCATCCCTTCACACAAACTTCTTATATAGGTTACTGAATGTTTCCTCACGCAGAACTTATAGAGAAGGGACTCAGAGGGGAAACAGCGAGTAACCTATTGTTTTTTGTTTTGTTTTTTAATTGGTATTACCTCATGCAAGGTAGTACAGCCACTAAAACGCATGTGGTTAAAAGTTGTGTAGGAATTAGGCGAAAAAAATTAATAATGAGCAGAAAGAGAAAAAAAAGTAGAACACAGTAGGACAGTAGATAGCCATTGAAATTGCATTAATAATTTTTGCAGATTAAGGTTGACTGGAAAACATGGAGCGGGAAGGGAGTTCCGTAAGCGAGAAGTGCAAGGAAATAAACTGTTACAATAGAACTTACTTCAGTTTTTAAGCGATAAAAAAATCAGGATATTATGATAAAAAAAAGGGCTCCAAACTTGATAAAAACAAAGTTTTATCGTCAAAATGTTTATGTTATTAGTAAGAGGAAAGACCAAAGTATTTTGATTATTTTGTGAAATGTTTTTATCTTTTCAAGCACGTTCGAAATTTTGGTTAAAATCAACTTATTCAAATTATATCGATTGGTTTGCGAAATTGAACGAAACCTAGAGTTGGTAAACTTCGACAAAAATCTTACTGATAACTTTAACAATACTAAATACTGCGAGGATTTCAACACGCGTCAGCGTGCTGCAATAAAATTCTAGTATTTGAATATTTTTATTATTTAAATTTGGTCATCCCCCCTCATTGATTGTTGTGGAAACTAAGATTTAGTTTATATCATACCATAAAAGGATCACTGAGTAGGCGCAAGTTAGATATATCAAATGCTACTCTAGTTAGTTAAATAAAATTACTATTTCCATTACTAATTTCTTTGATACATAAGTATTGTTGCAAAATTAATTAGATAAATAATTCTAATTAATTGTAATTATAGAATTACAAGTAGTCTGCCATTTGCTTTAACGATAATTTAAGTTAGCTTTCATGGCATATAAATTTTGATGCATGGTAGGCAGGGCCAAATGATATACTGAAGAAGATGGAAATAGGTTTGTCTTTTAGAAATATTAGAACGACGCAGAGCGATCTCGATCGGATATTTATACGACAAGAAAATTATATGAACGGTCAAATTTCTGAAACACGGAACTAATACCAGAAGTTAAGAACCACATTATCAGTAAACGAAAGTCAGACTAAAAACGTCAAAATGAACGAATGACTTCAATTATCAAGTTAAATAAAAAGAAGGAAAACACAAAATGTTTTATAATACTTGAACAAGACAAAAAGATATGCATCTACATTTGTGAATGCAATACATATGTCAAGTACCGCATATAAAAAAAATGACAAAACCATTAACCAGTTATAATGTGCTAATTCGTCAAGTTTCGTGAGATGCTTTCAAACAAGTTTAATTTAAAATTAAAAGTTTTAACAGAGTGTGACACTAAAATCTGAAGGCGTATTGGGATAGCCAAAGATGCATTCCAAAATCTAAGCAGAGTACTAAGAAATAGAAAAAGAAACTTCGCTAGAAATAACGACAAAAAGTACTAAACTTATGTGATATCTGTCCTCCTGTATGGCACTGAGTGCTGGCCTCAAAGATGACGGGTTCTAAAGAAGGATGCTGAGAATACCATAGATCAAACATGTTAGCATCAACGAAGTTTTAGAGAAAATGGAAACAAAAAAAAAACTATATTCAACACCAGGAAGAGACAGTTAAGGTTTCTAGGGTAAACAATGAAGAAAGAAGGCTTGGAAAATCTGATACTCACTGGACAGATTGAAGTCAACAGAGACAGGAAAACAATGCATAACATACATAGCTTGAGTAAATGGATGGCGGAACAGGATTAGGAGAAATAACAAAGAAACAAAATTTATTAAGAGCTTCAAGGGACAGGAAATTGTGGAGGGCCATGATCGCATACGTCAAAAGGGGGACACAGCACATAAATAAGAATCCGAATACCCGTCCTATGAACAGGGAAAAGTTGCCACAGAAATTCTCTTCGCTCTAAAATTTCTGTACAAACATTTTCAGCAAAACATCCCACTCATGCGAAAAGACGGAATATCTATAATTGAAAAATAATTTCCATTGCATAGCAAAACAATATAATATACCAAGCGACTGTAAAATCAGTAGATAGGGAAAAAATATATACATAGGAGTTAATAAAGAAGCAGAGAAACTACACAAACAAAACATTCATTACAAATAGGAAATACGCGAGTAGTACAACCCTTTCTCAACACATGAGAAATTAAGAAAATAGCATCAGCGTCAAAACTGTAGACTCCCATTTTTATTTTAAACAATGTATATTACATCTCATCGGCCTGCGCGTTCGAGAAATTTATGGTAATTTTCCCCGACGAGGGTGGGAGTACAGGTTCGATCCCTGCCGGAGAACACATTTTGTTTATTAATGTTTCTCGAGTGCGCAGGCTGATAGACGTAATACGTCGTTTAAAATAAAAAAAATGCGGCGCCTATTTCAAATACGAGTGTCCATTATAATAATAGCATTTGAAGAAAGAAAAATTTCGGATTATATATGTGTGTGTGTGTGTGAGTGAGTGAGTGAATGAGTGAGTGAGTGAACTTCGTCGCTATTTAAGGGCAAGTTTGTATCGCTAGACATTGGGTGCTTCATACTTGAGGTCTTGTGACACATTTAAGCTAAGTTTAGAAAAATGTCGGGAGAGAGAGAAAGAGAGAGATCAAAAGACAAACATCTGCTCGCTTTTAAACGCGTTAGAAACGTAATTTACTGGACTACATGTTTTGTTAAGCATTAAATGTTTTTATATATAAGAACTTTTAAGTAACTAACGTCTAGTCAGCTCCTCACTTTGGAACTTAGGCCCACTTCCTTCATGACAGATCCTCAACAAAGAATAAGATCGACGCACTCAATCAGAAAGTAATTCACCAAATAGACCCTTCGCATTGTGTCTGCTCCTTCTGTCAGAGTAAAAAAAAGGTGGGATTTTTGTATAGCTAATTCCTACAATTGGGACAAAGTGAAGACAGATTAACAAACACTGCAGATATCAACAAATTAAGGCATTCGCTATTATCTATCGGTGCGAAAGTCTGCTACAAGTGAATAATGGGCAAATAGTCACAAAGTTATTATCAGATATACACAGACAAGGAATTTTCTTCTTTTCTTCGTACTGTGATTGTTCTATGTGCAATTCCTTCAGAACGTGGGCGATAATGGCACTCCACAACCTTCTAGCCTTTGTAACTCTTAGTATAGTTTGTCTTTTCCCCATACCCTCCACTCTGTTCTGCTATCGACATGCAGAAGCTTATTATTAGGTAGGCTACTCCTTGTGTGCCTCAGTCCTTCTTGTTTTCATTATGACCTGTGAGTGTCAGATTCTCCAAGCCATATTTCCTCATTATCTGTCCTAGAAATTTAAACACCGTCTTTTTCCGATTCTAAGTATAATCGTGCTTTTTACTTCCGTTTTCCTTAAAACTTCCTCGTTAATCACATATTCAGTTCCTCAGCATTCTTCTGTAGAACCACATTTTTGTTGTCTCCTTTTCATCTGTGAATAGATCGTTTAGCATTCACTGCCATATAGGAGGACCGATATTACATAGTTTTGCACGCTTTTCTTTGTTTCTAACGAAATTTTCCAGTTTTTCTTTGTTTTTAGAAGACATTTTTTGCTATTGCGATTTCGGATTTCTATGTTACATTTTCCGTCATCTGTTAAAACCCTTCCCAGATAGGTAAACATTTTTACCCGTTTGATTTCGATATCTCTTAGCTCTCATCTTAGGCCTTTTCTCTTGGCGAGAACCATATATTCTGTCTGGTTATAATTTATAGTTTGTTCTTTCTTCTCGCTTTCCTTTACTTTTTCTAGGAGTTACTGTATTTCTGTGTCTGCCATCAACACTTCGTTATTAACATACATTATATTGTTAAGACTGTGCTTACCGATAAAGAATCTGGCCTGGCTGGGAAGGTTTAAATAAATCCGGCGAGAAGGCAGATCAATGTTTTACGTCTCTATTTTTGTCTATTTGCACAATTTTTTTTTTTATCCGTGTCTTTTTTTGTTCCTATTTTCTGAATCAACTTTCAGGATTGTTCTAATAGCCTTTCCCAAATAAATCAAGTATCCCTAATAGTTCAAACAGTTCTTCGTGCCATGCCTTATCAAACGATTTTCTTTTATCCAGAAAACATCGGACTATTTTCGAGTAATATCAAAAGTCTGTGTTCTTGCTCATTATAAAATACCACACGACAGTCTGGTGTATGGTTGGACAAATTCTTTTTCATGGAGTCTCAAATGTTTTCCGATATTGTTCCTGTTTTTAATCGATTACTGTTTTGTACAACATGTGACCAAAAAATAACATTTCTTAAATGGACATTTAGAGGAAGTATTTTGCTGTACGTTTGAGGGTCGCATAAAATTATCACTCCGACCATTTGCGGTGCTCTATTTGCCCAGCCCTGGTTTTCAAAGGGTTAGATCCCAGACAGTATCCAGTTCAATCCCTGGATATGTTAGTGCTTAAACGTCACATTCTGTTTCTGTGAAAGAAGGGAACAAGCGTCACAAAAGTGAACCTTCTTCTATGGGTCGTGTCCTGAAGGGACACAGGTGATAACGGCCCTCCACAACTGTCCGTCTCTTTGTAACGTTTGTCTTATTGCCATTCTCCCACCCTCGTTCTGTTATCCATTAACTCCATATCGTCTGATGGATGGCCCGCTGCATTCACCTATCACTTGCCTTCGATATATCCCGTGAGTGCAAAATTCGCTAGGCATTCCTTCCTCATTATGTGTCCAAGGATTTTCAGCTGTCTCTTTCAGATCCTGAATAAAAGTGTCCTAACGAAAATGGGCACAAACAAACTGATACGAGTTATCTCCCTTAAGCATAGAAAACAGAACGAAAACAACCCCCAGCCAATGATTTTTAAAAAGAATTTAGTTCAAATCTCCAATAGACACATGAAAGACGGTCAGGATATAACGACTTAAACATTTTGAGTATAACAACCAAAAATGAGTTTGCTGTTCCGAATAGCAAAGCATATACATGTTATATATATATGTTTAATACTGAAAACCATAATTTGAAATCAGACTCTCCACTTGAATTGGGCCACCATTTTATTTTGAATTTTTGATAGACTAAACTATCTTTACATATATATACATATATAAATAAGCAAACACGTGAATACCCACAAACATATTTAAGCTGTTACGAAACACGATGAGTTTTCCTGATTAAGAATACGTATTACAAATGGGATCCTGTTGAAATGTTCTCAAGAATCCACATTATCTGATAAAATTATTTGGGAGGTCAGTGAGAAAAATTGCTATGCACACGTACATATCTTATGTTGGATAACATGCCATAACCTTTTAGCTTATTAGCTGAATTTTAGTCTGAAAGTTTTATTGTATAATGTTCGAACTCTGCTCTGACCATTCATCAGTGAATTAAGTGCCTCG